>KZ308632.1:64426-183829 GCA_000376725.2 Ladona fulva | reverse complement strand
TGTTAAGACTTATTTTTCTCGAGTATGAAATAGCTTTTCATAGCTTAGTTTTAACGATAAGTTGATTAATTTGTTTACGTTTCTGTACTTGGTGGCGTAAAGAATCCGTATTTAATCAATTTTGCGAAAATACCAAGAAGTTGAGTTCTTAACAGGGTATGCATAGACCGAAGTTTTCGGCCCAGGCCTGGCCCGCTCCCAATTGAGTCCGAGCATAGGAAAACATTTTCGCCCTCAGTCCCGTTATGGAAAATACAAATCGTTATGGAATCAGTCGTTTCCATGCATTTGGGAATAGATATATTTATACCTCTATTATTTCTACTTCCATTCTTACCTCTATTATTTTTTCAGTGATGCCAAAATATCTTTAGAAACCTTGAAGCTGCTGTAAAGGTGACAGAAACTAAAATACTACGGCGAGATCTAAAAGGAAGCTGTAAAAATTTATATTACTATCCTCAATAGTATTATATTATTATTAGTATCCTCACTAGTAATCGTGTGCATTTCAATTTATTTTTTGGTACCGAATATACATTCCCGTTTTCGAATTTTTCCCTCTCTTTGCGGAATATTTGGGATTCCCACGTTACCCATGTGTATCTATTTCTCAATCAGCTTATATAATCAAGAATCATTGTATTTCGTAATGCTTGTTTCACATCATAAACTACGTTGTTTAAATTTTTCATAAAAGTGAAATATTTTCATTATCTTTGTGAGTGATTTTGAAACATTAGAAATTTTAAGTGAGGTATATATGAAAGGAGAATCACGCGGCAATGTAAAATTAGCCCTGTAAGCTTTCGAATCAATTAAGCAACCGTTTTGACGTATTTTGATATTACTTAATCATCAAATTTTTAGTTTTTCAATATTACGTAGTTACACATTCAGTTACAGTACTGTCATCTGCGACCGCGTTAACTCCGTGCTTCATTTTGTTGTCCGTATTGAAATAACTGCAATTGTTCTCATCCTCCAAGTAAATATTAGGCATTCATTCTGTCAGTTTCTCTGTATACCAACCTCTATACAGTCGCTGTATGACTGTTTCATGTGTATATTTTCGTAAAAACGTAACCTAGCAATGCAAATTACACAGGATTAAAAATTAACGTGATTTTTTGATTCTATAAAAATCGCTCTGAAAACGTAATCTGTTTTATATTAGGGATTTCAATTACGTGATTCATACATATGGCTTAACGTTGGAGTATTTCTTCCATTCAATTCCAATGGAAACTTATCCTTGCTTACGTAAAACCTTTGAAAGACATAATTGCAGCCTTTTGACTAATTTTCTTCATCCACGATTTTTCACTCGAAAATGTTCTACTCCTTCCCAGTTACAGACTGTATGAATGAATGCATGAATTGTAAAAGGAAGGAAAATTTCTGTTTTATTTTCTCTTTCTGAATTGAGTGAAATTTAAATTTATAACGCGGGCGTTTTTCAGAGGCTTCGTGACGTTTCCAGAAAGATTGCAGTTACCACTCGGGATTCGAAGCCTTACAATAAAAAGGAGAAAGAATGGTTCTTTCAATCAACGATGGAAGCGTTTACTCTCATACGGCTTCTCTAACTACTGGCGCTGTGAATGTTTTCTTTTGTTCCCCTTTCCTTCTCTCTTCGACCTCTCCAACTTCATCTCGACCTTCAACCCCTCCCCAACTCCTCCATTCCTGTATCCCGCATATACTAGTGCTTCCAAATTTTTCGGAATCTCTCTATTCGAGTAATGCTACAAGTTATCTGAGCACCAGGATACAGGAAATCCATGAAATTGATAACCGGGTTTCCGGTCACTATAATTTCAAGTAATCGAATAACCGGTTAACCGCACAATGTTCCCGTATCAGTACGCAATCGTATCTTATTACTTTATTAGCCATCATACAGTCACCATGCAGTCAAATTGATTGCATGTATCAAAAGAATACCAGATAAGGCATACCAAGGTGTAAAATTATGAAAATAAAAAGATTTTGTGTGGATAATATCCAGACGGGAAAATACGGGAAATAGTAGATCATATTTAGGGCAGAAATCATTATGAAGTGACACCATAAACTTTATCGACTGATATGGATATTGTGTTCAAAGAGACCGGATTCCATCTACATGAAATAGGGGCTAATAATATTGTAAAGCTCGATTTCCGTGCTCCCCGCAAAATGAGTATCATAACGGTTGTATTTAAAGCATTTTTATACTGCACAACTCTGAATTTGATTTCCAGTGCTTACATCGTCGCCTATCCTCCAAGAAGAACGCGTAAAGTCGTCCTACAGCGTGTTTAAGTTTTACCTTAATATTATATTTGAACAGTTTCAACGATTAGACATGAACTTGTATGCTGTCGTGAGAAAAATTTTGTTAGCTGTTAGTTTGTTTTAGCTTTTAGCTCTTCATAAAGTTTTAAATAAACTATGTTAACTCTTATAGTCTGCTTTATACGCTGTTGTATGTGAAAAAAATCGCTTCACAGAGGAAAGTATCCGGTTCTTTCCTGGCAAAATTTCAAGTAAAAGCACTGTTAATTGGTTAGTTTGCATTACTCAGCAACCCTGTCATTTCGCATAGATTTATCTGACAGATGGATATTTTTTACAAGGAAATATTTTATTCTTTTAATCTTGTTTCTTTTAGAAGGGCTGTTGGGAAACTTTTTCATCTTTTTCTATCTATAATTATTTGCTTATTTTCTTAATTTTATTGCCACAGTTATATAAAGTCTGGGGGCATCGTACAAACATACAATACAGTTAATTAAATCAATACAATAATCACTCATAACAATATTTAGCAGAACTACAGGGCCTTCAACATTATTATTTATATTACTATAAAATTATTTGAGTTTTATCCATTATAAAATCATGTTAGATGTTTCCAACACTTTCTCCGTTAGCTCCTGTGATTTTTTACCTTCTTCTCCATGTAATCTGTTATTCAATCTTCTCACCAACTCCATATACAGACTCTTGGCCTTTTTTCTATCCCCCCCTTTTTAATACCACTTAAGAGTATACGAAAGCTTTGTTAAGCATATATGTAGACACAAGGAAAAGGGTGAATGGTGTCTTTGCACATTAAGGTGTGCTCCTAGGAATATTCCCAAGGAGAAAGGGCCACCAAAAAGTCGGACCGGGACTCGAATCCCGATCTTCCACTTTCCAGGTGACTACTAGGCGGTTGCCTACAAGTCCCCAACGGGCATGTCTTGCTGTGGCACTATAGCTCAATTAGCTAGAGCAGCCACCCGGGAAGTGGAAGATGCGGGTTCGAGTCCCGGTCAGATTTTATCCTGTTCGTTTCTCCTTGGGAATATATCCCAAAGACGTAAGTGAAAATATTTTTAGTGTTAAGAGCTTCATTTCACAGCGTAAATGGTTCTTCGTTCCATTTCCAGTGGTAAATTGCATAGCGATTGCACATAATGTAAAACGCACTGCTAATGTTTTGCGAATTCGTTATAACAAGAATTTTACGTTAAGTTCTGAATTATTGTGAGTCATTCTGAAACGACGTAATCGTTGTTATTGGAGAGGAGCTTTGAAAAAAAAGGAAATGTTTGAATATGAAGGACGTGTTCGGAAGGGGCCTTAAGTCTCTGAAATACGTACCCCTCCTTTTTGGAAGCTCAAATCTCTGACGCAGCTCTCTGGAAGTTGATTTTATAGTCATTTAATAGTATTTCATCTTTGGGAAGAAATCTTCGGGTATGTCTTTCATTTTAGGTCAGTTTTACGTAACACTCATCTTGCAATCGAGAATAGAAGCTTTTAATGCATGATTTTTCACTACTTTCAATGACCCTTTGAATAACATATTATAAAGAAGTGGAATACCACGATTTGAGTCTTACGTACATCTCAATTAATTCTGTAACCGCTGCTTGCTGTTATACTAAAATTACGCCTTCGGAAGTTAGGTATTTCCCTTTAAAACTTAATGTACAGCATAAGTATATTTCAAGTTAAACCATAGAAATGGTAGTCTATTGCGCTAAAATTGAATTCGATTCATAATTTTTTGTTGTTTGACCAATATCCGCGTTCATTTTTTCAGGGTAGTTCATACTCAATTTCCGCCTTAGCGATGTAAGTAACGAATTCTTTGGGGCCGAAACATAGCGTTCACTTGGGTGTGAAACGTGGATTGAATATTCCGAGCGTATTTTGCTGCGTCCTTTGAAACGCGTTCACCGTTTTCCATGTTTATAGGCGTCTGGAGGAATACTAATGCATTCGTCACTTGTTTTGAAAGATTTGTCGGTAAAGAGATTAAGGGATTGAATGCTCAAATCAGAGCAAGAGACATCGAGTTACATATCCCTTTAGAATGAGCTAAACATTTCAAGAAACTTCGCCGCTCCATGTTGATCTGCAGCTACATACTACGCGTAGTTTGATTGTTTCGTGGGAACTAATTTACACTTTGAATACCAATCAGAGCTTGATTCGCCCGAGGATTGACCTCCGTAATGATATTCTAATTTAATCCCACTCAATAATCATCGATGCTAGTCGAATTTTCTCGCCGCCATGCATACGAATATGCCATTTGCACCTTCCGTTCATTATTTCATCGGAAACAGTTTTATTCCACCGTGTGTTTAGTTTAGCGAACAGGCTCTTGATTCGAGTTATTTACATCAAGCCCGTGCTTCACAATTTGGGCTAAGTTCATCAATTTTATTGGTATTCCTGAAATAATAATTAAATAAAAAAATATAATTGTTCAGTAGTTGCTAGTAGCAAGTGCGGTGGAATTAATCGATGAATATTTGCAGAATTTTTAGTTTTATTGGTTCGTTGGGAATGGTTTCGTCCTTCGTTGCGGGATCCTCAGTTACTGATATTGCTTGTATTTCTGTTTAGAGTCTCTGTAATTTTAAATTGGGTAACCTTTTCCCTGCAGTTGCTGGCGTAAGCGTATCAGATCTTACTCATTTTTAATTTATTTAACAGTTCTTAAAACGATTGCAATATTCGAAGGAAAGAGCTTCCCGACCACGCGATTAAAGAGTTATCTCTTTCTCATTTTCAATACATTAGATAATGCAATGGAATTAATATAATTCAAGTCGAAATTGACGTTACCGCTGGTGTAATCTTTATTACCTTTGGGTACACTATAATTTTCTATATTTTGTCACTGCTTTTGGTATTATTTTAATATTTATCGGTTCTTCAATATTTCCTTTTTCTCTTTTTGTGTTATCTTAATTTATTTTTTGTAATGTAGATTCAGCATTTTTTACATGTATATTTTGTTCCTATTTGCACTTATACCGTAAATGTTTTCTGACACTTTCTATTTTCTTATTCTACCGTTTTCCCTCTTTGTTTAAAATTCGAGTTGCTACTGTTAGTAGGTCCGGAACATCTTTTCGCCCTTCTTCTTCTGGGTAGTTTCCTCAGGGTTTTAATCTTTCCTAAATGTAGACTTAAGTATCTATTTTAACCATTACAATATTTCCTTCTTTCCATTGCCTTTTGTCTTGTTTTATTCTCAAAATCTCTCTCGTCGAATCTTTAATGACATAGGATTGAATATAAGAATTATTCTCAATCAGAATGTAAGAATTAGTCTCGAACTACTTAATCTCACGCTGAAATAAAGTCGTTATTGTTATTATTAAAGTTGTTTAATAACTGTGATAATGTCGCGCCATGCACCCTGCTAGGCCGCGTGCGGCCTGAAATCCGCGGACTTCCCTCCCCATTTTTAAGCTTTCCTCATGCTTCCACGAGCGCCGTGTTCATCAATCTTCGTTGAAGGCTACTACCCTTTCAGCTATTACAAAGGGTGTGGCTCATCATACCAATCCGCTAATCATATCGAAAACAAAGGCAGTGTACTTACATATGTATTCATCGCAAGCACGCCGCAATGTCATTAAATTGATGGGTATATCAAGTACTTAGAGCATGATTTATATCTGCCACTCGCGCTCCAACTCTCATCGGTGTCTATTTGGAGAATAGGTTGATAGGTTTCACTGTCAATCCCACGGTTGCGAACTTACCGTCAGCTCCCCATACTCCTTGGCCCTCATCGCCCTTATAAAGCAATCCCTGTTTCTCCTTCTCCTCCCTTCCTCACCCACCACATCCCACTCGCTCTATAGGGACCAGATGTATCATCAGCGCGCGAATTATCCCGGTCTGCCATCTACGCAGACACAATCTCTCTTTCTCTCTCTCTCCCCACTCTCTATCTCTTTCGATCTCTTCCTCCATTCTCTATTCTCTTTCCCTTATCTGTTCTGTCCCATATTCTCAAAATCTGCCCTGCTTCGTTGCTTCGTCAACGCCATTCTTCACCGCACACTTTTGTTTCGTGATTCGTGAAAAAATGTCCGGATGCTGAATTCTAAGGTTAACTATTGCTGAATCTGAAATGGGGTTTAACAACAATTTTAAAGTATTTTTTGGATTAGTTTCGCAACGATCTTAGCTTATATAACCAAACAAAAATGGTCCTTTGTTATTGTTTGTAATATTTAATAAAATATGTAATTAGGATTAGCTTCCTGCATCTACTATATAAATTGTTTTTATTATTGTTGTTAGAAATTCCGGTGTTTCATTAATCATAAGTGAGAAATGCTATTTTAACTGTATCATAACATGCGAGATACGGTTCAGTTTATTTCACAATTGCGTCGATGGTCCCATGCATCATAATTCAACATATAGTTAAACCTCGGTCTGGGAGTAACTTGGTTTATGAGTGTTTTGCAAGATGGTCAGAAATTTTTAATACATGTTAACTTAAGGAATAACAGAATACCTGCCCGGAAAGTGAGGGTTTGAGTCCCAGTTATGTCGCTATTTTTCACACTGTTATTTCCTTGGGTTTCAGCTGCACGTCTCTTCCGTGCTTAGTTTACCTTGCCTTAATTCTTGAAATTTTAAGTATTTATTTTAATTATTCCTTATTGGGAAATCGCTTTGTTATGAGGGTGCTTCGGATCACGAGCACGTTTCTGGAACTTATTGTACTCGCAACCCAAGACCGTCCAAAAGAGGCCCCCTTAGAAAGGTGGTCACTATAGCAACATTAGGTCATTAAATGTTAGGGAAATTTTCCTTATTTAAAGAAATCACGAAATAATCTAAAATTAATTTGCTTGCAAACATATTTAATTTGTTAAGAATATAAAAGTAAAAAGAGAGAAAGAAATAAAAAATGGGATTGACGTTGAAAAAGACAACTTGGTAGGCCAGTTTTTATGAAGAGGAAAATTTTATTTTTCATGTGTTTATTTTAAATCTGTTTAACGTTATTTAATTTTTTTTTACAAATAGAGTAAGCAATTATCATAACATTTTAAGAAAAACCTATTTTAATTTTTTCCTTTCAAATTTAACGCAATTCAAAATGCAAACTTTTTGGAATTAAGATATTTAGAAAAATATGCAAGAGTTATTGTTTTAAAATGGTTACATTAGAGGAGTCCTGCTACCATATGAATGAAACATTTATCATTTGTCCTTAGGTTCAGGATAGAGAAAAATGTATCTTTTATATACTTACGTCTCAGTCTTGTTCATGGCTGGGAAGATATGGGAGATACTGAGGTATGAGATGAAGAAATTGAAAGAGAAAAAGTTTGCCGCAGCCGGGAATCGAGCCCGGGTCTCCCAATTACACTAAATTGTGGTAGCTTAGAGGACAGAGCACCCGCCCGGAAAGTGGGAGACCCGGGTTCAATTCCCGGCTGCGGCAGACTTTTTTTCTTTCAATTTCTTCATCTAAATTCAAGAATGTGAACCATGCGTTTCTCATCGCTTTTCTACTGAGGTATGAGTTATGCTAAATAATGGAATTAATTAAGGTTTCTCCTTATGCAATGTTACGAAAAGTGTTACTTGTAGAGTCATTCACTAACGTGGGCTTGTTCTACTTCTGGATGGTATGATACAGCATTCTGGTTCAGTGAGAAAAGCAAGGGCAAACTACCTCACTCCTCATCTTGCCTAGTAAGCCTCATTTCCCTCTCCTAGCTCTTCGTAGCTGATGGTAGAGGAGATGAGGTCCCAACCGGCCTTCGGGCTCGGGAATTCCTTACAGACTTTAGAGAAGGTATATTGGTTCATAGTTCGCCACATCGGTAGTCACTGGTCACAATAGAGGTGGTCAGTACACGCAAAAAGTATTATCTGTAATTCATATTACTTTTGGGTGGACCGATAAAAACTGGTCTTCAGCAGATGGTCACTATAAGGAGGTGGTTACATTGGCAGGTTCTACTGTTTCTTTTTTATTTTATTTATGTGTTAGACCCCCGCAAACATCCTGTCATAGGGCAGTTACAGTGAGGTACCCAAGAATGGACGAACACAACTATCATTTTTCTAAGCGGAAAATTCCGGTTAACCGGCACTCGAAGCCGGAACCAAGGAGTTGGAAGGCTAGTGTGCTGACCACGTTTTCATATGGCCTAATAATAATCAAATTATAATTACATTATACATGCATATATATTGTAATCAAACATGAAAAGCGCACCAAAAAATCAAGGGAAGGAAAATATATTTATTAGAAATATACCGTTCTGATGAGAATTAGCCTGAAAGATAGATATAGGTTTAAAACGCTAAGAGCCGTTTTTCCGGCGGTTAGCACTTACCCTCTGAGACAAAAACTGGGAAAAGGATGTCTAAAAAAGCTTTTTTAGTCTTTACCTCTGAAGAAACGCTCTGTAAGCGTTTTAAACCTCTAATGCATCAACAACTGTGTTTCTGTGTTTTAACTATGATAAAGTTTCTCTAATCTCCGAAAGATAGTGTTTCTTAGAAAAGTAAAACCAAATCGTTCACTGTTCATGGATAGTATGATAAAGATGTACATTTTTCAATCTTCTCTAGGCCTATGCATTATAACCTCGATCTATTTTGCGTAGCTACCACAGGTATTTGCTCAGAGGTTTAACTTTCTGTTATTATTAATATCTACGCTCTTTTCCCTCAGGTTCCTCGTGAATCCTGTTCCGTCGGAACATTCTATTTTTTCTATATCGAGTTTTCTCCCGAATATCGTCCTCCCTTTTAAGTTTTTTAAAGATGCATCCTCTTTTTCTTCGATATTTCCTTGACAAGAAAATGTAATAATGGCTGATTTACCTTGAGTGTTCTCGAAGATGGTAGGTGGTCTATTTTGGTGGCTTATTTGGGGAAGGTAGAATTTATTTGAAAGTTGTACGAAGAATCCCTTTGAATAGCTCCCTTTGGCATCTTGTTCCCTTTTTGGTTACTGAGGAAAATTATAAATGGTTCTAGAAGATATTATTAATCCTACTTTAACGCTAGGTTAACAGGAATAAATCTCTTTGCCCTATAAATGCTACGAGCGAATTCATCTAATAAGATACTGAGAGCTCTTCTTGAATGCTTATTTAAAAAATGTCTCGCGTACCGTTAATTATAATATTTACTTCTTAGTCATTTCCCTTTAATTTTTAGTTGAATCAACGGATTTGTTTAAGGGTTGTTTGTGATGAATCCATCTTTCTCTTCAACTTAACCATTGTGGACTTTCGTCTGCGGCAATCAGCTGAAAATATTCCGATCAGAATATCGGTTTGACATTTGCGTTATTTATCTAGTTTTATAGTTGTTGTTCACTACCCGCGACCCCCTACTGCTTTTCATCATTTAAAGTTATTCGTTTAACGATGTATCGAGTCATGCTTTTTCGATCTAGTCAATGCGATTTTTTGCCTAATTTTCTCCAAAAACTAGATTTGTCTATTTATCAGTTATTGTAGTAAATGCGCTGCTATTCGAAATTTAAGTAACGGAATTAAAACCTATATCTGTGAGCTTTTTTCCAATCCGTTAATACGAATTAGTTTGTGCTACTTTTTACAAATTGACATAATCCCAATGTGTTAACTTGAACAGCCGGGGAAAATTTTCAGTGCCCCAAGAGGAAAACAGAACACAGCGCTGCTATGCTTTATAGTGATCACAAGATTCGGTGAAACTTAGAATAATTTTCATTTAACAATCACGTTTTTATGTATTAGAGTTGTAAATAATAGAAAACGTGAAGTGACTTTTATGACTATCCATAACGACTTATCATAATGAGATATGGGCGCTTTGAAAATAATTGCTCCGTGGCTTCTGGTCTAGTGAACGTTGCATACTATTGCTGGACTTGCCGGTAAACAACTTTCCTGCTGTTGTTATTGTCAATTTATTTTGTGGAAAATATTAAGTGGTGTAAACTGTTATCTTATTGTTTATACAGTGTTATTTCATTAAAAATCATAATATTTGAAAATATATAGTGTGGGATTGTATATGATTATGTATGTATTCTCTGAACATTGTAACACTGAGTGCATTCGCCTGTCTTGTTTATCTCATTCCACAACACAACGTACTCGCTGATGTATTATTTTAACGACCCGCCTTATCCGTAGCGTCTGGCTTGCGTTAACTAATACATCCCTCGTCTAGAAAAAGACGCCGGAAAAAATAAGCGAATGCATTTAAAAATTAATTTTCCATAAAACTTAATTTTGTATTATTGCGAAATGTCTCTCAATCCAGTAGAGTCTATTTTAGTCTTTTGGTATACGGATTTAGGTGAACGGTCAACGGTGATGAAACCTATTTTCAAGCAATGTCTCACCAATGTCGAAGGAGTTAAACTAGACGTATGGTCAATTTGATTTTATTGCAGTCCGTTGCCTTTTCATCTACTTTTGGTGTTACTTCTCAACTACAATCTACAACGCCAAGGTTTAAGCACCCTTGAGTTGGTCATAAATGGTATTTATATGTAGCTGTCTGAAAAACATGAGTGGTAAGGGTAGTTAAGGTTCGGTCAACAAGAATTCGATTGTTCATTTCGAGCAATTCTCAGAATTATTTCTAGTCCTCATCGCCTTCTTAGTATTATAATAATTATTATATTTTTATAATATCACTATAATATTATTATTATTGTGATGTAGTTCGCAACGTGCAAGAGACATGGATTAATGGAACTAACAATTTATTTATTCAAATCCACAATACATATTCATTCATTCCTTCGTAAGGGCTTTATTTGGCGAAATAGCGAATGGAAAGTCCCATCTTCAATTTAACCATAACATATAAATTACTATAGTTAGACACGTATTGTGGTACTAAATAAATTAAATTGTCAGTTCTACTGATTTACGTTATTCTAAGGTTGACGAAAGAAGCCGTGACTTTGTAAAACTCAATAATATTAGTTATTTTAACTATTAATGTTACTTTATTCTGTTATGGCATACAACTAAGTGAAGGCTGAAACCATCTGTTTATTGCAAGAAACATCATTACATCCTTTCCACTCTAATCACGGAGCATTATCGAGAAACTCGCGCTCAAGTTTTAGAAACTGCATCAAGTAACAGATGAAAACATGCTAATTTGAATCACTGGTCGTTTTTCAATTTGAAAATCAGTTATTTTCTCAACGTGGCTAATTCTGCGGTAGCAGAAGCGAGGAACTTAATTTTCCGGCAACACCAGATTTCGCCTTTAGTGCACGAGCTTCCCAAATAAATTCAGGCAATCACCAAGCCCTGGGAACCCATCCGGTGGCATATAGCTTCCGGACGAGTTTATGAGGGAAAAAATTCCTCATTCTGTTTGAAGGGATTAGTTGACGGTGCCACTCTTAAGAAAATTTGAAAACTTCGCCGTAGGCAGTCGACTCTTTTTAAAGGCGGAATTTCCGAAACTTAGGCGAAACTCTTGAGGGGGCGCTAACATAATCGAAACGGTGGTCGAGACAGGGAACTTCCGAAGAGTTTTCCGTATTTTATACTCGGTATACATTTCACGACGTGAGATGATGGAAGAATGGATGGGAGAGCGTCTCATCCCGCTGCGAGAAGGAAACTTATTCCGAATGGCGCATGCCGCGTCGCTTTTGTCACGCGCCGCTCTTATCGACCCTCGCGTAGGTCCTCCTTGGACCGCGATTCCTTTTTCTATCAGCTGATTGGCTTAGGGAGTTTAGCTAATTTACCTAGCAAACAAAACCGCATGGCCGTCGCTTCCGTCCGCACCTCCCATGAATATTAAACCTAATACAGTTCCTCTCCCGAAAATCCGCGCTTTCTCTCGCATCTTTTTTGCATTCATTTATTCATTCATTGCCTATTCATACGTCAGCCAATACCCTAGGGTAAAGGTTCCGGTTCGGATGTGTGCCTGAAAATGCATTCGAGGACCTCGGAACGTCCCAGGGGAGTTCCGTTCTTGGGAATTCCCGGGATCGTCCTCGGATTGCACGCGAGGTTTGCAGAGCAGGTGACAATGGCGGTCGGATTGGTTTAATCAAATCCGTTGTTGGCAAGGCAAACGCTGGACACGGAGGAATACTGCGGAACGGATTCCCATCCCGCCGACGCGGACTAGAGCATATTTTATTGCATCGATAAATAAACATATCGGTGCATGCGGAATCGTTGACTATTCATTTCGTCCAAGGTTGTCTCAATTCCGTTGCAATTTTATTTTAGACGGGTCCTCGGAAATCCCTCATCGAACGAAACGGTCGTAACTGGGCAGCAGTAGCTTTTCCAAGTATCATCTTCATGGGACATGGATTTGATTTTTACTTACCTTGATGTCTAAAATATCAGCTGTTGTGAGCGATTCCGAAGGGGATTTCTAGATTCCAGTAAATGCACTAAAGGATAAGGGAATTAGGAAATAAAATAAATGCAAGAAAAACTAAAGTAATGTGATTTACCAAAGGAAAGAAAGCTTAATTAACGATCAGAATAAATGGGGAAAACCTATGAAAGGTAGATAATCTCTGTTACTTAGGAAGTGTTTTATCTTGGGAGGTGTTCAGACGAGGTTCGAAAAAGAGTAGCATTGAACAAGGAAGCTTTCGTGAAGCGAGAGGAACTGATAACTAGGGATCTCGATAAAGAAATCAGGAAATGATTGGTAAAATCCTTGCTGTGGAGTGTTTTGCTGTATGGGAGTGAAACGTGGACTTTACGAAAGGCCATCAAAAGGCTAGAGGCCTTCGAGATGTGGGTATGGCGTAGAATGGAAAAAGTAAGTTTGGTCGATATGAAAATACAGAGGTACTAGAGATGGTTGGTGAGAAGAGGGTTTTAATTGAAGCAATTTAATGTCGACAAAGGAAATGGATGGGACAAATACTGAGAGGAGTGAGATTGCTAAACTGATGTAAAAGTGATAACTAAACTAAATGTAATTGTGGGTAGAATACAAGGGAAAAAGCAGAAGGGAAGAGAAAAACTAAACTTGGCAGATGATATAAAGAGTGCAGTAAGTACAGGAGTAAGTGTGACTAGGAAGCGAAACAAATGGCGTTGACTAGGCAATATTTAGGCACATGAACCTACCGAAAGGTAGAACGCTTATGCATGTATACCAAAACAACGCAATGAATTTGAGAATAGTTATTATCTGAAAATAAAGGAAATTTTTGATAAGTAATTATAAGTATTCATTTTAACAACATTACAGTGGATAAAGTGTCAATATTTTACCATTCATAGTATAAGAGGAGCCATCAGGGTTTAAAATATTCGATATTTCAAAAAAATTGGGCGGGTTTTCCGATTTTTTGCTTCCTGAAGACAGTACTGTATGGCCATATTAAAAGTTAAGGAGATCTAAGTAACTCAGAGCCGTGTTTGTGATTATGAGTTGCATGATATTTTGTGTCACCACGGTTTCTCTTGTGGTAGCCACATGTACCAAATTATAGGAAATGCCCTGCGAATTCATGAGATAGTGTGATTTTATCGATTTCTCTTGTGATGCCTTAGTTACAATGCCGTCTAGATATTTACATTTTTCTCCCATTGATAGGCATGGGGATAGCACTGTTTTGATTTGAATTTCAGATAATTCGCAGAATCAGTGTACAGTAGTTAGAAGCAGTATCTAAAAGTAAAATGATCGCATCATAGCTTTGAATGTATCCATATGAAATAAGTTTTCTCAATCGTTTCCAAAGCGCTAGTTTATTTGTTATTTATGTTTATTTATCATATAAATGGAAACATGTTATACTTATATCGGGAAAATATGTTTTCATTTATTTTCTATGCTGCTGAAGAAATTGGCTTAGTTATAGTAATTTGGATATGTCCATTATTTATACCTTTCCCAAATTGGAAGAAGCATTCGAGAGCATGTATTTGCAATCAATATCAAAATTTCTCTCATTTGGAAGAAAGCGTTCGTTATGTTTGTGTTATTTTTTGGGGGCTTTCAGTTCGATTGTTGTAATATCATTGTTTTACGATTTAATTGTTTACCTTGGAGAAGAAAAAAAAATTCTTGGAAAGAGGAAATTTTAATACATTTCAGAGGTTGAACGTGGTGTAGTTTGTTTCACTATCCAGCTTTACTTTCATAATGGAAGTATCATTGGGTGTTTGGACGAGAAGTAATTAGATTACTACATTCTCGATGTTTATGCATAGGCGCTTCATGAAGTTGCTTTATCAACAATTGGAAGGTATCCATCGTCGTAAAGAAAATTTATTTCATCAAGTGCTAGAATAGTTCTCGATTGGCTGTGTGCACTCATAAAACTAATTCTCATTAGGTTCCGTAATACATTCTAACAAAACCATTTGGGCATAAAATGTAATCATTGTTTTAACTTTTAAATAAGGTATCGAGGCATCTCTGTTTTTATGGAAACCGTTCCGCTTTGTTTCATTTTATACTAATATTGTTTCATAGTCTCTTTCGTTTTGTTTTTCATTTATATTATTTTTCGACATTCATTCATTGCGAGATTTTTCTGTTTACAATCAAGATCATCGGTGCTGAAATTGCTGCTGATAATACGGACGACATCTAAAATGAATTATTTTGCCGCTCATATTTGCTCTAAAGCAAATTTCCCTTCTGATCGACGGTTGATTTTGGCGGTTTGATGAAAGAATGATTGGTCAAAGGATAATGCACGAGCTACCAGCCGCTTTAGTAACCGGCAAATTTTCCCCGTTCGGAAGAGTTCCCTTGAAATCCAATCCCTGGTTCATTGCTGCCCAAATATGAAATATTCTTTTCCATGGCCCGGCAAAGTGAGCACCTACCCCAAAGAACACTTTCAGGTCCCGCGCGTTTATGTTAATCTAATTATGATGTTTGTTTGTTCCCAGTGGTGACACGGCGGAGCACTTATGACTGTCCGTCTGTTTGAAGGGATTCTCGCTAAAGGGCTCATATTCGCAGCGGTGTGTGCGCGCGTGGGTGAATTGTTGAGGGAACACTAGATGGAGTGGAGGTTAGGTCACGAGGGCAGTGATTGATGTGCAGTGAGGAGCGGCGGCGGGTGGGGTCGCCGGGGATTTCTACCGCCCAGCGAAACCGGGATCATCCAAACGCGATTTATCAGCGTCGCTAATAGAGTTTGTTTCGTTACTCTGTCTCAGCGCTGCTGCTGACAAGGTAGCCTCCGCCGAGACCGAAGGATCCTCTTGAGCGGAGGGAGATGTTGACGGGGTCTGAAAGAGCGGGGTTTTTGGAGCCTTTTACTTTTTGCTTTACGTAGATACGTTGGGAGAGATTCCAGCAGTCACTCCGGTTCGAAGAGAAATTTTCCGCAAAGTTCTCTTTTTGGGAGAATTTCATGGGGAAATTTCAATTTTTATCCTGCTGCCTACCTCCTGTAAGTGAACTTACGGGTTCATTTTACCGGAAGATATTTCTAGACGTAAAAATGCCACGATTTCAGTAACGATATTTAATATAACGATTGGATAAACAATTGACTATTCCATAATAAACCGGTCAGCCGAAAATCGGACCTGGGATCTTGGCGTTAGTAGTAGTCTAACCATTTCGCTAACGAGGTGAAATAAAATAAAGGATTTTATGCGAAAAATATTCGGAATATTTGAAAACAATATTCAGTAGTGCCAGACTCAGAATTTTTGTCAGATATTTCAATCTCACAGCAAAAGAAAGGATTCTTGAGGGAGTCCCATTCTTCATTAGATCATTACAATTTCGGCTGGAAGGCTGGTTGCGGAGAGTCCAAATAGGTAGATAATTATACGATAGCGGTATAAAATTGGATTATCTTTCTTGTTTTCTAGGTTGTTTGTCATTAACATCACTCTATAAATTTCAAAATGTAGCGGTTTTCAAACTGCCTTCTTTTCTGAATTTTTGTGAATCAAATCATCTTGAATTATATACTTTGGAGTAGGTTGAGTCAGAAATTCATTGGTTGCAGAAAGGTGACGTAACAATTTTGGGCATTGATGTGTACATTTGATTCAGTGACGCCACGAACGATCTTCAAGCCGAACGATGGGCTCTTGAGAACATCCATTTTGAAGATTTTACCGTAAAACCCTTAAATTTAGTATGAACTTGCACAATCTGAACTAAGCGATGATCACGATTAAAGAATGGTATCCATCTCTTCGAAAATTTTAACGATAGTTTTTCATTAATCAATTAGTAATGGCGCGGGATTTCGTTTGGAGATTTATCCGCTCATCGATGTATTAATGTGAGTGAAGGAATATCAATAGTAGTAGTAGTAGTAAGTTTTATAAGGTGCCTCGTCAAGCTGGGGTCATTTTGCACCGGGAATATCAATAATTATCCCGATTGTCGTCTAGAAAGCAACTACTGATTTAAGTAATTTTATATAGTAACTGTAGTGTTAAAAATTACATAGACCGATTTTGTCGAATTTCTCAAGTATACCACACTACATGTGTGTGATCGAGAATTACCGAAATCTTGTGATTGTTTGTAAATTTGCCAATCACTTGATTTCATGGTTTATTTGCTTCATTTTCGTCATTTGTCGAAAAAGCTTTACGGTAATAGAAGTGTTTAAAATCCTTTCGTAAACCTTCCTTCTCCCTTACCGGGCTGTGCGTTTCGTGTGAAACGCGAAAAATTTAAGTCAGAGTCATTAAATGTGTCTTTTAAAGTGTCCATGGTTATATCTATATTGATTTTCTGCATGACTTTGGCATCGTAGTTGAAAAGGGCGTGTGGTGGAATTTTTGACGATCTTAGTGAACTTTTGATTCTCATTAGCTTCAAAGGACAAAAATTCATCTGCTAGTGACACGTAGAAAACACGGTAGTCATAATTTTGTTGATAAAAAAGCTAAATTGCGGAGGGATGTATTGATTTAATCTCATACTAATTTCAATTAAGTTAAAAATCGGTTGACTCTCCCACAGTCAATCACTGTCATCAATGAATATAAAGATTACCTTTAGGATGCTTTATCGTAACGCATTTGATGTGGAGTGCCATTATCCATATAAGCGTATTATAGAAGTAAAATGAACTGGTTTGGATGGCTTTTATATAATTTAACCTTGATGAGAATTACAGATTAATTTTGCCCATAGGAATGGTTAGTTATTGTCGTAAAATTCAAAATGAGGACATGAATGGCGAACCTGCGGTAAGAGTGTTATATTTAATAAATATAAAAGACTCGCGTTCCAATGTGTTATCAAAGCATAGCGTTAGATTTTGATGTAATCCCTTTTATTATGTCGCAAATGGGATTAAGGTTTATTGGCGGAAATAATCATTATTAATTAGTAAAAACAACATTTATTTACTAGGGGGTTTAATTTTTATTGTGAAAAGTACATAAAAGGGGTAGTGCTGCTGAGTTCCGCGTGCCATAAAGATTCTTTCGGGTGCGACTTTGAGCAAGTTTACCATATGTTCGACACTCATGACTAGGGACATGCAAAAGTCGCACATGCGATAACGCGAATTTTAACGCGAATTCTGCGGTTTTCCCGCAAATACGCGAATTTCGTGTTAATCGCGAATTTCACCAATTCAAACGCGATTTTCACCAATTCAAATGCGATTTTCATCATCTTTTTTTCCGCTCATGCTTCTCCCACGAAAGTTTGTCCGAAGCGTATGTTTATGCCACATTTTTCCGATAAACTGAGGAATTGGATAGCTTTCTTAGCTAATTTTCAATAATATAAGGTAGAATAACAGTACTACACTATAGGAATCGACGATCGTGAATGAGTCGTCAGCGAGAAATCACTGTGTAATGTTTTCACCAATAGTATAAAATTTTTATGTCTCTCTAATTCATTGCATTAAAAATATTTTGGAGAGGATGAACGATTAATAACGAAAGAAAAGTAGTAACTCATCTGGTATATTCATAATGAACGTAGATAAACTCAGTATGGGCCATTCCACGTGAAATCGGACAGAAATTGCCCTCTATTTTTTAAAAGTTTTGAAATTTTTTATACTTGCGTACTTCCTCGAGAAACCGATAGTGACGAAGTTTTAGTTCGTTAAAAATGTTTTTCGCCAAGTTATTAATTTTTAAAGTTTCGTAATTTTTGCAAAAATCGGCGAACATGGATTGTTTTGAAGGATCATAACTTTTGAGTGAAACATATAAGAGAACTTATTCTTTCAGTTTTTGATAGGGATTGAATGTATCTTTATAAATTTATTCTTGACAGTACCATATATTGTCTACAACATTGTTTAAATTTGCGATAATTGTTTAATACAACATTCCACCAGTTTACCCAAAACTCACAGGAATTTAAAATACACTGACAAAACTGCAGTCTTTTTACTGTAAGAAACATATTTTTAAAATTTGGGACGACAATGTAAACATAATGTAAAATTTAATAGTTCCTAGCGGTGCACGTCGCAGACGCGCCTCAGCCCCACGCGCCTCATCCCACCATGCGGGTACGTCCTCACTTAATTAAATGATAAGCGCACTGTTAGCTTCGTAGACAATTACAACTGTATATTTTTTCTAATCAATAAGTTTTAATATGTAGAATGCTATTCTATGACAATGATTGTTTATTATAAATGACAAATCTCAGTGAAAAACATTGGAAATCAGATGAATATCACAGGCATTAGAACAAAATACGTATTTAATGGGTCACATATTTATGTTATTATCAAATTATTTGACTTTGGTGGCTTTCTGTCGCAAAAGAATATGTTTTGAACATAGCTTTGCCCTTTTGTAGAGGAAGGCAGGCGTGCATGGACAATGTTCCCTTTACAGGTCGTGCATCAATAAATCTTTCTTTCAAAAGTTCTTCCTCTCATAGGTGATCTTCATTGGAAAAATAAGAAAAAGACATCGCTTTGATATTAGATTTAGCCCATTCATATAAATATTTAGCAGTCAGAATATGACCTTCGCGCAGATGTTGCAAGCTTGCTCTGGTCGCAAGACGTTTCAGTGTACATACCTCCAACACCATCGCAAGGGCCCTTCCCTTGTGCGGTAGCAAAAAAATGCCATTCGGCTGGAATGTGAAAATCTTCCTCGTGGTGACAAATGTTAATGAAAATTTTTAAATTTTTATAATGGGTCGGAGCACCGTCACTGAAATATATCATTTTCCTCACAATTACTTTACCAGAACTAGTTAGGAAATTGATTAACGAGTTCAGAAATAAATGGACGGCCACTGTATCGTGCTTAACGCATTCAGATATGCAATCGAAGGATTTACAGGTGACTTTACCTTCTTGAATGCCATAAATTACGAATGGATGTACAGTTTCCTGATTGTTATTCCAATGAAACCCGGGAGCTTCGTCTTGCACAACAAAGGCATAATTTTCGGAAAAATCGCAGATTACTACATACTCTCCTTCTGTTACACTATTCTTCATTTCTCTAGAAAACAACTGTTGTTGTTGAGCGATGAATCCATGGTTTTTAAAAGAAGTCACTTTAAAAAGGAAATCGTCAATAAATTCTGGAACCTCTTTTTGAAATATTTCCAGAGTAGTTCTATCAACAGAAACCCATTGGCTATAAATTAAATTATCAACTAAAGCCATTTCAAAAGCTTCTTGCAGCTGTTCACGTATTTTCATAGTTCCGGGGGATTCGTAACACATACCCAGGTAAAATGATGGCAATGGAGGATTGCAAATGACCCTGGCGACGCAATCCTGATATGTTTTTATGGGCAAATAGTCTTTCTCCGTTAATATGGGTATTCCAGTGCAGTTAATCATTAATTTGATATTTTGGTGGATTGTGCACACGCAAACGCAAATGAGTACCGGATGAACCAGGTAAGACGCAATTTTTAGGTTTCATTAGTGCAAAGTTAGAGAATCCTATTTTGAGGTCCGCATATTCTTCTTTGAAATGAGAATTTAATTCCTTCAGATTACTTAATATTAATCTTTTTTGAACATGCTCCATCATTCCATTTTTCCATACAGAAACGAAATCTTTTTTTCCGGGCATAATTCTTGATACGTCAAGTCTTTCGTAAAAGGCTTTCACGAAATTTTCCGTTTCCAGCGGCAGAGAATTCCCTTTCTTGAACCCTGACTTAATTACAAAATTTTAAAAAGTTCATGTCCTTGAGTCAATGGAGAAGTTGATATTGGGGTTTGGACAATTACAGCGATTATTACAAAAGCAAAATTCCCAGGGTTCAGTGGATATAATTAAGGCAATGCAGGTACTCAAATTGTCTGAGACATCGTTTGCATTTAAGTGCCTGGATGCAATTTGGACCCCCTGTGAAAATGTGGACTCAGAAAGATTTCTTTCCTGCTATAGCACTGTGTTATCAGATAGGAGAACAAATCTAAAAGAAGACAATTTGGCCTACAATGGCAATTTTTTCATTTGAAAATACAGATGTTTAATAGTAATTTGTCTCTTTATGTGAGTAGAATATATGAATATGTGAAGAATAAAATATATATAATGTGAATTCGGTCAATACTCAGTTTATTATTGCTCAAATTATCCCTAGTCAATAGTATCCAAAAGTCAGGGCAACAGGTTAGCCCACTAAAAGCATGGCATTCAATCAACATCAATTATTTTGTCACTAAAATAACAACGATTTCAGTCTAAAATAACACCACTTTTGAAAAAATATATCACCACTTTTGGCTATAAAATAACCCCACCTTTTGCATGTCCCTACTCATGACGTTAGAGGACCATGATTGATATAGTCAATACTTAACAATCATTTTGCCGCTGCTAGTGGTGAGGCACAGGTAATCTCTTGGTGTGCCCACAATATCCGAGCGTAACATATTGTGCATAACGATTGTTATTTAATTCAAATCTTTTATCCCACGCTTGATTTTTCCTTCAATTTGAATTTGAATTTAAGATGAAACTGGCAAAGGTGTGGTTTAGTGTTCCGCATAGCTCAACACGTAAGTGTGCTATGGAAGACAAGAGTTTGGGAAGCACTTGATAAAGTGACTGAAATAAATTCAATGGATATTCTCTCTTAAGAGATTCTAATAAAATATTTAAGCGTTTATAGTCCATATTATTTCATACATCGGTTTTCATGGCTATGTCGAACAAGAAGTACAGATTATCGACTGTACCAAATTTTCGGCTTCGAGAAACGTTTTGTATCGGAGATCGGGAAATCGTATTTTCCAAGAACTATCGAGAATTCCTGAAATTATCTTTTTAAGTGTTCCTTTCTTTGGTATTCAATTAAAAGGACATAATAGTTTTTGGTAAATTACAGCAAAGCCATAAAGAGGTTGGGGACTCGTAATCTAAGGTGCATTGTTTCGGAGGAATCGTATGATTTTCAAAAAGATCGCTAAATTGAGTCTGTATTTCTTGAAAGACGAGAATATCGTATAAACAGGACGTCTGTCGCGAAGGGAGTAAAGAGGGTCACTTAGCACTGATTAGCATAATCCTTTCAGCAACGGGTCCGCTAAATTTGAGTTTTTCTCATAATGATGCAGTGCCGTTAAAAATTGGTTAATCACTATCTGGGAGTGCCGACGGGCTTAGTTTTAATCGCTTTATCCAGGAAGTAAATCTATGTGGTTACTAGATGAGTAATTAATTTTATTTTTGAAGGCTCTTCTTGGGGTCTTTGAGAGATATTCCCTATTTCCCGATCAAATTTCCTTTGTACTCTGAAACGAGTTAACATGATATTTTCTGTCAGAAAATCCCGATTTCCTGACAGAATCATGATCCTGACGGAAAGTTTGTTATGTAATATGGTAGAGATGGAGAACCTGCAGCTTTCACGACAAAAGTGGGCTTTTAATCACTTTACGAAAAAAATGTCCATATTTAAATCATATTAAAACGAGAGTGACAACTGATGGCAGAGTAAATGTAGGAAAAGAACTCACCAGAGATATCAGTGTTTCACTTCGTACCCCCGAAAAGGGTCTCTTTGGAAACGAAATACGTATTGGACTGAATCAACTGATATTTTTGGTTTTGGCGGGTTCTTATTCTGCATTTAAATCATATCGTTTCCCAGTCTTGTCATTGCCCTCTAGTGAAAGACAAAATGAGAAATATTTGCTTTATTTTACTGAGCGAATGAATGAATTTTCTGGACCATAATTTCGATGCCGATTTCGATTAAATTCGAATGCCGGCAAGACGCTACTCAATAGTAGCCTTACGGTTTCGCATGTAGCCTGTCTTATGCATCCAAATGGCAAGTTTGACCATCTGATAAAAAAAGGTTCATCACCTCTTTAATTAATTAAAGAATTCGTTGGAATTCCTTTAGTCCAGAAAAGTCCTTATGTCCATCTCTAATCAAATACGTAGTGATTGTTTATATTATAGCATTCATCGGCTTTCGTTACTAAATGTTTGATTATAGGAAGTAAAGCGTATTAATGTATTCTACCTCGCTGCAGTGGGAAGTTCAGGTGTCAACCGTCGCCACGCATTCGCATCTTCAACACATATCTCTTAAATGCATTCGTATGTTCGCCCGCGCAACTGTGACTCGCCTTTCAATTTGGCTTCTTGCGCCAGTCACATACGATGCGGGCTCTCTTTCCTCTCCATTCTTCCGATACACATAAATCTCCCGCAATGCGTGATACGGGTCTGATTGAAAGAATGATTACGTCAACGGATGCATTAACTCAAGCGTACCGTTTGATCGAAATTATTTCAAGGCATTCGATGGTGATTAATCCATGAGTATCTCAGTTGTTCATTTATTTAAAGCCGAACTTAATTTGTTTCTGGTAATATTAAGAAACAATCATTGTAGATTTCCTTCCCTTGGTGCGGTTCTCTAGGTCTTTATAGTTCTATCAAGTGTGTCCGAAAACTCACGATGTGAAACGGGCATTTACTACGTCAGTAAGGGATTATTCCGGGACGTACACGGGGCAGAAGCATTTCAGTTATAAAGGCATTAAAATATTTGTATACGGAATCCATTCATTTGACGAAACAAGTCTTACTAGTGCTCACATCACATGTACAGAAATCAGTGATAAGAAACGCCTTAGGGATTCCTGGATATTCGAATTGGTAGAGCGTTCGCCTTTGGTGAAAGAGATTCTGGGTTCCATTCCCATTGGGGGTCCATTTGGGTCGAAGTCAGCCTTCGAAGCACTTTTAAAACTACTTCTACTACCTCCAATAATACCCTTAGTCGGTAACCGATTTTTAATATAATTCATAGCGATTCCTAATTTCCGGGTTTTTTGGGTTCCTTGTAAATCATTTTCGAGAAGGTGGTGGATGAGATTAAATCCGGTAGAATCCCGGAAAACTTGTGCCTCTGGGGATACTTTTAAAATGATTTTGTCTTCGAGAAAATGTGTCGTTCCCGTGATAGGTTTTTTTATTTTTTATAGTAAAATTTATTCGTGCATTTTGCCATTCAAATGGATTATAAACGGAATATAAATTATATATAATTATGGAAAAATAAAAATTTTAAAGAATGGTTTCTAGTAATTGGCGATGTAGTTAACTACTTGTTTATTTCTTCCCCTTCTTGTTTTATCTTTACTCTCCGATGTTGCAGCGACCCAGAAAGTACCACTTTTTCTATCGAAAGCGTCTTGTAGACATTCTAGGGGGCTTTTTATTCGAAATGAGTCACTTTGAATCTCTTACTGCTATATATCTGTAGTTCACCTTGACATGGACGACAATTACTTCCCGTTTTTCAGCATAATAATCCTTGATTGTGTTTAATATCATGTCAAATTATAGGCTCGTTTCCCTTCATAGTTCCACTTGTTAACACAGGCATCGCGTTTATTATACCGTCGCTGCTAGCCGTCCATTTTAATGGAACGGATGGATATATATCGAGGGCGTGTTTCCCACAAGGTGCGCGCCAACATCTTAATTCCGCATTAAAAGCCACCTCGTGTCCACCTTAAGCAGTAGATCATCCTCTTTCAGTCCGGCGGTTCCTTGCCCTCTCCTCCCCATTTGTGACCTCATTATCAGGGCCCCATGTTTCCTCATTTAGTCCATTTGCTTTCCCTCGATCCTCTCCCCATCGCCGCACCTTATCGCTCCTCGGGAGCAGCTTTCAGAATCGTTTGATCCGCTGCATATGCCGTCCCTCGCTCGTTTTTTTCGCATCTCATTGTTCATCCGCTTTGAGTCCCTCCCTCCCGAATATTGGAACTCTTCCCCGTGTTCCGCCCCTTCGCTTCTCCCCGATACCATCTCTATTAACGCCTCACTCCCCCCACCTATCTCATGCCATCTCCCCGACCCTTTGCCGTGTTCTACCATCCCCGTAAGTTTCCTGGAAGCTTGCTACATCGCCCTCATTGTCAATGACATGGCGTGGTGTTGGCAGCTGACAACTCCGCCGCTGCGTGCGGAAGATGCGAGGTTCTTATTATTCGCCGTGCCTGTACTCGGGGCATTCTGTGTGGGTTATGGCTGCATTGGGGAGATTATTCCCGAAACTTTACTGTTCTAGCTGCTCGGGACGTATTTTTTTATTCGTTTGCACCTGTCTGTCCCAAAAGTCCCCGGCGACGGAATTTTTCTTTCGGAAGGAATGGTTGTCGCAAACATGTTTTCTGTTTTCGATTTTTCCTGAGTTTCGGTACCGACGAGTTTTTTTCTTGGTGGTTAATCGCGAATCGATGGGATGCTTTTGTTGCTCTTGAGTTTTTCTCCTCGTGCTTCAGAGTTCGTGAATATCTTTCCTTACCCTCGTCCAGCTGAAAACGATCCAGGACGTGTTCTTTTTACGAAGTATGAGACCAAAAATGTCGTTTACCATCGTAAATTAAAGCACCGTCGATATTGTTAACATTAAAATCTTCATAGATTGATCCTCCGTGATAATCGTTAACGTTTTATTTTTCCTGTTGTTTATTATTGTTTGAAATATACCTATTCTATATACCTAAGGGTTAGATGTAAGAAGAGACTTGTTAGTCTCAATCTCGCCCTGAATAAAGTCCTTTATTATTATTATTATTCCTTTTTAAAATAGTTTCTATAACAACCAATTCTTTCTAACGTATTTGTATGAGTGGTGATTTCTCCTATAAAAATCATTAGTTTATTTAAAAAGTTATCAATATTATTGATTAATTAATTAAAAAGTTCTGTTGCTTATTGCTGTTGTTTTAGCGATGGAATACCACCACGTGAAGGTCAACATTATATTGCTTATCGTTAACTTTCTTGAAAGTATATATGATTGTTGTGGGCTCCCTGATCTCTTATAGAAGCGGTATCATAAAATTGTTCTCCTTTGAAATCAGTTAAACCTCCACATTTTTCTATACAATATTATAATTTTGGTTAATCTCTCTTTGCAAGGTCTTAAATATCTCGACGAAGTCCTTCGATTCGCAGCTTATTTATACATGTTTCCGGTATAATTCTTCTTCCGAAACTTTCTCAATATTAGCTTTCCGCTTTTCTTGACTCGGAAATATCGGAGAGGAAATTGTAAAACTTTTCGTCTTTTATGAGTTAAGAGAGAGAGAGGAAGTTGTTAATTTTTCGTGAAAATAATTTTTATAAATTAAAAAAGGATATACTTACCTTTAAACCTCTAAGGATATTACTGTCTTTCATTCAAAACTATCGTGGAAGCTATAGGATTATAAAAGTATATCAGTGGCGGAAATGCTAATTTTTTTGAAGGATTCATTAAGATCTTTTCACAAATTATCGGTTTTAAGCATTTCCAATCAAGTTTGGTAATATTATTTGTATTTTTTTTCCCTTGGGAAGAGTAGAAGTTTCCTTAAAGTCAACGTAGCGTTTATGAAGAGAATAGTAAAGAGATTTAATTCTTATAGTTCATTATTTCGGTAAAGATACTAAAAAATTTGAGGAATCTGAGGCAAGCTAGTAAAATATTCTCATGTTTCCTTCTATGCATAGCATCCATTTTTTATATCGTGCAGGACAGACTTCATAAATTGGACGTGTTCTATCATTTGTATGTAGCTGGGCGTCTAAACTGACAATATTCAAGATAGCTATCAGTAGGACGTGCAGTTTTCGATGCTTCATTACTTTTGGTTTTTATATCATGGACGAGCTAACATTTGCAAGGTTATATTTTTCTTTCGGATGTCGCAACAGTGTAAATCAAAATTTGTTCTCCTCAGAGTTACCATCTCTTCAGAGATCCTCCTCAGCGTTACCATCTCCGTATGTGCGCATTCTAATAAAAAAAAACATACGCTTGGAATCGTGTTCCGCGAGGTCAAGTCGAAAGTGTGCCACGGAGAAGGTGAAAACGGGCATAGAATTATCTTGCTCTATTTCCCACGACTTAATGACTCTTCTTTTATGAATTAGGTTTCAACTGCTTTATATTTAATGTTAAAATCACTGTGAATTGCCGTTCATGTGAATTATTTCGAGCACGGTGATCGTCATCGAAAAAGTTGGTCATCCGGATAAAAATTTTCCGTAGACTTCCTTAGTGAGTATTGTATTACGTCATTGTGTTATCGTACATCTCCTAAGGAATTCGTAAAATCGTTTAAAATCGTGAAATGTACGAAAGTTGCATTTAGGAGAGCAATAGGTTGCAACCAAGGTCTAGCCGTAATGCTTCTTAACTTGCGATGGCAAGAAGAAAGATAAAAATAAAACAACAGTAATAAGCAACAGAACTATTAATCGATCTTGTTTAAGATTAAGATTGCCTGAAATTGCTCAATGTATTATAGAAGTTAATTTTCGATAGATGTAGCAGATTTTTTGCGTTTGACGGATCAGATACCTCATGAAAAATGAAAGACGAGATCATAGGAACAGAGCATGCATAAACTAATTATTTCAGGGAAGTTACGTGACAGATATCGATTAAAATATTGGGTGAATAGTTCACCCATTCCCAACGCAGCTATTCACGTAAGGCTTTTAGTATTGTGAAAATGTATCTGTATTAGTTAACCGCTGTTTGAAGCGAAGAAGGTCTGGTTCATCGCTAACAATGTAGCTATTTAGCCGGGGGTTTCAGCATCGTAGAAGCACAGTGGAGTTTGTTTCAGATCTCTAAGTCAAGCCGTTTCTGAGATAGATAGGAGGACGGACAGACGGACGGAAGGACAGAGATTTGCTTTATATATATATGATTTGAAGAGGAAGAAAATCAGTGTTTGTACAATATTTGTTGTAAACTACTGCCTCGAGTGCTCTCATGCTTATAATTTTTATTAGCACGTTCACTGCGGATACCTCCATTTCCAATACGTTTAGCACTCCAACGGTGGAGTGATAACGCAGTGAACGTGTTAATACTTCCTGTTACGAGTGCTGATTTGATACTCTGAGAAAAATTAGGCAATAAGGTTCTAGGACTAGTCGTTTCAGGAATTAATATGTTTGTACTGGCGGTAACCGATTAGCAGCAGCGTCTATATGAAGATGCTCATAAATTGAAGTTATAAGTAGTTACTTTTCGATAGAAGCAACGATAATAGTTCCACGTTTGAATTTGACGGCTGAATATTACGGAGGCTCCTCTAACGTATTCCGTTAATGTAACAGCGCATTCGGGACCACGGATTCGTTGCCACGACTTTCGCATTCCGTCGTCATTTTAGTTATAGTTTGGCGTATCATTTATTTCGCTCTTATGCCGTCGAGTCCCGCACCCGCTGCTCCGTCTCGTGTGTTTTCCCTGCGCCCTCACTGCAAGAAAAACTAAAAGGCACCAGCATTACAAGCGCGGCACTACGTGGGCGTACGAGACGCGCACCGTGTTTGTTCAGCTGCGTGAGAGGCCCCCCAGGTACGTCGCCCACTCCCTCCTTCACGTCCTCCCCCTGCGTCGGCTCTTCTTCCATCTGCCCCACACCGCTGCACCCTCTTCAGATTTTTGACCCAGCTCCGTGACTGATAATAGCTCTCATAGATATATACGAGGTATTGCTTTTTGATCTGGATTTATTCAAGAGGTTTCCTTTTCCTGACGACCATTCGTTCATATAACGAAAGCTTTACCTGGAGAAGATCTCTTTCCAATGCTGAAAAATGTTGAAGTTTTTAATGATAAGCTTAAATCTAGCTATACATATTAGTATTTCATTAGTTCGAAGTCCCAATGTAATACCATGTCATGTTATAGTGTGGAGATTTAGCCATAATTAAATATAACTCGATATTATATATATACTAGTGAACGCCCCCGTCAAGAATGACGGAACTTAATTTAGTTTAAAAATATATCTATTATCGTATATATCTGGTCCTCCTAAGCAAAAAAATTCCGTCGTAAGATCATAATAACTCAATATATTTCTTACCATTATTTATAATATATATTCTACTGCTTTTCAAGTCATGAAAGCCTACTTTCGTTAATTTCTTATAAAAATTATAAGAACTGATTATCTCTGTGCATTAAGTGCACAGAGATAATCAGTTATGCACTGCACTTATATGGGATAATTGATGAAATTAACATTCAACATCGGCCTTAGTCGTCAAAGGTTGTTTATATACCAAAAATTTTACGAAATTTTCGTGTGTTTTATCAAAATTCTCGCAATTTCGAATTCATATGAATATTTCACGACTAAAATAAGTTTCTATGATCATTTTCCTTTCTTTAGACACTTCTCTCAATTTCGTAGGACCATTCTTTCTAATTTAATTTTGCAAAAGAAACAACCTCTTCAGGTAACGAAAACCTATTTTACGTACATTTCTTATGGAAAAGTATACTAACTGATTATCCTCGTGCATTTATATGGGATAACTAATTAAATCAATGTTCAACAATTGCCTTGGTTGTCAAAGGGATGGGTTGTTTACATCCGAAAAATTTTACGAATTTTCCATTATTTCTAATTTAATTTTGTAAATGAAACAACCTCCGCAAGTCATGAAAACGTAATTTACGTTCATCTCTTATGGAAACGTATTGTGGGCTCCTGGGTTCGAACCCGACTCTTTACAGAGTTGAGAGTAGTTTTCCTCGGGGTTCAGCATCGTAGAAACACAATGCAGTTTATTTCAGATCTCTAAGGCAAGCGGTTTATGAGATAAATAGGGGGACGGACAGACTATGGAAACGAAAAAGGAGAAAATTTTTTTTCTAAATTTGATGAAATTTAGTATTTTTAGGTTTATTGGAGTTTGAGGAAAGCAGATAAACTCCTTCGATTCGCTACTCACCATTTTTCTGATGATTCCTCAGAATCAAACCCACTCCATGTGAATTTTCAATAGTGAATTAAAACACTTAGATGGCCTTGTTTCTAATTACTTCAAGAATTGCCATTCTCAGTAGTAATATTTTTGTTTATCCGCCTATCCGAAAGTTTTGCTACTCTTTAATTTGCGTTTTATCTTATTTCATGCATTCCAGTGTATGATTTATTGTAGTTAATGTGAATCCAGATCTTCTATTTTATGGAATATTTTGGTTTTATTTTATTGAATATCGAATCTAATGACTTCATTGATGTTAATTTATTAACGTAAATGCTTATTAAGCTCCAATCTAAATTAATAGGATTTCGGCCCATCTGATTAATAATAGGAATGTTGCGATTGTCCGTCCGTTGTGATGTGACGAAAACTTAGTTCTCTTATATTTAGTAAAGTCCCAAATTCTTAGAGCCTAAAATAGAGAGTTTCACGTAGCATCGAATGTATTATTTAATTATTTGCGTGCTTATTTATCCTCGATGGCTGAAAATACGGAGTACTCAAACCGAATCAGTTTCACTTTTTGCTCTATTTCGGCGATTGAATTAAAAATTGAAATTCGTGGAATTAAAATTCTGTTTCGCTTGAATGACAAGATTGTTCTTGGTATCATATCATGATTAAAGGAATATTATTCGTTTGTCTTTTGGTTTAGGATTTAGAAATATATTTTTATACACTTTATTACTTATTTATTTACTTGTGTCTCAGTCTTATTCTGGCTGTGAAGATACGGAAGCTATTGAGGCATGGATGGTGATGATTATTGGTATTTATTTTGGTCACTTCCTATTGAAGACTTTGAAAACTATTCTTCATTGAATTATTGTGATACATTTACGTGGACTTATTCCACTTACAGCATTTGACTTGGTGAGGAAAAGCGAACTTCACTCTTCATCTATTATTCTATATTATTCATCCTCTATTTCTATTATTCGTATTCTATTCTTCTATATATATTTTTTTTTTCTATATATTATCATCTTTATCTATTATACCGTTTTCCCTCTTCAGATTTTTTAAGTAATGGTGGAACATTTGAGGCTCTAACCATCCTACTCAGCTGAACTTCGTAAAGACAGACATGATAGCTTTTTGATCAATGTGTATTTTATTCTTTCGATCAACGTATTTATTGTTTCTACAGTTTTAACATTACGGAAAGCAATTCGAAGGAATTGAAGCCGAGTGTTTTCAGCGTTACTAACATCCTCCAGATAAAGTTGATTTTATTCTCTTCGTAGTTGCAGCTGAATGATAAGTTGGTTGGTTTCTTGCGGACATAGAGATGGGAAAGGAAACCGGCAAAGGCCATGCGGAAAGTGTATCGCTTTCTCTTGTTCTTTCCCCCCTCTATTCCTTTCTCTCTTAACCATACTGGTCTGCGTTTTATCTACCCCAACAGATTGTTTCATTTGTCTAATTTGTCATCATGTCTAATGGGAGTCGGTAACTCTTTCGCCTGGAACTATTGCTTCAAGAGGTTTTAGCGAGACAATTTTTGCTTTACTAATATTTTGCGAAATATTGAGTTGAATTGTAATAGTTTCATATGGTATCCTATTTAAGATAATTTTCGTTCAGAGTAGTTTTCTGAATAATCACTTGACTTCACTGAAATCATAGGTTTATTCCTCTTGACTCCCAAATTACTGTCTCCAAAAGCAGGATGGTCTGTTAGCTGGTTCTACGGGTTGGAAACGACATTTTTAAAACCAATCTTCTAGGTGCTCCCTACCCGTTGAAATATTTGAAATCATCGCTGGGGAATTTCCTGTAAATTTTCCTTACGTTAAATCTTATTGCCTGTTGTAACTGCTGGTTTGGGGGTTTTAGATACTTTCCATAAAAAGAATTGTTACCTTTCAGCAAACCATAACCAGTGCGTACGTAGCAATTTCTTTTCCGCTAATAATGGATTCAATTTGATGATATTGTTTTTAGCCTAGTTTACTGACGAATAATGGCTTTACTTTTATTCCTGAGGTTTCCATGGAATTCTATATCGTCGTATTTTGTATAATTCTATACTATAAAATTTTGGTATAGTTTATAGCATAAAGATGTAGCACGACGCAGTTTTTTTACAATTAATGTGGTCTAATCCTTTTCGTACGTAGAAAGGACACGCGTTTTCTGCTATAGGAGGTTAATTCGTTGAAGGGATACAATTATAAAATCGGTAGATCTAAACTATCCTGATTCTTATCATGATTATTTGGCAAGAAATGAAATATCGGGTAGAGAAACTTGTGTTAATTTAAAGCAAATAAAATTGAAAATAAATGGTAATTAAATATATATGTAAACTTCTCCGAATATCAGATAGTAAGGATGTTTTTTACTTGTAGAATCCAACCTTACCGAAAAATTCCTGTCTTCCCGCCTCGTGAAGTTGTAGTGTGCGATAGTTCATATCCATTTCTTAATTACTCATAATCAGTCAAAAATGTTTAAATTCAAGGAACGCACCGATACATTTAAATTATACGCGTCTTAGCTCTAAGCGCAGTCTCCGGAAACTAATCTTCGTATAAGTTACGATCTTACCCCGTTTATCTCAATTTGTTTCCGATGTGGCTTCTTAAAAGCGAGGTCCGTTTGAAAGGAAAGAGATAGTATTTTACGTGTTTGTCGTCTGACAGCGATCACATCTTCACCCGGGAAAGACGTTTAATTTATCAGGTATAATAGAGGGAGATAGTTGTTTTCACCCGGCTCCAAACAGATAGATACAGGGATCGCGCTAATTGTTAAGGTGACCTCTTTATCCATAGCAAGCCTCGGTGGAATATCCGTAGCAACCTCCCTTCCCTACAGCTCATGAACTTTATTTTTTTCTCAGCTGCTCCTCCTCGGGACCAAAACTCAGAGAGGGAGTTTGACGTTTCCTCCAAGCCAACTTGGTTTCGATTTCTCTGCGATGCGCAGGGGTCTGAGGGTTAATTAAGATCGTCTCGCCCCTTCCACCTCCACCTTATTCCTTCCTCTATCTACTACTCTCACTCCATGGTCCCAATCAAACCGTCTCCTCCACCCCAAAAGCATCCTCTCCCCCATCCAATCCGTGTTTCCGATTCCTTCTGCTCGTACACTTGCCTTTGGTGAAGTGAGTTTCCAGCCTACTTCTCATCCGTCTCCCCTTTACCGTCTGTTCCTAATAACATTAGGGTGGGGATTGGGGGAAGGGAGGGGAGGAGGGGAGGAGGGGGGCGCCTGGGGATAGGGCGGGGAAGGGGTCGTGGAAATGCGGAAGGGATGCCTGGTGAATCTGTCTTAGGTTAATTCATCCCTTAATCCGTCCCCTAATTCATTGGCAGGGCTCTGGGTGAGAAACCATCTCGCCTCTCCTCTCTGTTTTGCTCTTTTCGCTACGGTGACAGCTATCAGTTCTACTTGGTAATTGCATGAGCGTGCTAAAAATGCAGCAGGAATTGGTTTGGTGATAATTGAGTCGGCCCATAATGGAGCGGAGTTGTTTACGGCGGGAGCTAGAAATTGTTTTTAATGACTACTGGGTATTGAATGTTGCATGAGAAAGTGTTCATTTGTGTCATGGCCCGCTAGCGCGGGAGGAAAGTTTCTCGTTTTTTATTGAATGTGCTGTGGGCGTTGATGAGCGTTGTTGAATGAGTGTCGCCCGACTTGGCTTAATTTGAGCATCTGTCGGTGGAGCTTGGATTTATTTCCCTTTTTGATTCCGCGTACTTTTAAAGGTCTTCAAGTTTTTTCATGTGTACTAGTTTTTTATTGCAGTAGTTTTGAGGTTTCATTCGAGTATTACGTAAAACAATTGGGGTATTCCTTAAGGAATGCAGCATTAACTTAATCTACATCTACTATACATCCAGCAAGCCGCACCATGACTTGATTTCCTTTACAGTTTACTGCCGCGTACAGTTCGCGGAAGAAGGAATTCTTGGGGCCACTAGCATCTGTTTTCCAGATTTTTATCGCAGATACAGTTTGGCTCATGTAACGGGGAAGACGCACTATATCCGCGACATTTTCCAAGAACCTACTTTCTCTGAATTTATTGAATAAATTAAGCTTTATTCAATTCCTCTTTCTTCTCGAGATTCCCATCCTGCGTTCTAAAGCATATGGAAAACGCTCACTAATTTATCGTAACAATTCTTGACAAAACATATTGCCTTTCGCTGTAAAAATGAGCGATGACACCCATTTTGGAGTGGATAAGCGTATTTAATCGTTATTTCGTGCTATAATATTACTTGAGATGAACAAATCCACGATATATCCTTCGATAACTTTTTCTGGGCCGGTCTTTTCATATTGTATTTGCACAAAAAAGCTCTCGAGATAATGCAAAAAGGGCTCGCGGATAGCCAAGTAGGCAACGCGTTCGACTTCGACGAAAGCGCTCCTGGATTCGATTCCCGGTGAGGGCCTATGTGCGAAATGACCAAAGCAGTCGAAGCACTTATTAACAATAATACTAAACATTGAAGAAAGCATGTCGTAGTATTTCGTGTTAGTTTAAGTTAAAATATGTGAGGTATCAGTCGTTGAATTCTTTCTTTTTTCAATATCGTTAGAGTATTTTAATGACCGCCATAGTTAAAGCCGCAATTAGATTGTCTTGATCATGCGGCATTTGCTTGTTTAGAGAAGAAACACGTTTCTCATGTGAAAACCTATTTAAAAATTCTTCGCAGTAAGGGAGCAAAAAGCATTTACACTATTTACTACGCTGTATCATCAAGCTCAGTGTCATTCAATAGGTAAAAGGGCATCGATCCGTATTCTCCTAAAATTTTGTTTTATCATTTCTAGTTTTTTCCGTATACACTACATTACAAGTACACTGAATTTTAGAATTAAGCTTAGTAATAGTTAGTTGCTAGTCGTAGTTATTCATGCATGGCAAACCTTTCTTTAATCACAACTAAATGTGTATTGTAGATAACCATTTTTTCCGCGAACGATACGCGAAAGTAATCGACTAGGTAAATAGAGTTTTGGTGCATGCACCCCCTGCCACACGCCGAAAGGTTGCTAGCAGGGTATACACATAGACATAGACATAGACCATAAAGTGTTACTGAATAAGTAACGGTAATCGCTTTCGGTTCGGGTTCAGTTTTAACTCCGGCAGAAATAACGGTTTTTTCGGTTTTCAGTTCGGTTGCGGTTGAATGCCCTGATCGGTAATGACTTATTTCTTTGGAACCGCGAACTTTCTCTGCCTGAACTTGCCAGAGTACCAGTTTTTCCACTCTTACTTTTTGCTCTTCCGTCCGTTTTTTTCTTCACATTTTCCCTTCCTAGCATTCAATTTATCCTATTACGGAGGTTTCTGACTTAAAATTCATCCACAATGTCCCTCATAATTGAAGTTAAGTAAGATATACGCTCGCGCTACCTTCTCGTCGAAGGTGCGTTGAATACAGGAGTCGTGTAGGGACACTCGGAGTCACTCAAGGATGGGGTGCACGATCACTGAGTGCACTCCATTGTAACGACAGAGGTCCCACAGTTTGCGGTTTAGACCAGGAGTGGATCAACTATGGTATTTCTCCTTCTTTCGTCTACGGAAAGAGATCTCGGGATCCAGCAAGATCGCAAAAATTTCGCTGTATTTGCCAAAGGAAACGAAGTTTAATTTAGTCGTTTCTGTACTTTTTGTTAGATAAAAGAATGCAATTGAGTAGTTACAAATAACTAGCCCGCTTAGGGTTGAGGTATGCTACTCTTAGCTTTTATGAGGAATGTTGTATTGAATAATCTAATTCTATTTTACCGGAGAAAATAAAAATAAGGATATAAATATAAGAAATATTTGGACACACATCAGTTTAAGCTGATTTAATTGTATTAATGATGCAGAAGATTACTTATGAAATGTATACCATTGTTTATGATTTACTTTGTCACTATTTTCTATTATTATTATTTGTGCTTTGCTTTAATAATATTAAAATAATTGTGGATGATTGAGACTATAAGTATGTGTTAATAGTTTAATTTGGATTTTCATATGAACTATGCAAAGAGTGAATTTATCTGAAGAAGATTTTTCTCCAAAAATATTTAAGGAATCGAAGGAGAAGCATGTTACAACAAATTTGACTACACAGTTGTTTATATATCTATTCTGTTGACCGACTAAGTGGTTATAGAAGTTATTGTTTGGGTATTTGTCGTATGAATTGAATTTTGACTGATTGAGGATGGTAGGAAAATGTCTGCGGACCTAGAAGCGAGAGAATGACGTGTTAGTAATTTTCTAATTCAAGGTCAAGAATCGTACGATTAATAAATTTGACGCGAAAAATTATGCTTCTTATGCACGTATTTGATATTAGAATGGATATTAATCGATATATTTAACATCTCTTGATCAACATAATGAATGTAATTGGAACGGAAATTTTGAAATATTTTCCATCATACCTGTTCCCCTGCAGCTTTTCAAATGAAATACTTTAATTGCTTTTGCACGATTAATGTATTAGCTATTATTAATATAACACTAAGTTATTAATATTAACTTTTCTTATTTTACAGGCATGGAAGCTATAATGTCAGAATTTTTCAATGATACTACGACTGCCTTCTACATAATCCTTATTGTCTGGATTGCCGACCAATATGACGCTATATGCTGCCACACGACTATTACGAAGAGGCATTGGTTACGGTGAGTCACCTTATTTGTTACGTCTATTTTAACTATTTATTCCCTGCCCGTGGAGAAGTTGCATTCATTAGCAGGTATTAAATGTTGTTGGTAAAAATCAACCCCCCTTGTAGTTTTTGTTGAATGGTGGCTGAGTTGATTTTGTGGGTGAGGATAATAATCACATAAAGACGGAATTTTCTGCAATTTAAGTGCTTTGTATATTTTTCAGTCTACAATTTTCAGTTATTAGTACCAATGATTTGTAAATAGATATTCAAAAACGTTGATAGTTTCGGCCTTTACTTGGTGGTATGCCATAACAGAATGAAATAAGATGGTAGATTGAAGTGTTAGTTCTACCATCTTATTTCAGTCTATTCAAAAACGTGTTTAATGCAATATTAGCTAAATATTTACCTAATAGAATTCATTCATCTATGAAAGAATATAGGTCGATGCAATCATACAGAGCAAGACACGGAAAGCCGGTTATGAATTAATTTCGTTTTTTTTAAACGAAGATCATATTTATATCTTCACAATTGTGGTTGATATTAAATTTCCCTCCTAAAATCGCGAAAGTATGATCTGTCGTCTAGGCGTCGTAAAAGTTTCCATTATAATTGTGGAGCACGTGAATTGTTCTTCATGTTTCTCTTGGTTTTTTCGCTTTTTTCCATTAGGCCATTTCAGTTCTTCACAGTAGCCATAGATATTGTATCTGCAATCTTTTAATTTAGTGTTCGTCTCAATGATAGAACACAAAAAATAACAAATTTTATGTTTCTAACTAATATCAGAGACTCTCTTATCGATACCTTTTACATTTTTATCTTTCATATTGTCTCGATCTAGATTTTATTTACGTCTTATATTGTCCAATAAATGAATTTTTGGTGCGATTAAACTGTACGATTCTTGAAAGCGATGGAAAAGCTACTTGAGTTATCACGTGTCATATTTTTCTGTATATTTATTCGAGAGGCGATTTTTTCGGTACATATGGAGCTTCCCGTTTGTCTCTGAGCGCGAGTTTCGCTTGCCGAAAGACGGCTTACGGAGTGTTTTTAACCCTCTAACGTACATCCTGGCTAGACAATTTGAAAAAATGGTACTATGGAACCAAAGAGCTGTTTAACTTAGCTACATCAAGACATCGTGTTGCTATGACGACTGCCAACCTTCTGAGAAGAGACAGCACACGAATAAGAAGAAGTACCACGGTAATTACCCGTAACAGGGTAATTACCGTGGTTATAATATTTACCGTTATAACAGTTGCATAAAATTGTGCAAAAATTGTGGTATTATGGAGCTTTGTTAAAATACTGTTACTAAAATGATAATAAAAATCACAATTTTTAAAACATAAATCAGAATTATCTTTAAAGATGCAATTTGTGTCATGAAATTTTTCGCAGGAGGGTGATGCAGCACAGACTGGATGATTTTGTCGTGAGAGTCGTCTATTACTAGCATATTTATGTACGAATTTCATCCTTTCGCTGAAAAGTTAAAACAAGACGTCGTTGAATACGGTGTAGGAAAAAGCATTCAACCGTCGAATGTAGTGTAACGTCCGTCCATTAGTATCTAGGCTCCTTTTTTGTGACGCAAGCAAGATCGACAGCATTTCCATCGAAACGTCTCATGTTCCCAAAGCGATGTCCGGGTGTTACAACTAGTATAGTCTGCTTTCGGGTCATTTAGCCAGCAGCGGAGAAAAATGGGCAACAAGAATTCTTCCGTCTCGGAGGCGCTAATGGTGTTTATGTGAAGAATGGCGTATAAGGTTTAGGTGTGGGTGTGCGTGGGTGGGCGTCCTGTTAAGGAAGGCATGGCGATAGCACATCGAGTGACAGTGTGATGGAGGAGGGAGAGAGGGAGATGCTCGTGTTGTTTCCGAAGGAAGAGTGTTGATGACTTGAATGCTAAATATTCTTTCCTGACGGGGTTTCCCTCGCTTCTTGCCACCAATAGGAGCCGATGTCCCGATATTTTTAGCTCCCTTTTTATCCTTATTTTCCTATCGAAGTCATCTTCCGTTGGTGCCTTAATTTTATTCATTTTTTAGTTTTCGTGGCTTGCATAATGGCCCCCGAGCTCGGGTACATGCTCAGCAAGAGCAACAAGGTATTTGTGGTGAATTCTACTCTCCCGTCTGCCGCTTTTCAACGGGAGGACTTTGCTCCTTTCTTATAATATCATTGATGGAATATCGATCCATTGCTACCCTCACTGGGTAACTGAATAACGCCCGCATTAATTTCTTCGAAGTAGTTTTTGTGTGTCGAATCATTCCTCAATCGAAAAATATCTTTGTCTAAAGATGTGGCAAATAATGGTGAAATGATATTTACGTTTTCGTGCTTTTGAATAATTCATCCTGCTTGTTTTCATTTCAAATTTTTAATTGTTTTCGGTGGCTCTTCCTCATCGTATTTCATTTAAATTTCACGTATTTAATTTAAATTTCATTTCTTTCCGATTAGAATAGGAAAAGTAGCATCTCAAGAAATGTGCAGTATTTCATAGCCACTGTTTCAATAAAGACGGTCTTTATTTAGTGAATTAAAGAAACGAGTAGCAGTTAGCAGACTATTTTAGTTATAAATCCAAAGTAATTTAAGTGAAATGAAGTATTTTCCTCAATACAGCATGTATCTCTTTTGAACAACGTCCAGGGTCTGAAAATCTTTTCCTTCCGTAAGAACTCCTCTTTCAAATTACATATATCCTTAAAAGAAAAACCAACATATTCCATTTCTGCAGATATCACGGGTATGTCTCAATCATCTTGCTTTTAAAATTATAAAACATCGTTCTTCTATTTTTTGTTATTCTCAGTTGTTTCTGGTGTAAGTTGTATATATAAGTTGTATGTATAAGTAATTTGAAAGAGGTTCTTGCGGAAGATAAAGATTCTCTTACCTTGGTCAATGTTCAAAAGAGATAAATGTCTAATTTGCATCAATGTTTGCAAATCACCCGAGGTCTATGTCTTTTTACTCATATTCTTGAATGAGGTTAGCTGGCGGAATATATAAGTTTTTAAATTAGTAATATTATTATTTTTGGTTTGTTTGCTGCTTATAAAAGGATAAAATTACAGTATTAAATTTAAAATAACGTAAAGGAATTAAAAGGAACGTAAGAATTAAATAATCTATTTCACGATACGGTCCATACGGGTCCAAATGACCCCTTATCAGTTATGAATGTCAAAATAGCAGTAACTATAAAATACCTATGCCACTATAATTCATGTATACGAGAAATAAGGGGAACACATAATCTATCTGGTGTTTGTCCATAAATGGAGGCAAATCCTTCGAAAGATTTCCCTTCTTTAACAATCTGCTGCATTATGAGAAAAAGCCCATGAAGGAGTAAAATACATTTCAAACCTTAGATGAAAATAATGTAAAAGTGAAATTGTAAGTTTAGAATCAGTTTAGTGGTTTTTATTAGAATGATCAATGTCTTAATCTACAGGTTCATGCCATAGTATTGGTAGTATGTAGTTATAATTGGAAGCAGGGCCGGTCAAGAAAGGGGTTCTGTGGATGCCTAGCATCCTAGCCACTAGTATGAGGAAATCCCATTTTTAGAAAGTAACTTAATAATTTTGTTAAGGTTAAATAATGTACCGGACAGAAATTTTATTTTGTCGTGTACCAAACTCCTTTCTCACGTATTTGTAATTAACATTGTAGTTAACATGTTAATTACAAATACGTGAGGAAGCAAGGGGCCCCATGGAAATTTGCGACCAGCCCTTTTTAGTAGATGGCCAGCTGAGATTGTAATAATACTTTCTTTCAGTTCTGACGAAATTGTCCATGTCTATATCTATGAAAGTACACGGCAAGCCGCCTTTCGGCGTGTGGCAGGGGGTGCATGCATGGCTCTATTTTCTTAATCTATTACTTTCGGGTATAGCTCGCGGAAGAAATTTGTTCTTGAATCGATTCGTTCTAGCCTCTATTTTCCTGATCTTTCTCGCAGAATCGGAACGGCATATGTAACATGGTGAAAGCATTATATGGGCTACATAATTTCTGAACGTATTTTTCTAAGTTTATCCAGAAAATAAATCTTTTGTTGAAATCTTCTAACTTCTGAAGGTTTCCATCTTGCGTTCTGATGCATCTGAGCCACGCTCATTGATTTATCGTAGCAATTGTAACTCACGAAATGAGGTACACTTTAATGCTTCCGATCCACGCATTCTTTTCTGCCCATCAATATCTTACTGCTATCCGTCTCGAAAGCGACAGTTCCTCCATGGACCTCTGCGGCCATTCCTTTATCCTCCGTTCTTTTAATATTCCTTCCTCCGCTCGCTTTCTAGTTCCTATTCCTATGTTAATGACCCTATTCCCTCTTCCTTCCCTTTCCTTCTCCTCATCCCCGCTAACTCCATCTAGATTCCGCGCATCCTCGCCTTTTTCGCTTGAATTTCCAAGCACGGCTTACTAAATGTACGCATAATTTGAAGGGAGAAGATATGATGCGGGTGGCGAGGGAGGACGGAGCGGTGAGAAAGGACAGAATGGCTCTCGCTCCGAGAAATATGCGACGGTGAGCGTCGGGAGAGGGCAACGTCTTCAAATTTTAATATTCTTGCGAAATAGTCGATGATTCGATTTATTCATAAGCTGCGTGTTCTGAAAGTGGTGGGATGGTTTTTAACCTCCGCGTCTTTTAACGTCTTTTAACAGAGACACTTTGCCCCCGACGATGTGGAAAAAGTTACTAAATGGTCCCAGGAAGTCTTTGATCGCGTGTTTGCTCGTTTCTTTTGTCACTTCGAATTGTTACGCACCTCAAAGCGTGCGTCAATGCGGCGATTTTTAATTTATTCGGGTTTTCTGTTATAGTCTATTAACTTTATCCTCACGGCTGAGGAGGGGCAAGAAAAATTACGTATTCAGGGGTTCGGGGAGGGGTACCAATCTAAGAGACTTATATCTAAAATTGGAGACGCTGATTATCTCTGAGTTAGCTGATAAGTCCAACAACTCGCTATTTAAGATGTGTAGCTTTAATTTACTTCTCTTTGATTGGTTTCTCACCTAAAAGATGATTTTTTTTGCTCCTCCACCTCATCTATAGATAAATTTAATACACTTTAATTATGAATATAATCAATATGGTTTTACCTTACTTAGGTGCACGCCATATAGTAAATGAAAAACAATGGACTTCGTATTGTGTGGAAATTTCGAAGTCCATCGTTTCTAATTTATTTCTTTAGTTGTGGGTTAGAAAAGATAGGCCTGGCCGATTAATGTCGACTTTCTATGACAATGTTGATGCTAAGATCACGTAGTCGTAATTGACAAGCTATGACCTATTTTAAAGGTTAAACTGTGATACTTGTGATGGTAGGAATTACAAGCTGATTCCGGTTGCCGTTAATACAGTTTGGAGTAACTCATCTTTTTTAGCGCTATACCAGCTACAATCATTTCTGATAATTATTATCTTACTTGATTACGTAAGATATACCATAACTGAGAAAAAATAGTGATTACTCAAAGACCTATGTACTAACAACCTATTTAAAAGAAAACACAGTATTACTTTGTCCACAGAAAATAAATTTGAAAAAAACACGACCGGTTTCGAGGGTACTGCCTCATCTTCAGGTAACCGGAAGAAATACATGGCAGAATATATACTAAANTCTATGACAATGTTGATGCTAAGATCACGTAGTCGTAATTGACAAGCTATGACCTATTTTAAAGGTTAAACTGTGATACTTGTGATGGTAGGAATTACAAGCTGATTCCGGTTGCCGTTAATACAGTTTGGAGTAACTCATCTTTTTTAGCGCTATGCCAGCTACAAGGATTTCTGATAATTATTATCTTACTTGATTACGTAAGATATACCATAACTGAGAAAAAATAGTGATTACTCAAAGACCTATGTACTAACTACCTAGTTCAAAGAAAACACAATATGACTTCGTCCACAGAAAATAAATTTGAAAAAAACACGACCGGTTTCGATGGTACTGCCTCATCTTCAGGTAACCGGAAGAAATACATGGCAGAATATATACTAAATAAGTTCAGATATCGCCGGAATTAATTAGTTATACTAAGGACCTCATGATTTTTAGTTTTCGTTAAGTAAGATCGTTGGAAGATTCCGTTAAATATTTCCATCATTCGAGGAAAACATTTTTTTCTTAATTGCTGCAAGCCCCGCTCGGAGCTTTCGCAAACAGGAAGTTTTTCTATAGACATTTTTGCGGAATTCCATCTTTTTGACAAACCTCAATTGCTTACGCCTCAGCACCGCAGAAACTCACGTTCCATTTCGAAGTTAAAAATCCAAACCGCTTTTATCTGAACAACTCCCATTGTCGATACATATCCGAGGAAAAAATTTCCCGCCTTCGTTTCCGCTCCGTCAATCGAGAGTATAGCTTGATTTCATTATTCACAATCGCTTTCCGTCATAGCGGTAATTCTCATTAACGCTCGATTGAGTCCACGTGAGACCGTTCGCGAATGCGATATAATAAAATGCTATATATGGATCGGCGTGCGCTCCGTGGTTCATTGAATTCCTGATGACTCATCCGTGGGGCGCCCTTGGGTTTATGGGAAATCCCATAGAAGGGCATGTGCTCCAGAGCCGCGAACAGTAGCGGAGTGCTATTGTACCGAATTTCACCCGTGGCCAGAGGCTGCGATAGGGGATGCCGCTTTCGGGTGCTTGCCCGCGGGAGGCTCAGAACAGGTGTCGGAGACAGGCGTACACCTCAGCTGGCGGGAATTGATGGAGGATGGAGAGGGGACAAGGGATGTCTTTAATGGCGAGTTGATAGTTCCTCGTTCCAATTTTATTGCGTGCGATAAAGAGCGGTTAAGGTTGACATTTTTTCTAGGAATTTAATACGATGATCACCGACGTGTATGTATTTATAAATTTATTATTATTCTATTTAGTATAAAGATGCAATATTTGTAAATTAATTTCTTCCAAATAATGTTTAAGTATGAAACTTGTGGAACCATTAGAGGACTGTCACCTATAATTATTTTTAGAAGGAAGAAATCATTTGTGGATAAAATAACCTAAGAGCTTAGCAAAAATTTCCACAGCAGGTAACTCTCAGAATGGAGCTGTGGAAAATCAATTACAGTATTAAATTTAAAATAACGTAAAGGAGAGGAAAAAGAAAATTTTGACAGAATTGACAAAAACTAAAAAAAAAAAATTAAATGCGTGGAAAAGTTTCCACAGCATAAGACATTGAACATTACAAAACATGAAATGGAGGTTAAAAATATACAATACAAATTTTAGTTAAAACTACTAAAAACATTAGAATCACCAAAAAGATCGTAAATGCGTTCAAAAGAAAAAAATACTACAAGGACAACAAAGCTTAGGTCAATTATTGTTACTCATACGTTCAACAAGGATAAACACACAATTATAGGGAGACGAAGGATAGTAGAGTAAATATTGAAAGGTAGGATATCCATGGTGATTTTCTGAATTAAGAGTATAGGAAACTAAGGTGTATTGTAATTGCACCGTCATTTGGAAGATCAAATTTCATTCTTCCTTAATTATAGGATATTTGTAAAATTTTTTCTTAAAGGGAGCAGAGGAAATCGAGGACTTAATTTCAGGAGTAAGTGCGTTCCAAGTGTAACTGGCTGTGACGACGAATGACTTACGGAAAATTTCTGTTCGATGATGAGGAATAAGAAGTTCCTAACAGCCTCTGGTGTTGAGGTCATGTGTTTTGTCGAGAGAAACAAAGTGGAAGAAAATATGGTGCAGAACCCTTGAGTTTTAAATGTTATCGGTAGATGACAGAATGTTTCTTTTTCCGCGACTATAACCTTAACCTTGACAATTTGAGTCCATTCAATTGAGATATTGGCTTGAATGTGAAACGAAGTTGACTATTTGACTATTATGTCTTTCGTCACGAGTCTCTCGAAGACTTCATGTTTGAGTTCGAGATTAATTTCTGTCGGTTGGAGGGAAAACATTGCATCTAGTGCTTTCTTGGAGTAGGTTGTAACCGTTTCGCGTCAATTTTAGTTCTTGGACTTAAATGCAGCTTTTTTATTCATATTAATTTGTGTACTCGTGTCCATTTGTCCTTTTATATTAATTTTTATCATTACAGATTGTATTTAGGTGGTTTATTTGCCTTATGAACTAGGGTACTTTATATTGGGGCAGTGTTTCTCGACCTCTACCTTTGTGTTTAATGTACAGGACACGGAGTTAGGACACGAAGTATCTCCTCCATGATTTTCCTCTCTATCTCTCTCTCTCTTCTTAAGTCTCGCTCGCTTGAAACTCACTGCCCCTTTATACAGGATGGTAAGATTTATGTGGAAGTAGGTGTACTAAAAGCTACTGTTTTTACATTTATTACGCATATTTTAACCGAGGCATATCGATAAGTTAATTTAAAGCGCATACTTACGCTTACGAAAATTATATTATGTCCCCTGCAGCGTAAAACCTGCCCAAGCGTAACCCGCGGAACCTAAGGAGGCTCGTGAACTACAAGGGAAATCACTGGTACAAGGGTACGCCTCATTTAACGAATTCTGTTTTGCCCTCCTTGATTGTGTATTCCTAAGGATCAAGATGTATTCCAGTGTAGTTCCTACACAGATTTAGTATCCTGTCATCCTGGCTTTTCTGCGCGATCAAGGGTGAAGAGTGCAGATTTAAGATGTCTGATAATTTACCCTCAGTCGCCTCCGTTTGCTCGAAAGTGATTGCGTAGGACCTTAGAGAACGTCGGCGGTCGGGATATTTTTGTCAGCATTGCTCGAGGGAAGTTGAGGCTTGATGATATCGGGAGGGGATGTGGGGAAGTAGGTAATGGGCCGCGAAAGACGTGGCCAACGCCGCCTCGATGGACGCGTGTCATTCTTACGCTCGGATGGACACGGTCGTCGCGACGCCACGTCAAAATCCCGTCGTTGAATGTCGTTTCAGACTATGCGTCGCGACGGGGGTCGGACAAATGAAGGAGACCGAACTTCCGCCACGAAGACGAGGATTCACAGTTTTCCTCAAGTAATTAAATATCCTCGCGTCGACGGGGCGGAAATATTTTCGTTCACGTAACGGTTTTGATTTAATTTATTCGAAATCGTTTCGGTGCGGGTGTTGAGTGAATATTCATGGAGGAGGCGATGGCTGTCAGTGTCATCGGCAAGCGGCGTCCGAAGAATAAGAATTCTCTCCTCTCACCCTTCTCAGGAAAGGGAATATCACGGGTTAGCGAGTTTCGTATTTTAACCGCGTGCTCATCCGGAGATTAAACCAATTTGGGGTGTGAATTTTTTCCGCGATGATGCCCAGTGATGGAAAATGTTTAGCTTTCATCTAGTCGCGCTTGTTGTCAATGACTAATTTATCGATAGTTTGTCTGTTTGTTGTCTATGACTAATCTATCGATGGTTTATTTTATTCATTTCCGTACTGTTTCGGGGAGAGGTTCTTAAAATAGTCATTAATTGTTAGCTTCGCAAGGAATGATGATGTGAAGTTAGAGTATTTGGAAGTATGTGAAACCCGGATTGATAGGTCTGCGATTTCTGTTAAATTTTATTTAGCGCTTAACGGAAAGCATTCACTTCGTTTGCATGTCATCAGGCAATATTAGGCGTAACCAAGGGATCGCTGAAAATGTATATTTATAGATTCACCCATAGCAGATTACAAAGGATAATATTAACAACTTCATTACCGCCATGGATATTATTTGGCCGATTTCAGTAGTAAAATTGTATATACTGGGGAAGTATCTCATAAAAAACTTTCATCTTTGGGCTTCCAGTTAGCCATGTGAGCAGTGCGTTCGACTTTAGTGAAAGCGGTCCCGGGTTCGATCCCGATGATCCCCTTTGTGCGAAATGGCCTAAGCTGTCGAAGCACTTTTAACAATACTAGTATTACCCGAATTAATTTTTGCTTGTGGTCCCTATTAATCACCATTTTTCAACTTGATGGAAGTCGACGAGGAATTTTATGGACGATTAAAATAACCAGTTATTATATATTATTAAAACTGTGTACCACTATTGAAGGCTATTGTTATGCCACATGAACGTATACAGCTGATGTTGAGGGTGGTAGTTTTATGTTCTGTAAGATTTTTTCCCTATCATTCTTTTCATTTTTATCCCGAAAAAAGACCAAGCTTATTTATCTTTTTATGTATGTTGGATTGAAAATTTTTATTAATAAGCTTAACGATCAAGTAATGAAATACTAAAGATTTAATGTTGATGATACGTTATTGAGCATATTCAGTAGGTCATTGAAATAATATTTTATTATAGCTTGTCTAGTTAAGTTTCAGACGAGGGTTGACTACGATAGGGTAGTTCACCGACTTCGGTGGCGGAATGATTAGCATGCTAGCCTTACACCGCCAAGATCCCTGGTTCGTTTTAATCCGAGCCAGACGCTCTCCCCTAACCCGTGATCTTCAGCAAAAAGAAAGAGAACTTAAAGTGATTAATATAAAACCATGGGTAAGACCCCGAGTCAGGTTTTTAAGGAGTTAAGTTTTCCGGAAGGAAATAAATTTATTCGTTGTCGTCGATCCCTGGTTCGAGTCCTGGCTAACCGGAATTTTCCTGTTTGGGAATTAATGTTTGTGATCGTTCATTCTTGAGTACCACACGGGATGTTTGTTAATGGTTTTAGAAAGAAACAAATGAAATAAAAAGAGAAGAATGTCGTTATTTCAATTTATGAGGGTATGAGAAAGAATGCCGTTGTTTGAATAACTTCGTGCTTCGAAATTCTCCGTTACTTCTAGCTGTATATTGGATAGCGTCTAGACATTTATGCATCACTAATGATGCTCATCTACATAAGTACCCTGCAAGCCGCCTTCCGGCGTGTGGCAGGGGGTGTAAACACCAAGAGTAGAATTACTTCTTTAATTTATTACTATCGCGTATCGTTCGCGGAAAAAAAGTGTCTCTAAAACGACTTGTCCTCGCGTCTATTACGCTCACTGTCGGATCGGGCAAAGTAGCAGGGGGGTCGCATAATATCAATTACGTCATCCGAAAATGTATTTCCTCTGAATTTATCTAACAATCGCAGCCTAGCTTCTAATCTCCTTTCTTTCAAGGATTCCCAACCTGCGTCTGTGAGCATTTGCGTTACACTTGCTTCTCTATCGTAGCACTTTTTAACAAAACGTATCGCCTTACGCTGCACTTTCTCGAGTTCGCGAGAGTTCGTTTCATCCGCTGGGTCCCATATACTCGCCGCATATTCCAGATGGGGCCTAACTAACGTGAAATAGCATCGCTCTCTAACTTTTTCATCGCATCTCATGAGGCTAATGCGGTCCTATTTTCTGAAAGGTATTGCAAACGATTGAAATAGCTTTCATGATAATAAGGAATAAACTCAAGTACATTTCTTATGTCCTTTGCGAATCAAGAGATCAGAGAAATATACTTGAATTTATTCTTTATTATTGTGAAAGTTATTTCAATCGTTTGCAACCGTTCACAATAATAAGGAATAAATTCAAGTACATTTCTTTGATCACTCGATTCGCAAAGGACTCAATAATTTACCAATAACCTGGTGATAGTATTGAAATTGCTCCGTATTAAATTCATTCGAATGTTCATTTTTCGCTGTAATTCCTTAGCATTGATAGAGCTTTATACTAAGTAAACCGCCTCTTAAATCCTCCTCCATATCGCTCAACGACTTCCGTGAAGTCTTACACGGTGTAGTCATTTTACCTCAAATCCGCCTTTAAATGCCCTAATTATTCATTTGCCTAGTGGTAATAGGAATTTCGGATATTTTCTTTGTACTTTCTTGTACTCTTTCTTTGTACTTTGTACTTTCTTGTTTGTTATTTTACTTTATGGGTACTTTTATTGCTACACATAATATGTAATTGACAGCGTGGTTTGGTTCTGTACTTAATATTTTTATGAAGTAAAAATGCTGAGAAGGTATGGTATTAGGAAATCGGTCAGTGTAGATGGCGTGATATGAGTGGACGAAGGAGCACCGCGATTCGGGTCTCCTTCGCTATTCCCTCGACGCACTGGATTTGATCGAGAGACTCAAATTCTTATATCGATCGCTAAGCTGATTTTCGCCCGCCCTCCTAATTCCTTTTTTCTTAGTTCCCTCTTGTCCTTATTCAACTCCCTATTTTGTTCCCACGCTATCTCTCCCCAAATTCCCTTGGCCATTATCTCGCATTACATCCAGCGTAATCAATTTTACCTCCCATTACCATGTCCTCTTTTTCATTTGCTCAAGACGGTCCTTCGCCACGCCTCTTTCCCCGTTGCCATCTTCTCTCTTTGCTTTCTTATCCCCTACCCTTGCTTTTCCCATCTCCCGTTCCCTTCTTTGGGCATTGCCGAAGCTTCCATCGGGGTTATCCAATTGCTCATTCTTCCCCATTTCACGTCACTTTTTCTACCGCCTAATCTTCTTTCATCATTTATATACACACACATCTCTTTCCATGTAGCAGAAATGAGCTTTATTATTGAAGGGGTATGCAGCAGGTCATTTCAGTAATTTCAGTCTTGTCTCTTGATATGTTTTCATGTCTGGCGGTAAATTATTCACTCCGAAAACCAGTTTGAACTTCTAACACTTACATTTCTTCGAATTCTTGATTCGCAAAGGACTCCATAATTTACCAATAACCTGGTAATAGTATTGAAATTGCTCCGTATCCATTTCGGTTCGGTTTTTCGGTTTCGGAATTCGGTTGTCATTAATAGCGTTCTTTGAATAAAATGATTTTTTTACTCGACTTTGAGACGAATGTGCCCTTTCTCCTAACTCATCTATCGTCTACAATAAATGAATGTGAATGAAAGTAAATTCTAAGTCAAAGAGTCTAACAAGCAAAGAGTCTAACTTTCAACGAAGTCGGAAATGGAAGTGAAGTGGTCATAGATTAGAAGATGTCGATGATAAACTCCTTAGAGGGAATCTTAAGAAGTTCCCTTGTAGAAAAATGACTATCTAAGGTGATAAACCGCCGAAACTCACAGACAGTTTTGGGTGCGAGAGTAAAGTACATCAACGATAACTGAGTTGCTGGCCTTCGGTTAGCCGTGGGGGTGATGCGTTCGACTTCGGTGAAAGCGGTTACGGGGTTCGAATCCGGTGGGGGCTCGCGTGCGAAATGAACATCGCTGTCGAAGCAATTTTAACAGTACTAATACTACGATAATGCGTTGATTGAAATAGAATTACTGAAATAAAACGAACCAAGGCAACACACGGTAGTTTGATTAACGGCCTTAAATCTGTTAAACTCAATGACTCGATTTGAGATCCAAGTGTCGCAAAACACTTCCATGGGAATAATTCCGATCGAAGGAGATGAATAATGTAAATGGTACCACAATTCTCGAGTAATGATTTTCTAAGAAGGCGATTACTTATTTAGTGCTTTCATTTCATTTACTACCTTTAATTCACCGCCTGTCTTTTGCTGTCAGGTGGTTGTAAATGCGAATGGCGCGTAAATAATCGGTCATCCTAGCGAATCTTCATTCTTTTTAAAAATTTATTCATTCATTATAAATTTATTCCCTTATCTATAATACTCTTGCCTAAAGGCGGACTGTAGCGTATCCTTGTTTTTTATTGCCAAAGTTTTTAAGCGCTGGGTTAGATATTGTGGTATTGATTTTTAATTATGATGCGAACCGTAATTCGAACATACCCATCTTATTAACACCCATCGCTTTTATCGCTTGATCTTCAATCGGAAATTCTCTTGTTAATTTTTATTTTATTAATGAAACAAGAAAAAGGTGAACTTTTACCAAGCACAATATTTACGATGGTGGTTTTGCAATAAATGTTGCGGTTGATGAAAGTTCGTATTTTTCTTGTTCCTTCATTGAGTCTTACTACGAAGTCACCGGCCAATTACTTGATTCATGTTATCGTTTTCTCTTGCTGTTTCAATTGGTAGTACCACCTGTTACCGATTCCTAGCACATTGGAGGCTGAATCAACGTATACTTGTGTAACTCTTGTGTTTTCTAATGGATTGTTTTGGAAATTATCTTTAAAAACTCATTTCAAACTAAATACAAGGCAAAAAAATTTCATCGTTGCTTTGAAAATCAATGGCATTTTTATAGTACGTATTTGATTTCCCATTAAACACGTATAAACTATCATCGCTCGCCAGACTTCGCAGAAAGATATAATGAACTAAGAGAGAGGAAAAAAAACACTTTGTAATTTCCACATAAGATATAATTCAACGTCCGGTTTCGGCTGAAATGCCGTTGATGGCATTTTAGCCGAGAGCGGTCGTTGGATTGGTCGATATTTTATGTGGGAATCGCACAGTATAATTTTCTCTTTTAGTTCTTTACGCATTAGACATTTTATAAGATTCATGTGAAGTTTGGTGAAGGCTTTAGGATTCTGTGGATAGCCATAGAACGAGAAGCAGGTCACCAGATGGAAGAGCCATTCACGCATTCCAGTTCAAATGAACACCTAAGATTTATATTGGCTATTTGTCCACAGTACCGACCCAGAAAGAAAATAACGCGAACTTGGATATTGTATTGAATGTATTTGCTGTCAAATTTGCGGATATTTTTCCTTTTGATTCATTATTTAAATTGAACATCTTTCGTTTCCTGAATATATCTTCGTCAATACCATAAATTCAATTTTTAGATGAGTAAGAGGGTACACTTTTACGTAAGGGTTTACGAAAATTAATTGTTTTAAAAAATGATTTGGGCATAGGAGCATCGAACCAGGATTGACATAATTTTTAGGTTGCCAGAAAGAGAAAGTCGCAGTTGATAAAGTTGATTTATTTTCGTGTTCCTCGAGATTACTTTTCGGAGAGGCCTTGTTTTTTGCCGGATGTCGTAATATGATTCCGCCTCATCTTTCAATCTTTGCTTATTTGAGGTATTGCTACGGATGCGAAAGTCGCTTTATTCGAAAGGCGATTCAATTCGAGCAAAATTGGAAACCACCGTCGGATCACGAAGATAATGTATCTCACTTGTTTACGTATTTGTTATCTATATAAGCGCGTTGGTGCGTGTTTTGAATAGCGAGTGGATTCAAAAGTTTCCCTAGATTATCCTCCCACATCCCAGATCACTCCCATCTTTTTTCTTTCGCGGAAATTATTTCGGTCGCAAGAGACAAAGCCGAGCCCTTCGCCAATGAACGCGTTCCCAATTTTTCTCTCTCAAGCACCGTTATTAATCATTACCGGCACGTGTTGCAAAACACTCCGCATCACACGAAACATCCCCGATCATTATCCGGGGAAAATTTTTCCTCAAGGGTCCGCCACGTCGATAAACAATTCCGCATTGCTTTTCATTCCCATTCTCTCATTCTCCGTCCTTCCACTGGGAGCGGCGACACGACGCCGCCGTCTCTCCGTGGGAGGCCAGACAGGCCGCAGGTCGCCACCGCCCCCTCCGCCCACCACGCCCTTGCCTCCCCCTTCGCATCATTTATCGACTGCCTCCCTCTCCACCCGTCACAACCTTTGCTCTCAACTCATTGCTCTCCGCTGTCCATCTTGAGAAAGGGGTTGCCAACGGACGCCTTCAGGGGAGGGAAAAAACGCGGATCTTTTCTGCCATGTGGTAAATTTTAAGATTTTCGCCAAGGGTTATTTGACGAGGCTTCGGAAAAATGACGCGACAAAGCGAAGTATTGGGGTGTTTTTGTAGAAAGGTTTATTCGGTCTCCGAGGTTTTTGGGTCACTTTGCGGAATTGAATGGCGTTTTCACGCGGGTTGGTTTGAGTGAGTGGAGTCGAAAGTGTTGCTATAATTGAAATAATTTCTTGATCGTTTGAGAAATGGTTTCTTGTTGATTGTTATTGGGGTAACTCACGTCATTTAGTCGAATTACCGAAGTAAAGTTTTGGCATAGTTTGAAAGTTCTTGTTGATTTTAAGTCGTGTCTCAGGGTCCGATGTCATTATTTTTATGATTATATAATTGTCCTGTGTAACTTACGCGGGACAATCTTTCCTGTATGATATCAAAGTTAAGATTAAAAAATATCTGTATATTCTATCATCATCTTGTAGAATCCTAATGATAGTTATTAAACGCAGCCCATGAGCTGATTAAATTTTCTGATATTAGTTAAAATTAATCTGGAGTTGTATCCAATGGCTTTAGTGACACTTTATACAAATTGGATTGATAGCAGTCATTTTTGAGAGCAGAACATTTTAAAGTCAAGTGTATACTTAAGTCATATAATGTTTGGTGTAACTGTATACCTTGATCCTGCATTCCTGTGAGATAATAATAAAGTAATACAAATTGTCCATCTTTTTAAATTAACTAATTTACGTAAACCCTACTAATAGATGGTAAATTTTAAGGTCTTTTATCTAATTCTCAGAATACCGGTCGATTAACTGATATCACTTTCCATTAGTATCGAGCCAACACGAGTGTTATTACGTGGATGTTTATAAAATCGAATACTTCAAACACTGAAACCCTCATTCATTTCCTTTTTTACACCGCAAATATCCGTATATCATTTTTCCCGTGGGCGAGCACAGTACACAAGTTTATTCGCCCCAGTATCACGCTGGGCGTAATTTAGCAGAATCCACACGATATCTTTAGTGGCTTTCCCTCTCTTCCACGGACGTTTCTAGCGTAGCCTAAGTGCGGCCCACTCCCTTAGAACATACTCATCAATTTCCGGGAAGGATATCAGTAGGAGAGCGAGGGAGGGCGGGGGTCCATTTCTTGGCCACTCTTAAATATTTAGCTTTATCGAGGGATGTTAAAGAAAGGAAAGGTTCGGCGTCAAGGTCCGCTTCGTTAAAGGACCCGAGAAGGTATCGAGTAGTCGAGGCATTTTTGGGAGGGAGTATCGATGGAATGAACTTCTTCCCTTTCTGCTAATGGCTTTACCCTGTCGGTTGGGTCCTCTATGGCCACGAAGGTTGGGGCAATGGGCGTTGGCGCCTTGGATGCGTGGGGCGGTGGGTGTGACGGCAAGAGTGAGCCGTTTTTGTTTGGGGAGGGCTTTCCGAGGGAAGTGGTGGATTATGAAGTTAGGTCCGATTACATGGCAGATCATAGTAAGGCCGTGTAAAGGCCGATATGGTTTTCTTTCATGCTGAGTCTTGTCACGTCGAAGGATAGATCGGTGCTGTTGGGGTGATTGAACCGCAGAAGTAAGCTTTGGGGTCACTTACTATTTTGGACTCTCCGTAGAGCCTTTTCATGTTTTGTGTATGAGCGCGTATGGATAAATATCTCCATCGGAGCATGTGAAGGCATTTAATTTACTGCTAGAAAGTAGGGGACAGTTTTACGTCTAAAGGTTATCGCAAAGTTCATACAATTCTGGAGTGGCCAACCTCTCTTAGGTCATACTTCAGTTGTTTAATTTTTATTTGAGATGCGTATAAACTACATTAACACGCCATGAACAATTATGCTGAACTTCAATAAATGTATTCATGATAATAGGTTCAATGCGTCATTGACTGACCATTCCTAATCTTAAATATTAAAGGGGTGGGTACACAATTTTATGTTCAGCTTATTTATAATTTCCATCTATGCGCCGATATACAAGCATGTGTTAGTCATCTGTTTTCAAGAAGCGTATCGAGATAATTGCTGTTAAAGTTTAGGATTCCCTTGAATTCGCTATAATCAACGCTATTTAGAGGCGTTGGAGGTGTAATTAATTTCAAAATTCGTCAGTATGCTATCAGATACTCTTTGTAAAGGCAGCGGATACCGGATTAGCGGAGAGGGTAACGCGTTCGAGTTTGATGAAAGCGCACCGAGGTTCGATTCCCGGTTAGCCCATATGTGCGAAGTGACCTCAGCTTTCGAAGTAAATTTAACAATACTACTACTATAAACGTAACTTTGCCCATTATCTTATTGAATTGCTGTTTTTGAAAGCGTTGCTTTCTATTTCACGATGATCATTTTATCATAACGGTAAGTTTATAAGCATCGACGATGATAATCCGAGTAAAAAAAATTTTGGCTATTTCTTTTTAGTTTAACTCCCAATACCTCTTTCTTTCTATGTACAATGACTAAGGGTTAGATGTAAGAAGAGACTAATTAGTCTCAATCTCACCCGTAAATAAAGACGATTTATTATTATTATCATCTGATTATCGAAATTTCTAAACTTGGAATACTTTCCTTTTATACGAGGCTGAGCTCTTAATGTGCTTTCCTCGTATCTGTTTTCAATCAATTAGTGGCACGATTCCAAGGATTGCAAACAAGTTTCGTAGAAGCATAATATAAATCACAGGGCAGAGACGACGTATCAGGAATCCTCTTCCATTTCACCAATATAGTTAAGTTCGAATTGTACAAAATTGAAAGGAATTCTTATTGATATAAACTGCTGATTAATAATCTTTTCACTCTAAGTATGAAACATTTCTTTTTGATAAGACCTGCAACTCCCCGCTCTCGTGTAAATGGATTTAGTTGTGTAAGTAAAATATATTTTGTGTGCAACATAGGAAAAGGCAGATTTTTTGTGAGTGGTAACAAATGGTAACCTTTTTCAAATGTTTTTAATAATTTAAGGTGATGTTTCCTTACCAATATTAAAATAAATTTTAAATAATTTATATGGTATGACCCTTAATTGGGGTTTCATCGTGGAAATTTCATGAACTTACGAGTTTCCTTGTATAATGCAATGAAGTTACCTCGTTTTTTGCTTTATATTTCAAATATTGGTTTACTTAAAAAAATTACCTAGTTTCAATTTGTTTACAGATCGTGACCACTGAGAAATACCTAATTCTAATATTAATTTTTTTCTTATCCAGGTTCTTCTATCTGTATCACTTTTCGTTCTACGCCTATCACTACCGTTTCAACGGACAGTACAGTGGGCTGGCACTGGTTACGTCGTGGCTGTTTATACAGGTAAGAGAATAGCTTCAAGTTCGAATGAAGTTTTTGCGAATGCGATGATGAATTTGTTTCCATCCCACCTTGTTCCTCCTAATTCTACATATGTTCAGACTGGAATTTACACGTTTTTTTAAATTGATACTCAGCAATAATTATTATGGAAAAGAGAACGGAAGTTCCCCGCATATATTGTGCGTTGAATTGAAAATTAGCTACCCCTTTTTATGGAGAGATTGTTGATTAAATCTACGTTTACGAACTTAACTATTATTCCACCTTCTTGGAAGTATCATAATTCAATTGATTATAGGTCACCGAGAAAATTCATCCGTTGCTTCTGGTTCATTTTCCATTCCGTTGGGATGTGAGAGTCAAATTATGTGTTATTTGGAAGGTATTTAGTTATTTGTGCACCGATAGCATTTGAAACTTACCCATTATTCATTCATGTGCTTTTATAACTTCGTATCTAACTTGTCCAGAGTCCCATGCCTTACATCTTCTGTCTAACAAAGAACAGGTGAGCAAATACGATAAAGAGTGAGAAACTATGGCTAACTCTCCTCTCTGTACTTGCATTCATTATCATTGTTTGGTTTTGATTCCGTGTCTCATCCATCTTTACATCACCATACCCAAAACAATTTATGGATCATTGGGATTCTTCTGCCGTTTAATACTGTTCGTCATCTTCTGGTGATCAATCTTTTTCCATTTGCTGTAGGAATAATAAAATGGAAAGCTGATTGTTGAGTTGGCTGGTTTTCCTCCGCTTGAGAACCAGTTTCGCATTTTTACTATTACAAGTTAGGTTGAATCTGAGCCACGGATTCTGTGTTTTAGTGAGTATTACAGTTTAATGAAGGATTAATAGATTATTTAAGCTTGTCTCCAACTTACCAATTTAATAAGTGAGCGTAGTGAAGAAAATTGAAAAACAGACTTTATCACGGAAAGTTTATCCTACGACCAAGGTTTTGACCCCTTGGGTCATCGTCATGCGATAGTAAATTCTAAGTACACGGAAAAATATTTTGCATCGTGGTTCAATCGATTTTGGTAATTAGTTCTAACTGTACAGCATTTTAACTTCGTGGTTAACATCTTCCATCAAAAGAATATTAGTAGCAGTTTAATTAGAATATCTTGGTTCTGCGAAGGAAGGATAGCCTGCTGACGTCTCGAGGCGCGAATGACATCTATATAACGTTATCAAAGGAAACGCAATATATTTTCTGAGGGATGATAGTTTGATTAGCCTCATTTCGTTCTTTTTTTCGATCGGGAATTGAAATCGAATCATGGAAATTGGCAGGCGTAACGTGGTGGTACGTGACCGAGATATATTTCCAAGAAAGCTGATTTGTCGTTATTTCTTTCCTCCTCATTCCCATTATTTTGCGCACCGAAGATAAGCATATTAGCGCTATTGCAGACAACGTAGAAGGTTAATGTATTTTCTAAATCGATGCTGTATGTAATCCTATAATCGATGCTGGTTTTCATTTGTATCATTACTCCGTTTTGTCAGAGTCGCAATATTTGTGAATGTCATTACATTAGGAAGAATTTAAAAAATTCAGCATGCGTTTTAAAAACGTACGAGGGAAAATGTTTTGGATTTTCTTCAATGTTGAACGAATTTTCGAATTTAGTAAATATGGCTTCCCGTTAAAGTGAACGGAAGTTTCTTCCAAAAATGTGCTAAAGTTGATCGTTTTATCGTTAACTAAAAGTAAACTACAAAACCGTGTTATTTTCAATGAAATTGGTATCTTTCGAAGGGATTGCCTTGATTCTTTTAGAATAATTAACTATGATTCCATCGATGTAAATATTTTCCATTTAATTTATATATAATCTGTCTGATGAGTAGAGATAGATAGTTGAACCCTTGACTCTTGGGCTCAAGTGGGCCGCTCTTTCACCTTCACCTTTAACATCGTATGTCGTTCTGATATTTATAGAGATTAATGGTAAAATGATACGGTGGGGTATCGGAAAAATCGTGTAACACAAGGTAACGAAATCCCACGCTGCATGAAAAAATCCCGGAAGCCCAGAGAAATACAGAACCCAGGTTAAGAGGAAAAATTAATAAAGTTTTAAAGTATCGTAATAGTTCGGGTTTGAGTCTCCGTACCATCAGAATTTTTCTTGTTTGTTTTTTCCTTGGCGTTTCCTAGGTCTCGCTTTTCCGTGCCAAGTCACCTTTCACGCTTTTCTTTATTAAAAGAGAAAATCTTGGATCGCAGTGCAGTATCATCATCTGTAGCTTTAGTATCGCCACCTTTTTGAATATTCAGTTTGATAAGTGCAGTCCGATTTATAATTTCTTTACTTACTATGGTTGGTCACAAGATTAAGAGAAATTTTTCCCAAACGCAGCGATGCAACTTTCCGGCGTAGACTCGGAGCCCGCAGAAGCCTCGAAACTAATTTGCGGCTCTCTAATTTATTGTTGATGAAGGAAACGGATATAACTAATCGATGGCTGCAATGCACTGCGTATCTGGGATTCATCGCACCACTGTCTTGTAGATCGCGCACAGCTCGGGGTCTACTTCGTTAATTTCCCTCTCCATAACAGTGACCGCATCCTTTTCCGGGTGTCCCTTCAAATTCACGTCAGTATCCGCTTCGGAAGGATGTTGATGCCAGAAGGAATTAGGGAAAAAGCGGGGGCGTGGCAGTGTGTTTTGAGCGTGAAAGGAGAGAGGGCGGATGGTCGAACGAGCAAGGATGAAGGAGCTGTCGGTGACCTATCAGGTTGACGACGCGTGTCGCTGCTTTTCCGGCCTGTTTCCCATCTTCCTCTTCTCACCCGCCCTTCCTTCCGCCTTTCCTCCCCATCTGTCACGCTATCCTCTTCCAACTCATACCCTTTCCTCGCCGTTTTAATGCATTACCCATTCTCATCCTCCAGCGGTTCGTGGTTATTTGAACATAGACCGGTTGTTATCAGGCGTCTCAAGGGAGAGTCCGAAATTGCCGGTGAGTTTTTATAGATTTTCACAAGCAGTCACGTTTAAAATAATAATAAAAATGTCCTTGATGCTTTAGTGGGTCGGGAGAAGCTTTTGTTGGGAATTTCTATCACGGACAAGTTAAATTCACTTTTGAGTAAGTTGACACAAATATTTGAATGATAACTTGACTAGTCAATGAGAGTATTTATTTCAATACGTGTACAGGCAAGTCCACAAATGGTAAAAGGTACAAACAGTACAAAGGTTTACCGGTTTCGGCAACTAGTTATGCCATCATCAGAACAAAGAATGAAGCTGAACAAGGGAAGCTGAACCCTTGTTCAGCTTCATTCTCTGTTCTGATGATGGCATAACTAGTTGCCGAAACCGTTAAACCTTTGTACTGTTTGTACCTTTTACCATTTGTGGACTTGCCTGTACACGTATTGAAATAAATACTCTCATCGTTATGAAGTTCCACCAGATCTCCCTGGACTGTATTCATTTTACTAGTCAAGTTTGATTGGGGGTTCTCGGCTAGCCTAGTGGATAGGGTGGGTAGCCCATATTTACGGAATGAAATCAGCTGTCGAAGCACTTTTAACATTTCTAAATAAACTCCAGGTGTTCTGGCTTAATATTGTGGAACGCCATATAAAAAAATTGCAAAACGTACTTCGTATTTTCCACAAATTTATTTACATACGACCGGTTTCGACCAAGTTTTCAGATCGGTTTCAGGTCATCACTGCACACCCATGTATAAATTCGATAATATATAATACACCCATGTATAATTCGATATAGTGTACCTGAAGATGACCGTCTTGTTCGAAACAGGTCGTATGTAAATAAATTGTGAAAAATACGTTCATTTTGCAATTATTTTTAACGTTTCTATTAATAATAAAGTTTGATCAAATAGCCGTTTACTTCGCAATCTACTGTATAACTACGTTCAAAATATTGTGGAATAATTTTTTTTACTGGGTGGCATTATGCGGCGACAAAGGGGGTCGTATGTGCAGTATACTGAAGCAAGGATTTTCTGTATTTTCTTCAAAGACTTCTGATAAATATTGTTAATCAGGCATTTCCGTTATTTTTTCACCCCATAGACAAGATTCGATTCGCCGGCCTAAAATAACGATTCCAAATGTTCTGTGGAAGTTAATCGAAGGAATGAATCTAAAGACCCTTAAAAATACCGAGTGTCTCACTTTCTGATTTTAAAATGAAATTACTCGGAAACAGAGATTGATAGAAGGATGAAACAAACGGCATGTCAGTCAATGGAATCAATATCATTATATTATTCTACTGATTTCCCTTTCCAGGTATCATTTTAAATCAGGGAGTGGGACATTGCAATATCTGTTATTGACAAAACATCCTCGATTTTCGTTTTCAATTCGCCATTTTATTGCCGCTATTTTGAATTTAATTAATATTAATGTGACGGAGTTCTTGATATTTCATAATAAGTGAAGTTGAATAGTAGTAGTATTGTTAAAGGTTCTTCGGCAGCTTAGGTCATTTCGCACATAGGCCCCCACCGGGAATCGAACCTGGGACCGCTTTCACCGAAGTCGACCGCGTTGCCCACTTGGCTATCCGGGAGCCCCAATTGATGTTGAATAAATAATTTAAAGAGGTGTAGTAGATGTATAGTGTAGCGTTATGGAAGATCCGCCTAGCCCCATTAGATAAACTATTATGCTTAATATATCACGCTTTTTCGCCTAGATTTAATTTACAGCAGTTAGAATGTTATAGAGATGGAGATATCTCGATTCATATGAGAAACAAGGTGAACGGGAACCAGGAGAGGTTTTCGTCATGAGGAAGCTGTCATATGCAGTGGAAGGTAATCCCTTATCAGTATTTCGGTGATTAAATTCCTGTTGATATCAATGCCAGCCACCGCATAAACCCACTCCTGGAAATATTTCCTGATAATCAAGACGCGGTATCTGATCATATTAGCGAGGAAGTACGATCAAAAATGAAATAGCGCCGTGAATTCAGGCAAATCGCCATATAGATGTGCTTTGCGGGTCGTGGGGCTCGCAGGATGGGGGAACTCGCGTTTTAAATTGGAGAATGTATGCGAAGAGGCAGTCGGAATGAGGTAGGAAAGGGACAGAGATGCCTTAATTTGCGGCATTGAAACCGTCCGCCCCGCGCTCTCCGCACGTTTCCCTCTAATTGGACGCTATTGCTTTGCCTCATAATACCTACTCCTCACTCTATCGAAACATCCTTATACGTTGACGGATAACCCCCACCCGTAGATATTTGGCGTGTTTAGTCTGTTTGTGCGGATTTGTGTCCACACATACCTTTCTCCCTATACATAGCCCCGCGTGATGGGGTATGCTTACTAAATAAGCGCGTATAATTAGCGTGATATTCAATTCTACCGCGGGCGATATTTTTCGACGTCGGAATAGGCATTGCTGCCCTAAAATTTCGTTGCGTGAATTCGTCAAAGTGAGCGTTTAGTCTGTTTGTCGGGTTGTTCATAAATTCTCTATCAAGCGCCGCTTAGATTTAAAAATATTCTGCCTCGTCATTATTTGGGAATCTGAGCTATGTTGCGATGTTAGGAAGTGTTGGAAGTGGAAATCAGATTTGTATTGAAGGTATTGATTTGATTCATTTTCACCCGGAAGGTAGAATATCTCGGAAGAAAATGATTCAGTTTATGTAACATATTTGAACTGATAATTTGGATGGATTTGAATTTGATGTAAATATTTTATTCAGTCTTGCAATCTATTTAAAATAATTTTCTTGAAAAACTTATGGAAATGGTTTTGCCGAAAAAGGCTACTCAAAATTTGAAATTTATAGCGTTTGGTTCTCGTATTCAGCACACATGATTTTTTTACCATCTGTAATGTTTGGTCAGAGATTGATATGCGAATGTATGTTTAGTTTGTATATATAAACATTCACAATAGTTGATCATCTTTTCACCTTGTAATGCTTAAATAGAAGCTATCGCCGTTTTTAATTTAACAACATGAATAAAGAAAGCGTTATAATTCTGACCAGTAAGTATTTACGGTACACCACACATCCGGTCTATCATTGTAATATTATCACTACTTACTATTAATATTAGTAATTTGATTCTTTGTCATTTCGTATGTAATTTTTAGTGCTAAGTCGTATATAAATCTATACAAGCCAGTTATTTCAACGAGGAAATCAATTTCATATCGTCGGCCTCAGGTATTTCGTTTATATTTTTGTTGTTATCTGAACTTATGCTTACTCTAATTTTTCTTTTGTTACAAATACGTAACTTAACGTATAATAACTCAGTTATTAGTGCTCTTGCGACCACACTAGATTCACACATCGTGTCTATCGGGCAGATAATTAATCGTCTTTATGCAAATTTGCTACGAATTTTTACTCCGTCTCATTATGAAGTTATCGTCTGCCATCGAAGCCTAAGATAATTGGCCTTTCTCGTTAAGGATTTGATCGAGAGCTGTCGAATTTTTTAATTTGAGTATATTTTCTCTCCCGGAATTCGTTTCTTTCAAATCCTCCGTAAGCATCCTTCATGTGTTTATTTTCCCTCTTAATAATTTTCTTGTCACCTCTCCTCTTCGTCTCGTTTATCGGATTATGTACGAACGTCAATTGTGTTTAGAAGTAAATCTATAAGATAGTGTGGTAAGAAGTATGAGTCGAATGTTGCTGTAGATTACGGCCAAAATGAGAAAACAAACTCTTGTATCACTTATCTCCTGTTTATGCGATTTAATGAAGTTAGTACTGTCGTTTTTGCAAGGAATGTTTTATCTTTTTATGTAGTTACATTCTCCCTGAGGGTATTCTCGAGGGTAAAAATTGTGTATAAAATTATCTATTTACGATTGAAATGTTTCAGCGATTCTTATTCCTGATGCCTTGTGGTCAAAGGGGGAAATACTGAATATTCTTATAACAAACGTACAAATTGCCTATACCCCGCGTAAAATAATTTCCAATGTATTTTATAATATTTGTGAACTATTGGAGAATTGTTTTGCTTGGGTGTCTAGTTAATATTCATAGTCGGAAATACAATTTAATAAATGTCGCTAGCTGAACCCTGAAAGGTAGCTAAAGAGTCGCCAAAAAGTGGTTACAATATAAAAGGGCTCAAAGTTGCTTGTATAAATGGATTATCATTTTATAAATTATTCTAAATGAATTAGTATGAATATTATGTCTTTTGCCTACTGAAAGTAATGCTATTTTAATTTTTAATAAGTCAAATTAAAATTGGTAGAATAGAAAGTAGAGTAGGGTGACGTAGTGTTGATAGAGTTCGAGAGGTCGCTAAAAGAAAGAAAAAGTCGCCAGATTTTCCAGCAAAATCGTTAAATTGGCAACTACGTTGATATTCCATAAGTAATCGAGAAGTTTCTAATATTTAGGATCGATTGTATCCTCTGTTCTTAGAAGTATTATGGTATCCCTTGTTTCTTGTTTGCTGTGTGCTTAATAACTCCTGGATTGAGTTATGACCCTGGAGATTATATTTCATCATCAAAATCGTGAATCATCTGATCCCTCCATTTAGTAATGAAATGCAAGATGATTTTGACTCATTTTGAATCTAGCTTCAACAGTGTGGAAAGAAAAATATATTCAAATTGCTATCAAGAGGAATCCAGTTTGTTGTTACTCTTTAGGATTCTGCGAATTTACATCCGCATATCTAGTCAAGTTTCCACTTCTCTCATTCCAAGATTTATCCTTGTTAAAAGTCTCATTTAAGCCTCTGTTAATCACCTTAATTTTGCTCATCGAAGCGAGAATGCGATGACATCCCTCGGAGGACTTCTGTTTCGCAATCTATTTTTGACGACCCAACCCTTTGTCTCCCCAAACCTCTTCTTCCCCACCTTCTTTCATTTCTCATCTTTCTTCCGTTTGACAGAGACGTCAATCTGAGAACGTTTCCCCACTTTTTAACAGAGTGACGATTCGCTGTAGTCTATAACCACGTCGAGATTAAGATAGCAAGCAATACTATTCGTTCGAAGGGACCTCAAGAGCTTTGATGCGGAACGAAGTAATCAAACGTTTGAGATTCGCAGTGATTACGAGGAGTCGCTGAAGAAGAAGATTCCCTTTTGGTCGTTCGGCGGAAGGGTTACGGTGCGTCTCTGGGACGAGGGCAATTTCGATAGCATCTTTGGAGAGGGTTACAGGTTATTTTTTGGAAGGACTGGGGGAGGATATCTTGGAAAGAAAATTATGGTAGAGCGAGAGGGCAGGGGAGTAGATCGGGAAGGGAGGGTAGGATGTGAGAGAAGATGAGCATAGGGGATAAGAAATGGGATGAGGGATTATGATGGGGAAGTGAGAGATTGGGGAAAATGTTGGAGGTGTGAAGGTGAATTGCTGTAGAATAGGGAAGTATAAGGAGGTTGTAGAGTAGTTTCCAGGGAGGAATGGAGAACCGGCGCGAGTAGTGTAGGATACGAAAGGGGGAAGGCTGAGAATGGAGAATAAGAATTACGGTGGACACGGTGGAGTAAGTAAGAATAAGTAAGGTGAAGGAATGTAGCCAAGGAATACATTTATCTTTAACCGTAATGTTTGTCTTGGAGTTTTTTAATTCTCCATTATGTAAGGAAATCGATGTCGAATCCCGTATACATTTAGTTTTCATTTCTGCAATCTCTCAGCGCCCCTTCTAACTCTGATGGAGATTCACAAAAAACTGATCGAGTAGTTTCTTTCTTAGGTTTTTTCTATTCTTACGTATAACTCTATAAAGGATGCAGAAATTTAAACAATCAATTCCCCTATTTCGATCAACTCCTAGATCTATGGAAAATGAAGTTTAAAACTCAATATATTTCATAGAAGTGGTAATTTCTTCTTACATTTATTTCCTTTAACCATCACGTTTAACTGTTGTTTTATAGTTCGAGAACCTAACGAAAGACCCTTTACCGAAAAAAAATCTCTATTTAGAACGGAATTCCTTCTCTCAAATTGTTTTAGTTTGCCGCGAGCTTTGTAACTTAGCCAGGAACGTCGTCATAACATCTTATGTATTTAATGATACTGTAGGACCTTAATTATGCTTGGTCTCACAGTGCTAAACTATCTAATTTTGTATCTTTTTGTAGTCTTAAAAGTTTTTAATTGTTCATACCTTACCATCTTTGTCGCAAGCTTTTATGACGTGACCATTACTTTCATGAACCCAAATGCGTAACTCCAGCGTATCTAATCTCCTACAAGTCATACGTATGGTGTTTAGACAAATTTTTAGTTGAACTTAATATCTTTTTCTATTTTTTTATCTTTACATCTTTTGCTCTACTTTAGCCACTGCAATTCGGATCCTTATTATTAGCTTTTCGGCATTTTATTTTTGGATCCCAATTAGCCATAGCGTTGCAAAGGGCGGAAGGGAGATATTTGAAATGAATTTGGTAGTTTTGATTTGCTACGAATTGTGGCATATGAGGGTTCCGCCAGTTACATTTCTTCCATTAAAGGAAGGAACGATGTAGAAAACATGTTATATTTCGTGGCATGGTGGAAGTATTTCTTAAAGGAAGTCGTTGCAAGCTTGCTAGTAGGATTATGTAATTGAAGCGATGAACATATTGTGTAGGTTTTGGACCGCTTTTTAATTATATTAAAATGCGCCACCCCAAGTGTTGCACATGTCAGTCTATGATATGATGATTTTCTCCTCTCCTGAAATTGGATTCAACTTACGTAAATATTTTCTCTCTATTCATGTCTATTTTAATGTTTTGGTTTTTATTAGGCAGTACATTTTTTATTAATACAAAAGTATTGCATTACTTTTTTATACATTTAGAATCACTTTTCATTATCCATAGATATACGTCAACGTCAGCTAATGAATCAACGATCGAGTTTTGAGAGTAGAATATTTCGCATTCGTAAAACTCTCATTGCAGACTTTTGTCAATCTTCTGTAATAATGCCGTTCCTGATGAATTGTATTTTGATCATGCGTTCTGATTAGATTGAACTGAGAACAGTTTTTGCCTGTTATTTGATTTTCGATTTTAAAGCCACGTATTTAATCAATGTAAAGTATCATATCAGACGGCAATGAAAAAGAGACCTATTTATCATTAAACATACGGAAATTATCCATGACCCATGAATTATCCCGAATCCTTTTTAATTGGTTCCCATTGTAAAAACCTCTTGTAATTAATCCATTCATCTTTAGTGGTGCCTCATGCTATCGATCCACTTCCCCTTCTATGAATCGTGAGCCGAATAAAACAAGGATTAAGTGCTGTCCTAACCGCACTTCCTGCAAGGTGCATTTGTCGCAGTTATTGATAATAAAGCGTGATTACAATGCAAGATTTCTGAATGCAGTCATATTTACTCTGTTTAGTGGCTAATAGTTTTTGTCATAAATTTTATTTCTTTATATAAAGTTATATTCTTTTAGAATCGTATATTTTGAGTTGTAAGTTGTTTTTGTATTTATGAGTTTTATATTAAAAATTCAGAGATTGGGTGTAAGAGACGCCATTTCGACTAACTTCGCCAAAAAGGTTGAATAAATAAACAAGTAAAGATTTAAAAAAATTCCTTGGTATTATCATCTTTGTTTTTCGAAGAATTGTCCCAGGAAAATGTCTCGTAAACGAAGGGACCCAAAAAATTACTGGAAACCCATACTTGCAAATTGATATCTTGTAGGACTTCGAACGTATATATTTGGATTACCACGTAAGGCATTTGTTAAATTTTCTCTCCGTTGGAGCTTCTCTTTATTAAGGATATCGAATGAAGTTTATCAGAACTCTCTTCTCCATCGTCAATTTGCAGTAACTCCCATTCGACAGCGGTAAATGCGTACCATTTCTTTCCCGCCTTCATTATTACATTTGCGAATTCGCAAAATGTATATTCTTCAAATTCGCCTCCTTTTCGATTTCCGTTGGGGGATCGAATTCTGAACCCCATTCTGTCTACGGTGGAGGATCAAGGAGAGTCTGTGGGGCGAAGATGGATCTTCTCGACTTTCGGCTCTTTTTTCCCTTCCCTCTTTTTTGCATTCCTTTCTCCATCCCACGCTGTTCGGCGTCTCCCTTCGCTACAAGATAAACGAGATTTTAGGGCCAGCGGGAATAGGTGTGGAAAGAAATAACAGGTAGGAAAAGTATTGGTGGCGAGGGGTTATTCGGGTCAAGCGGCTTCTCCTTTTGACGTTCCTCGGGCAAACCGTGACGTGGAACGGGCGATGTAAGAGAGTGAAATGGAAGTAGCTGAAGGAAAGTTGAAGGGTTTTTGCGCCGCTCTGCTCCTGGGTCGAAGTCTCTGAAATGCCTCCGATTCTGCGAGGTCAACTCCTACCAGAGATTGGGCTCGAGGCTTTTATGTGTGGCGTGATGCTTCTTGATTGGTGTCGGTTGGTTTTCAAACCCGGTGAGCCGGAAGTTAAGCCCACGAACTACTCGATTGCGTTCTTCGTCTTCTTTTTCGGGTGCGAGATCGTATCCTTGTGGGACTTGAAAATGATTCCAACAACTTCCTAGGATGAAACGGCTGAGCGGTGACTGTTCAGATGATTCGGTGGTCTCTAAAGAATACTGTTCCATTCAACAGGAGAGTTTTGATTCTTCTACGCCCTGGAAAAATTAGAGTTGCCCCAACAGTTCACGCTCGTCGATGAAGAAATGAGTGGGAACGTTCTTAGGAATTACGACAATGTGCTTCTTCGTAACCTATCTCGTTTTTCCTTGCCGTTTATGAGGGTGAATTACGGTGTTTAATGTCCATATCTTATTTCATATACATATTTTAGTTGAAGATCTGACGAAATTACTCTCTTAACGTAATTGCAAAATTGTTCGTGCATCAGTAATGATTAAATTTGTCCCTTCAGAAGGAGAGTATTTTATTTTCTTAAATTAACTACTGCCAGGAAGAAAAAAAACCCTGATTAGCAAAGTCGGTTTTCAATTGCTCGGTTTTGTTATGTAGGGCTATTGTAGTTGAATTAATTTCATTAGTTAAAATAGATTTTCAATTGAAATAATTTATGTCATGCAGATCATTTGTCGCAACTATCACCGGTTGAATGTTCTCAGCTGCCGTTTTTCCAACAATACTATATATCATTCATGTTGAAATAAGCACACACATTACACAGATATGTACTTTTTTCCTCAGCAATTGCTATGGAAAAAAGTACATATCTGTGTAATATAATGAATTTCCACAATATCACGGACGCCTCCGTAGATTTTAAGCACAAATAGCTGTGCGGCTGAAAACTCAAGACGAAACAAGCTCAGTATCGTCATGATTGGGACTCGAACCCAGATCTAGTAGTTGCCTAACTTGGTTAGAAATCCCAAAAATGCCGATGTTTTTCGCTTGTTTCTTTTCTAGTATTATTTGGTATATTAAGTAAGTAAACTTTATATACTCACAGGATAATCTTATCTCGTATATTTAATTAAAACTCATTGTGTTTAGTCCTTTTTCTCCACCAGAATGAAATATTAAGGAAGTGACTTCTATTTTGGAGAATAATTATGTAAAGGTATTGAATATAATTGTCATTAGCTAGTTTGGTTTCACTGTGGACGTTGTTTCGCTAATCATCTATCTATCTGATGCCTATTATTCTTCATTGAATTGATGGAAGTGTCATTAAAAGCTATTAAATTCATTGTATGCTCTGGGTACGGATATAGCAACAGAATCCATTTTGGCCGAAACGAGAAAATGATGTTTGAGGATGGTATAAATAATCGAGAAGGGGTGGGAATCGAAATTACGTGGCTGTATGGGAGCAAATAAATTCTGGTGTTTACGAAGTAAGCCACACGAATAGTATCCTGTTAAATTTGATCGTGTCCAAATGATTTTTTACTCTTCATTGCATTTTGTATTAGTTTACTCTTTCGCGCAATAAATTGTCGACTTCATTACCTTATCCGCTCCGTTTTGGACTCTTTCTTCATTATTTCTTTCGAAGTATTCGCTCTGGTAATGCTCTTGCATGGGAAGCGAGGAAACGTATACGAATCGGTATGCATTTTAGGGGAATTTTATGTCATTAAATGAAACCGACGAACCGCCCTTTAAATTTTGGTTTTGATGCCGGTATTTTTTTTCCGCAGCACGACCCAGAATCTTTCCTCAGCAATTCTCATTTACCATCATTATTCCAAATGGCTCGACCAATCCGTTTTAACCAAAGTATACTCTGTTGAACCTCATAATTTCATCCAGCTATATGGTGATTCTGTAACGGATCCGGCCGTCTCATTTCTCCCCGAGAAGGAATTTCCCTCAGCGTTGGTGTTGCGAGAATTTTCCCACCTCATCTTTGTATCCATAGCAACTCCCTATAACACGATTACCGAGCCGTTGGCCAGGGATGAACTTTTTCTCCCTTTGTGCCCACTCATTCAGCGCATATCACAACCGTCCTATCACCCCTCGACGGCTCCGACTTCATATCGGCAAACCTCTTAAATAGAGTGATGCTTTTATGACTCATGCACCGTATTTTTCACTTCGGGCATCCCCTTAGTTAATTTATCCTTCCCTCGGCGCTAGAAATCTTCGCAGAATAATTGATTTTTGAGAACCGAGCACCACTTAAAATGGTGGAATGGAGGGCGATTTTATTACTCGGAAGCGTCTATTCGAATTTCTCTTCGATATCGTATCGGTTAAAGGTTCTGCAACTGCTGAGATATAAACTTGATCCGTATCTAATTTCAATGTTTTTTGATGCTGCATTTTTTCGGTTTTATAGCGGGAGTCAACCTTAGAGAATTATCTCCAACTCATTAATAATATGTTTTAAATTTAACTCATCCGTTTGAACAATATAGATTGTAGATTTTTAGGTGGTTAGTCGTTTATTTAGAAATTGGTTATGTTTATGATGGATTAGGCCGTGGAGGGCGCACTAAGAAGAGAAAGTTGAACCTTTTGACTTTTTTAATTATCTGAATTTCCGAATGTTGCAGTGAGTAGTATGCAAAAGTAGTGTAAAGCGGTGTTATTCGTATTTCGATAAATATTACCATTTGCTTCCCTTTAAGTATCTATTGGTAAACGTGCGTACCTTTTATTTCTGCTTTCTGATAGTTGTATTTTTTTAAATCGATGAGAAACATGCAAGAATCGTCCTTTTCCTAAAATTAAACAGATACTTGGGTTTTTGACGTCTCTAAATAAATTTTGGACGTATCAAGTATGATACGAATAGTTTATATTTATGTTTTTTTGGTTACGACTTTCATCATAAGTTGTGTACTCTAGATCGGCAATCACAAAGAACTTTACCGGAAAGTTTAGTCAACCAATTCTCGGATGTCGTAATTTAACTTTTGTCTATTATGACTGATATTTGGTGAAATATTGTCGCTCTCTCATTATTGGAAGGAGTTGCTTTATTCTACGCTGATCATCATCACCAATTTATCATTGATCTACTTATTTATGCTACTGTTTTACTCAACTTCAGGTGGAAGAATCATAGTGATAAGTAATATATTTAACATTAAAGTGCATCAAAAATTATAGAAAATGAACGTATTAAATAATTCCGATATAATATATATATACATACGTTGTATCGTTACATTAATGTATTACTTAAAAATACATTTTCAGGGCAATACATCAGTGAGCAATATCGGTCCATTCTGTGTGCTACCATCTAAAATAAAGTTTATAATGTGCTGAGTAGGGCCTTATGTTTTGATGTTTGGAAGTCTCCTTTGTCGTAAGCGATAAAAGGTGCGCCGTTAACTGTATTGTTTTAGGTTTGATTATAGAAAACATCGACGCCCGGTACCCCGCGGTAATTCTTCATAATGGATATAGTTTCGGCAAATGATTTCACGGAAAAACGCTCTTATCATCTGAAATGATTCCAGTGTAGCTGCAGAGTCATCGGGGTCCTCTCTCTTTGGTTATATGGTTTCTTAAATTCCTCAACACGGCGGCTGATTATGCGTTCGCTACCGAACGTCCGTTAACATTTAGAGAGGTCAATTATTTTAGGCGAAAGGGTGCTCCCGGCATCTTAAGACATTTTTCACTGTCAATTTAATATCATTTCTTTCCCCTTTCCCATTTATACTAATCCTTATTTATGTAATGCACGACCCTTGGCGCAGCACTTCGGCAGTTTCCCGACCCCCGCAGTTGCCTCTCCCCTTGCGATTGCCCATTAACAGTCAGCTCGTTCTCACCTTCCCTCCCTCTTCTTTTTCTTTCCTTTTTACGGCTAACGCGGGACTCTGATCGTTGATTGAATCGATCTATCGAACGGTGCCTCCCCCTTTTCTCTCTTTCCTCCCCCTTCCTTTTATTCCATCGTTTGCCAGTTTCTTGCCTTTCCTACTCCTATCTTCCGCATCCCCACTCTCTTTCCCTCTGGGGTTTTCGTCTAATGACCTTCCCAACTCCAACGGGCGTTTTTTCCTTCCTGCCTTCCTTCGTCCTCACTCCCTATGTTCCTTTCATTTGTTTGTAACCTATTTTGGGAGATTTTTTAGCTGAAAGGTATGACGATTTTTCGCGAAGGACTTTCCCAGCAATTTTGGTTCAACTTTAGAAATCATTGACGTATCAGTTATGTTACTTCAAGTGTCTAGAATGATTTATTGTTTTAGGTTTTTAGTTGTTAAAAACTAAGTAAAAGTAAATTACGGTTCAATGTTTGTCATGCATTTCCAATTAGTTTGGAAGTTCATGTCGTGTTCCGCCAGTCATCGTTATTTATCTCCGGGTTTCACCACTAAAATCCGAAATTGTCTGCTTTCTCCCAAAATTTTTGTAAACTTGGGCGTGGTCTTCGAGAAATTTATGAAAATTAATTGTTTTGGAATGGTAATGGTTACAGTAGTTTTTGGTATACCTTATTGTTAGAGGAATTTTTCTTTAACAAATGTGAAAGATAGGATATGTGACAAGGGTGAATTTGAGACCATAGTCATCTATTGTTCTATTCTGCAATTTTTGAGGAAAATTGTAAATATGTAGTAAGGATAACGATTACAAAATAAAGTTACGATACGAATTTAATCGTGATTCGCAGGGTTTTGAAATTGCTTTCCGGTTTTCTCTCCTGAGAATATTTTTGTTTCCAATATTTGCGTTTGGATTTAGGTCGCCAGGTTCAAGAAGCGTTAAATTTGAAGCTGAAGTTACAAATATCAAGTTCATTATATCTTATGGTGTAATTTTGTTGCGATAGCTTGGTATAATTGTGAGAATGCAACCGTATTTCGGAGCTAGATTAAAAGACAGAAATCTTCTCTTTAGGACCTGTAATGGAATGATTTTTGCAACATTTCCACCCCTGTTTGCACTAGTATATTTTATATTAGTGGATCTCCTTCCCGTATAGTGCCAAACGGCAAAGGATAGCTTCTACTAGTTTTATTGGCACCGCCTTCGCCATAACTGCGTTAGCAGTAACTCTGTCGCGGTTATAAACTACATTTATGATCCGGAGCCCGTGTCAGCTCTATTAACTTTACTTACTCGGTCCTTTTTATAGGCTTCCTTCGCTCAATTAACTTCTGATACGTCATCAGCGGGCAGGGGAACTCGGATTTTTACCGAGGTGTCACTTTTAAGCCCTCGCCTCGAATCAATAAGGAATTCAGTGGATACGGTCGCCGAATTCAATTTCCATCGCGCTTATCTTCTTAAGCGAGATCGTTTGTGTCGTTAATCTTTCTCCGTCTCATTCTCTCCCAACTCCTCTTTCTTTCCCTCTTTCTCGCTCTCGTTTGCGTCATTAATCAATCAATCAGTCAGTCCTGTTTAGAATTGGAAGGAAGCAGGTCCTTCTGCGAAGAAGTGACCTCCATCCATCTCCCCTTACTCTTTCCCGATCTTTCCCCGCCCGTTTCCCCCTTTCTGCCCCATCTTTCTCTCTTATCCCTGTATCATTTCCTCTCGTTCGCCACCCCTTCTTTTGCGGTTACCGAGAGCACCAACACTTTGGGAATGAGCACCTGCTAGCCCTGCTGTATATCGAATCACGATAATGGACGTTCTCTCTCATGGGTTCTTGGCAAGTTTTCTTCTAATAGAAGTGGCGTTCCAAATAGTCTCTCATACACGTGCACGTTTGGGTTCTGTTTTTATCCTTTGAGCCGCTGAGTCATTTCCCAAGGATCTTCCGATGATGATCTTTCGCGAGGCCATTTGAAAGGCAGGATACATGTTTCAAGTGATGTGGCCGCGTGTCTCTATCTTATCTTTAGGTAACCTAGCTCAGAGCGTTGGGAGAAGGTGAAAATATCAGAGAAGTTATGTAGGCTGTAATTCGTATTTAACTTAAAGTACGCGTAATTGCAGTGATTTCTAGGATATCTGAGATTATTTATTTCACCACCGCATTCTTTTGTCATAAAGTGGTTTCTCCTACATCAGGGATTCCCAACCTAATTTACCCTTACCTCAAAGGGTAGGGAAGTTTGATTTTGCTGCATGGTTGTGGATGGTGGACCTTGCGAAAGGAAGAATCAAAAGATTAAGAGGCCTTCGAGATGTGAGTATGGCGTAGAATGGAAAAAGTATGTTTGGTCGAAAAAACGCAGAGGCACTAGAGAGTAATTAAACGTCGACAGAGGAAATGGGTGGGACAAATATTGAAATGAGAGGGATTGTTGAAGAATGTAATTGAGGGTAGAATACAAGGGAAAAGGCAGAGTGGAAGACAAAGACAGAAGTTGACATAAAGGGTGGTGTAAGTTACCAGGAATTGAAATGGCTTTAAGTAGGGAATATTAAGGCACGTCAACCTACCGCAAGGCAGAACACTCATGATTAGGGAAGTTTGTCTTATGAGTTCGGTGAATTAGTTTAAAAGGAGGATAATTTGCTATTAAAGTAGCCAAAAAATAATTTTTTCAGTAACATTACCCTGTTATAACATGTTGTTTCCGTTTTGCACAATCTCCTTACCATTCTATGTCTTAATTGGTCAAATTTGAAATGTATTTCTCATAATAATGGATATGGAGTATGGAACCACAGGCCAAGAAGGTAATTGTGTTGCGGAAGCCAAAAAGGTTTAAAATCTATGTCATATGCTCTCGAATCCTATAATCATTGCTCCCTCTGTTATTTTTCAACTTCGGGCGGTAAGAAAATTATTATAGGAGCTATAATTTATTCTGCAGCAATAAAATTAAGATTTATTAATTTCAGAATATCTACAGTTAAATAGTAAAATGTTCTATGTAACCCGACTATCGCATTCTCAGTGAAAAATATCGTAATGAGAAGTTTTAAAATTAGAGCCAAAAGCTTTTAAGCTATACAACAAGTATTGGGCGCTGGAAAAATCGAGTGGGCGGCATTTCAGAAAGCATTTTGCGGCCAAGGGGCTCTGCTTTGAGAGTACCTCAAAATCCTACGGTAAAAAAACAGATACTCTTTTTCAGTGAGCAAGAATGGACAGTATTAATTTCTCGTAGTCGAATATTAATTTTAAAGGGCACGTACTTGTGCGGGTACTCACTGAAACATTAATTAGTTGACTTGAACCAGCGAAAAAATCTTCGTAGCAGAGATCATTAGCTGAGTTACTTTCGTTAGCCGAGGTACCTCTTTATCTCTTTGTAATATTTTGATTTCAAAGTAAGTTTTGGTCAACCAATCACGAAAAGTGTCACATCCGTGTAGGAATTTGATACTTAGCTTCATTTCGTTAGTAGATACGTTTCCTACAGTTGACATAGTTGTATTATTCAACATAGTTATATCCTCTTCTGCAATATCTTTGATGGATACAAATGCGAATGGAAACGTCAGACTGGAATAGTGTAGAAAAAACTTAAATTTCGAGCTATCTTGTATGTCTGAAAATTCCGTAATGCTCCGAAAGATTAGTTATTTTTAGAGATTTTTGGTAGAGGTTAGCGAAAGGATCAGAAGCTTTTTAGAAGAATTTTAGCCCAAGGGAATTTAAATTCCTATATTTGGGTGTGGTTATTCTGACTCGTATCTGAAGCTTTCAGAGAGCAGTGATAAAGCTGCTTTTCGTTCGTGCATCGTTATTTTGATTAATAAGATCGGGGATGAATAATTTTGAGGCATTCATGTGTTATTAAAAATACACTATCACCTGAGTATAAAGTGGGAGTACACTCATGTATCTTTTTGAATTCTCTTCCAAGACAAACCTAAATCAGAAAAGTAGTGACGTTTCATAACTTGGAATCTAGTGATCGAGTCTGAGAACTATTAATTTCATTTATCGGCTTATTGATGCTTGATTGATAAAAGAAGAAATAAAATGCAGTAGCCTGCATTAACGGATAGGGATTACGTATTTACTCATTGTACTCGTGGCCTTTGAGACGAACAGTTGTATTTTTAGATAAGCTGAAACATATTTTGCTCATGGTAGCCCATTCGAAAGGGATCAAGCTATATTTCAAACTATAATACCTCCTTCACACATGATAGGCGAACTGTTAAATTCTCAGTTAAGAAATTGTGTTTCGTCGGTGATTTGTGGATCGTAAATTCAGGGAGAGCTAGTTTCCTAGCTTTTAGGGCACGTATCAAATTATGTTAACGCATCATATTCGGGTTTCAGCGGGTTGTGAATGTTGCTCGGATTCATAAAATTGTCCCGATGAACAACTCCCTCCGTTCACTCAAACGAAGGATCACCTCATTTATTCCACGTGCTGCCGAGAGTTTGTGGAACTAAGCTCCGAAATTCGCTGAGTAGGATTGAGCGTATGCGTTCGATTAGTTATTCCATTTATGTCTTTCGATTTCCAGCGTTATGTTTCCTATTCTCTGTGGGGCGTTCCTGTATATTCATTTTACCGAAGTAGGTTTATCTCATTTTTTTAAGACGTAAAACTTTAGTTATATAAGCTTTATTTTATTGCCATTCCACGTGAGCGTTCGCGTACTCGAGTAGAAGATTTAAACAAAGTCTTACTTTACTTAATAAGTTCAGAGAAAGTAAATTCTTAGAAGATGTAGCCGATATTATGCGCCCTACATGTTACACAGGCCGTTCTTATACTGAGAGAAAAATCGGAGAAATGGATGCTAGAACAAGTCGATTCAAAAACTCGTCGCCCTCAAGACGAAATAAATCGGACGTTCTGAAACGTAGATGATAATTTTTTGTGTACGAAAATTCATAATCAGTTTACTGAAATGAGATAATCTCTTTGTCTTTGTTTATGTATCCTCAAGCTGCTTCAATGAAGCAATAATAGTATTTCGACAAACCTTTTTTCCTTGCGTGTATGAGAGGTCATATTTTATTCGTTGTTTCGTAAATTAGCGAGAAGAATTTTTAAAACATGACACTATAATCAAATAATTTTGGGTTTACTTCCTCTAAGCACATTCAGCGATATATTTTCAACTTCTGCATAAGTGTTCCCCACAAAGCTTCCCCGTTATTGATAAAATTCACTCAAATTTTCGCAGCGCGTCTTCTCGTGAGTTTCTTAGGCTTCGCTACCGAATCAAACCCGGTTCGGTACGTTTACATTGATTTCCTTTAACCTTCAAGGCCATGATAAACCTTATTATCGGCAGTCCCAAGCTGGCGACCTTTCCTCTTATTTTTTTGTTACTACATAGGAGTCATGTTTCTGTTAACATGTAAGGTAACCTTTTCCCTGTTGATACCTAGGATTCCTATGAATATCGTCCAAGAATTTCCAGCTGGTTCCCGAATAGCCAAGTGGGCAACGGTTTGACTACGGTGAAAGCGGTTCTGGGTTCGATTCCTAATACCTAAGCTGTCGAAGCACTTTCAACTGTACTGCCAATTTTCCAGCTTTTCGATCTTTTTGAAACCTGAACTAAAATTATTTCTCACCTTCATGACTAAAGTCGTGTAATGAAGCGTAAAATTACGTCTTTAAATGATTTAGATTGCCCGAAAACGGAATGTGGCTACTTACTGTTCTTAATTCCTCAATGATAAGAGCAATTGCTCGGATAGTGGAAAATCCGGGTTCGAGTCTCGAAGCTATGAAGCTGGTCATAATCCAGGTTTTTTTACTCATCCGTTTTCTTTAGGATTGAATATAATAGATATTTACTATTCAGCGGCTTGCAAAAATATATATATTTTTTTGATTTTAACTTAGGATATCCTAAAGAGCGTATCATCTTTTCGTTTACATCAGTTATTTCCGAAATTGGCGATGCCTAGGGGAGCTGGTTTAATCTATGGGGGCGCTAGACGAAGAAATTGTCATACAGTAATTTGGTGGATATTTTTATCCTTGCAGTGTGTAATTTCCTTTATATCTTTCTTCAGCTTCAGGCCATACAGATAGTTATTTTCGTAGATTTTGGAGGGGGCGCGGTGGTATGAACCCAAGGGGGCGGTAGCATGAAAAAGTTTGGAAAACACTGGTTTAGATGGTTCATGATTTCTGCTGTGTAACTTTGAGCTTGGAATGCTTTGAGTTTAGTCGGTCTAATATTTGGGGTCTTCTAGGATCAAACTGATGACAGCTAGGATCGATATTTTATCCTTAATGGTGGTTTTCCGTTGGTACCCCTACTATATATGCCAAGGCAACGTCAACTGTGGTTTAGACAAAATTTGTACCCAGTACATAGCTGAGAACTGTCTGTATATAATTATAGTAGAGTTCCGACCTTACATATATCTGGATAATTGGTAATGGAAAATGCAAACAGTGACTGAAATTAAATAAGTTGAAATTTAATGGCGAAAAAGTATTTCTTTTGTCAAAAAAATATTGGAGAATTTACTTTTCTAAATGGAAAATTTTATAGTATTATGTATGGTAATGACCGTATGGCGGTGTTGCTTAACTCGGATTTTCAAATGCTGATTTTGCATAAACAAAGGCCTATTGATTTGAACGATCGGACACTTGTGTACTATTTTAAAGCAAAGAACATACCCTGAAAGCCTTCATGGAATCCGTGATATACAAACTTGATGTGCTCCTTGTGAGCTAGATTGGCTCTGCCATGATATTGGTTTAGAGATGGCTAACCCGAAGTTCTTTCACCAAAAGTGGTGCAGTATAGGAGTACTACAATTGGCGGATAGAACCCTGAGTAAAATCAAAAATAAATTTGTTATTCTAAAATTCACATGTATATATATACGTACTCACTTAACTTAACCTACCTATATTACCTGGATAGCTCATATTGTTGTGCTTTAAGGAGCTATACTATAGTCTTAATGCCGCATTTCAAACAAAAGAAAGTGATACAAGAACTGGAAATTTGTCCACACCTGTGTGAATACGATTCTAAGATGGCAGTAGTAGATAAGTAGAAACGGTGACTATGATAATCTATAACATCGATTAATCGAGACTTGAGCACTGCGTATTGTTATTTTATTGTTTTGTGAGAAGGTTCTTGCGTCAAAATTCATCTGGGGGAAAACCGATAATATTGAGCGGTGTAACGGGAAAAGATTCTAGCAATGGCCACCCTCTCCCCATATACCTCCTTAGGTGGTGCTCTTAAGATTAGGCCGGCTTCTTGAGTGCCCAGCACTTGCTGGAACCCGCCACTCTCCTCCATACCGTCTTCTCTACATTCCCCAACCTTCCTTTATCTTTCTCCGCCCATAATATCCTCTCTTTTCGTCATCTCCCCCTGCTTTTTGCCCACCCTCACGTTTATGTGAAGTCCACTCCACAAGATCCACTTCACCCCCCATCTCCCCGCTCTTCTCTAGATGAAATGNGTTGACTATCAATAGATAAACATTGACATCACTTGTTAATTATTGCAAAGAATTCATTTCAGAAACCTCGAGTATTTGAGAAAAGAAAAGTAGAAGATAGCACAAGGAAACAAGATAAATAACAATGATGACTAAATTATAAAACGAGGAAAAGACGAAGCAAGAAAAGAATGAGAAATAAATTAAAATAGAAATGTATGGCTAAAACATAGAAAGTTCAAGAGGATTCATTACGATAAAGCATGAGCGAAGAACAGAAGTATCATATTTTTAATCAATGCAGCAGGGAATAAGTTGGGAAGGAGCTTAAGAGCAGGACGAAGTAACCAGGGAGATAGGTATATTGAAAACCTAAGGCAGAGTGTTGGTAGTACATCGTTACGTGCGGTAGAATAACTTCTTAGCAGGGATGATTATATTGGGAAAGATATGTGCGACAATTTCTTTTGAAGAAGTGAATTGAAACTGAAGATTTGATTTCGGCAGGAAGCGTATTCCAAAGTTTGCTCGCAGTTATAAGAAAAGATTTGTGAAAGATTTCAGTTCTATGATGAGGAATGAGAAATTGATTGTACCCTCTGGTGTTACGGTTATTCATGGCATTTAGGCACACAACTTCTGATGAAATGTATTCTGGCTGGCGCATATGAAGTATTGCGTACTCCTACTCTAGGAGTAGAGGAGAAGTAGAGTCATGGTGCATGCACCCCCTGCCTTACGCCGAAAAACGATAGGGTATCTCTTGTCTCTGGTAAAAGCTACAGCGAAGAACTTCATGCTTCGTAAAATAATTGTAAATAAAATAAATGCTTTTTGCTGTATGCCGGCCTCGTAAAAGAGTCCCAGAAACTCGTCGCCTTCAAGACGAAATAAATCGTTCTGAAACGTACATGATAATTTTTTGTGTACGAAAATTCATAATCAGTTTACTTAAATGAGATAATCTCTTTGTCTTTGTTTTATGTATCCTCAAGCCGCTTCAATGNAAATCGTTCTGAAACGTACATGATAATTTTTTGTGTACGAAAATTCATAATCAGTTTACTTAAATGAGATAATCTCTTTGTCTTTGTTTTATGTATCCTCAAGCCGCTTCAATGAAGCAATAATAGCATTTCGACAAACCTTTTTTCCTTACGTCTATGAGAGGCCACATATTTTATTCGATTTTTCGTAAATTAGCGAGAAGAATTTTTAAAACATGTCACTATAATCAAATAATTTTGGGTTTACTTCCTCTAAACACATTCAGCGATATATTTTCAACTTCTGCATAAGTGTTCCCCACAAAGCTTCCCCGTTATTGATAAAATTCACTCACATTTTCGCAGCGCGTCTTCTCGTGAGTTTCTTAGGCTTCGCTACCGAATCAAACCCGGTTCGGTACGTATACATTGATTTCCTTTAACCTTCAAGGCCATGATAAACCTTATTATCGGCAGTCCCAAGCTGGCGACCTTTCCTCTTATTTTTTTGTTACTACATAGGAGTCATGTTTCTGCGTGTTACACAGTAAGGGCGAACCTTTTGTATTCATACATGTATCCAAATTAAAGCCTTTTCCCTGTTGATACCTAAGATTCCTATGAATATCGTCCAAGAATTTCCAGCTCGTTCCCGAACAGCCTAGTGGGCAACAGTTTGACTACGGCGAAAGTGGTTCTGGGTTCGATTCTTGGTGGGGGCCTGAGTGCGAAATGACCTAAGCTGTCGAACCACTTTCAACTGTACTGCCAATTTCCAGCTTTTCGATCTTTTTGAAACCTGAACTAAAATTATTTCTTACCTTCATGATTAACGTCGTGTAATGAAGCGTAAAATTACGTCTTTAAATCAAATAGATTGCTCGAAAACGGAATGTGGCTACTGTTCTTAATTCCTCAATGATAAGAGCAATTGCTCGGAAAGTGGAAGATCCGGGTTCGAGTCTCGAAGCTATGAAGCTGGTCATAATCCAGGATTTTTTACTCATCCGTTTTCTTTAGGATTGAATATAATAGATATTTACTATTCAGCGGCTTGCAAAAATATATATATTTTTTTGATTTTAACTTAGGATATCCTAAAGAGCGTATCATCTTTTCGTTTAGATCAGTTATTTCCGAAATTGGCGATGCCTAGGGGAGCTGGTTTAATCTATGGGGGCGCTAGACGAAGAAATTGTCATACAGTAATTTGGTGGATATTTTTATCCTTGCAGTGTGTAATTTCCTTTATATCTTTCTTCAGCTTCAGGCCATACAGATAGTTATTTTCGTAGATTTTGGAGGGGGCGCGGTGGTATGAACCCAAGGGGGCGGTAGCATGAAAAAGTTTGGAAAACACTGGTTTAGATGGTTCATGATTTCTGCTGTGTAACTTTGAGCTTGGAATGCTTTGAGTTTAGTCGGTCTAATATTTGGGATCCTCTAGGATCAAACTGATGACAGCTAGGATCGATATTTTATCCTTAATGGTGGTTTTCCGTTGGTACCCCTACTATATATGCCAAGGCAACGTCAACTGTGGTTTAGACAAAATTTGTACCCAGTACATAGCTGAGAACTGTCTGTATATAATTATAGTAGAGTTCCGACCTTACATATATCTGGATAATTGGTAATGGAAAATGCAAACAGTGACTGAAATTAAATAAGTTGAAATTTAATGGCGAAAAAGTATTTCTTTTGTCAAAAAAATATTGGAGAATTTACTTTTCTAAATGGAAAATTTTATAGTATTATGTATGGTAATGACCGTATGGCGGTGTTGCTTAACTCGGATTTTCAAATGCTGATTTTGCATAAACAAAGGCCTATTGATTTGAACGATCGGACACTTGTGTACTATTTTAAAGCAAAGAACATACCCTGAAAGCCTTCATGGAATCCGTGATATACAAACTTGATGTGCTCCTTGTGAGCTAGATTGGCTCTGCCATAATATTGGTTTAGAGATGGCTAACCCGAAGTTCTTTCACCAAAAGTGGTGCAGTATAGGAGTACTACAATTGGCGGATAGAACCCTGAGTAAAATCAAAAATAAATTTGTTATTCTAAAATTCACATGTATATATATACGTACTCACTTAACTTAACCTACCTATATTACCTGGATAGCTCATATTGTTGTGCTTTAAGGAGCTATACTATAGTCTTAATGCCGCATTTCAAACAAAAGAAAGTGATACAAGAACTGGAAATTTGTCCACACCTGTGTGAATACGATTCTAAGATGGCAGTAGTAGATAAGTAGAAACGGTGACTATGATAATCTATAACATCGATTGATCGAGACTTGAGCACTGCGTATTGTTATTTTATTGTTTTGTGAGAAGGTTCTTGCGTCAAAATTCATCTGGGGGAAAACCGATAATATTGAGCGGTGTAACGGGAAAAGATTCTAGCAATGGCCACCCTCTCCCCATATACCTCCTTAGGTGGTGCTCTTAAGATTAGGCCGGCTTCTTGAGTGCCCAGCACTTGCTGGAACCCGCCACTCTCCTCCATACCGTCTTCTCTACATTCCCCAACCTTCCTTTATCTTTCTCCGCCCATAATATCCTCTCTTTTCGTCATCTCCCCCTGCTTTTTGCCCACCCTCACGTTTATGTGAAGTCCACTCCACAAGATCCACTTCACCCCCCATCTCCCCGCTCTTCTCTAGATGAAATGTAGGAATTGTGAGTGTTCGCATACTTTGAAGTATTTGCCCCATGTTGTACTTTCTTCCCCCTTCTTTCTGGCTACTTTCGCCTCATCCCCCCTCACTTCCCTTCCTCCGGATGCTGATTGTGGGCATTGGACCATTCTTCGGATCCCGATCCTGATTCCAGGCGCTCACCTCAAGAACGCCCCTCAATGGGATCAGCAGTTTCTCTAATGCTTTACATTAGCAAGGAACAATGGAGGAAGAGAAGGGATGCCCGGCGATTGTTTATACTCTCTTGTATTAAGCTCTCGCTGTATGGGCTCGATTGTTCGGTTGATAGAAGGGAAGATTTTTGGTCATCAGCTCAGCCGAAATAGTCGGGATGGAATATGATCGCCGATGCGGTTTCCCTTTCAGATTAATAAGCTGCCTACATCTATTTGGCGAGGATCACGCTATTTGGTTTCGCGCTGCGCACGGGATTGTAGATCGATGCTTACTCATCGCGTCCTGCCTCCTCTTGCGTGAGCACGAAGAATTGTAAATAACGATCGGTAAATATTCACGGGTATTCTAATACTTCAGGGTATTTCGGTGTTATTTAGTAAAAATATATTCGTTACTTTTCAAATGTACGAGTTTGAATCAGAGAATATTTTGTTTATTTTACTTACTTGTTTGGAATGCATTAAGAAATTAAAATATATACTGTCCACAAAATATATTTATTGACGACCAGGTTTCGGTGTTGGGTTACACCATCATCAGGTGTAACATCACCACGATCATTAATTTCTTAGTGCATTTTAGAATGAAGCTCCACCAGATTTCACTTGAGACTATTAATTATTTTCATGTTTTGCTCTAGCAAATCGCTTTTTTCTAAGTCCATGTAGTATATTCCCTTATCTCAAATGTGCGGTCTTTTTAAGGATAAGAGAGTAAAAAATATTGTGAAATGTTGTAGTGTTATCTCATGCAGCTGCGTAAATTCTTATTTAAGCAATACTGTCAATAAAAATGTACCAGCACAGTGGTACATCGACTTTGGAACCAGTCTCGGCGAACGTTTTTTTTAAAGAAATGAGAACTCTTGCTACAAACTGAATTTCGAGATACTAACCGAATAAACAGAACTTATAAAATGGAAAATTCTTTTAAGAGGAAAAACTCGAACTTCTCGAATTATAAACTTCCGACAGGAAGGAACAAAGTTCGTAAGTCGAGGTACCACGGTATATATTTTCTCTTGATAAGGGCAAAATGGAAGAATAAGGGATAATGTTTTCGGTGTTTGATGTAAATTATTTCTGAAACTTTTTTTTGTGAATTTTAATAAACGTAACAATATTTGTATAACTGTCATGCTTTAAATAATTATGATCATATAGTTATCATATAAATATTATTTCATAATTATTTGACGCACTTATTTTTTGCATATTGTTTAAAATTTCAAGTTTTGGAGCTGAGACGATTTTAAAAAGTCGTTCTTTTCTAAGAAGATTGACAATAGACTTACAAAATGATTACAAGTATAATTAAGAAAATATTGTCGTTAACCGGAAACCAGCTCCTTTCCTTTGCGCAAGAATATTTATCAAGAAATTCTAAATTTTATGATAAATATTCTGTTCAGAATATATATTTATGTTAAATATGTTTTAAATCGTCGATATCGAAAAGGTGCGAAATTTGGGCGATGCACTTCATTCTTGGCGTGCCAAAGAATCGCGATGCTGCGTCAAATTTCAGAAAATTATTGTAATTCATGGCATGTGTCGGTGTACCTAAAAAAGTGTCTGCTAAAAAAGCGCATCCGATTGGTGGCAAGTTTGCCGATATTTAAAGTTCTCACGCATAGTTTCAAAACATGGTATGACCCCTCAAGTTATTTCCTGTCATATAAATTTCCCAATTATAAATTGTTAGCAATAAGTTGATTTTATCATCTTTTGGAATGCATTGCGGTTGAGGGAAATATCCCCTCGGAGGGGAAAATTTTATGGGAAATCGACCAAAATATATTCAGTTTGAAATTGAAACTTTTTGTGGTCTGGTTTAACGTCCCCGATTATTTGTTGTTGGATACGGTTCCAATGCGCCACGTACTTGCAGCGATTAAGATTCAATTATTATATTTGGTGTGAAGTATCAGTGTTAAATGTCATCAACTTCGATAATTTTCGTTATTCCTTCTCACATTTAAGAAATGAAATTATGAAACAAATTCCGTGAGAATTGTGGATTGAATTACAATGCGGAGAGATAGGTCGTTAGGTAGACTTGGGAGAAAATCTGAGGGAAATAATGGATATTTGAAATGAAAATTTGAAATGCATATTTGAAGGTAAAAACTTGGTTATTTTTTCTCTGGGAACTGAGATGATACTGTATGTTTTAATAAAGCTCGAAACATGTCTTACGGCTGTGTTATCAAAGATTAATGCAAACAATACTATCCACATTCTCTTTGATGTCGATATATTCCGAAGTTATTGCTTTTTTAGAATTTTCCTGAAAAACGTAAGTGTTAAGAGTAAAACAAGTCAGTATATAAATTCTATGTTCAGTCGTATTTTATTGATACTAGTTAATATGTTATTGTTAAAATATTTATAGGTAAGAGAGAATGGCATAAGACATATTGTTATCGCTTGGCTATCAAAAAAATATTATTAGGAATATTGTATCATCGCATAAAAGGGAATCAGTTACTTGATTCCTGAACGTGATGGCAGCCGCAAAATACAATTAAAACCCAAGTTCATTCCTGAGCGCCCAGTCTGCGACTAGTTTAGACTTATTAATATTTATGCAGTACAAAATTTCTGCAATGCAGTGAACTTCTGATCCTTCGTTGGTGGGTTATCCATCTTGCGGATTATCCGTGCGTGATTTTTTTGGTCTTCATCAAATTTTCTGGGGGGCTTTTTAATACAATACAGCACATAAAACAAGTATTTTTGCGTTCTTATACGGGCAGAACCGAGCTTTCGGATTCCCAAGTGGACAACGCGTCGACTTCGATGGGAGCAGTCCCGGTTCGATTGCTGATGAGGGCCTTCGTGCGAAACGACCCCACTGTCCGAAAACTTTAAAAAAATATTACTATTGCTACGAGCAAAACTCACGTGTGAGACCTTTTCTATGTAGCGGTGGGACATTGACATCGTTGCTAAAAACAATTGTGGTCGGGTGGGAAAATTCTCAACTAGTCCATGGAACCTTAAAAAAATAAACACTACATGCGCAATGATAATAAATCGTCTATACACGTAAATTTTGAACGTTATAAGATATAAGAAAAATGTTTGGATCATCCGTGTTTTCGGATTATCCGTCCATCCTCTCCACTTCGTTAGCCCGGATAATCGAGAGCACTCTGTACTTATGATTTTGATTCAGAATTTATGATCTTTTTAGGCAACGTTAATCTCAATTGCAGAATCGTATAAAGCATTACTAATCTAATCATCACTAATTACCTCACTCGTCCTCATATTTGATTCTGGGACATTAATCTCCGCCGACCTTTTTTTCTGGCGGAGAATCGCAATGATTGAACGAAGCTCCTTCGCGAAGCTCTAGTCGTATGTAGCCAATCGCAGAAGAAGCCTTCGAGGACCATAAACCTGTCATCTGTCGCTGGAATTTTACGGAGGAAAAATAAACTCAGAAAATGATCAAACAGCGGGCATTGTTACATCGGCGAGAGAGCAGAAACCCATCGGTTCGGAGTAAGGTTGAAAGTATGAGCGTGTGCCGGAAATAGTTTTGAATTCGCTAAGAAGCGATGAGTGTGTAGCACAAACCTCAAATAAAACGGCAGCTTCCGTTGATGGCTGGCAATCAGATGGATTCCCGAAAGGCCTATTCCGGAGAGTGCAATGAAAGGTTACGGGCATCCATTGGTGCTCCCCTCCCTCCTTCGTTCATCTCCTAAAATGAATTGGCAATCGCGTTTAGCTACTCTCAGCCGATCCAACAGATTCGGAGTACTAAAGCGGAGCGTTTGCCGCCGAATTTCCTTTGGAATGCACCCGAGTATGTGGGATCAGCCGTCTTACTCGATCAATTAAACCGGCTCCTAGCCTAATCCTACGCTCGTTACCTCTCCTCATAGAGATATACGACCCAAAGGAAGTCGAACACACGGTTAATTAGGTTTAAATTGCTCTGGGTGCGACGTGGGGGCGGGTGCAACTCGATTCCGAGCTCGATCTTATTTTTTCGGTCCGGGAATTAGGAATTTCGGAGGCGTAAATTGTGTGTATTTTTAATTTCAGAGTGCGAATTTGAATGGTCCGTTCGAGGTTAATTTCCTCTTCGGCGATTAAACCAGTTTTAAGGGATAATGCCCGGGTGGTATTTGTTCTCTCCGTACACGTATCTCCGTTCCAATTCCGGAGTATAGGATCAAATCGAATTTATGGTTTATGCGCATTATGAAGTTTCTGAGCATTCTTTCTCATTGGCGAAATCGATGCTCGTAATTTGAAAATTGTTGTCACTTAGAGGTAAATGAAGTGTTCCGCCCTAGAAATTTTAAATATACCGACTGAGTGAAGATATACTCGCTGTAATACCTGAGGAGTATTGTTTGTGTAGAAAATTTCCGTATGAATTCTATTTCTCGATAGTATTTCGACGTTATTGGAGCGATGTGGATTTTTCTTTATTTTTGCGGTGATTTTGAACGAATAGTTTTGCTTTCAGTATTGTTAAGTTGTTTAACGTGCTGCGATTCTCTTAGCTATGACTGATATCACTCGGTTGCTTGGGTTATTTGTCCATTTGTTACTCCCAAGAGTCAACCTATGGTAGTTTTTATCTTAAAATTTGTTTTCTTTTAACCATCTCAATTAAGGGTTAGATCTGAGAAGGGACTAAGAAGCCTCAATGTCTCCCTTTAATTAAGTATTATTGAAAAGTATAATAATAACAATAAAAAATAATAATTATTATTATCATTATCATCATCGTCGTCGTCGTCTTCATCTTGTTTTTCCACAAAAAATGGCGGTCTTTTAATTGCCACATCTCTGAATGTAATGGAAGAATAACTCATAATTTTTCATTATTTTGAGAAGTTCGGAAAAGGATTGTTGCCTTTCCTTTCATTACCTTTGATATTTCCTTCTTAATTTTGAGGCAAGGTTAAGTTTTTGCTTGTTTTACTCTTCTAACCAAATTTTGAAGACTTTATTTCTATTATTCGTTATTCCATGTTCGTTTTCGGATTCAAGCTTCGAAGGTTTTAAACCCTATTCTTAATTCTGGATTCCTATGTATTTCGTATCGCGAACGTGGTAGTATAATTGTTCGAGTAAAATTACTTCATGTTTAGCCTCTTACGGATGGGCTTCAATAATTAAGACGTCGCAATGGGATGTATTCCAAGGCAGATTTTGTTGAAAGGTAACGTGATATTTTTTTGATTTGAAACGTCAAACGGAGTGATCTTAGCGGCGGAACTGAACGGAAAAAAGATTTATTAGTTAGAAATAACGTTTGAGTGTGTTGCCATCGGTTCCATTTCCTTTTAAACCGACTCAATTCGGGGTGAAGCGCACCAATATCTTCTTCCAATTTAAAACAGTCTCAGGTACTTTTTTCCTCATTTCTGCTTCCATCCGTGAAGCGACTTCTTTATTTCATTCTGTCGCGGCTCCCTTCGCCCGCCTGCCGAAAGAGAGCTCCGGAAAATTCTTTACAGTTGGGCCGCCGTCATCTAAAACTCTAATCCAATACACTCCCCCCTCCCTCTTCCTTTTTATCATTCATTTCATTTCCTCTCCTCCTTCGGCCGCACCTATTCCCATAACTGCACGTCTTCCCCCCTTTCGCATCTCCATTTTTCCTCCTCCCAACTCAATTAGAATCGGGCATGTGCTATGAAGCGGTCCCTCCCCCCTGCCTTCGTGACACAAACCTCTTTCATCGGAAATGTTCCTTTTCGTGGACGTCAGTATCAGTGCGTCAGTATCGGAGCTGATCATTGTCCTGCCAGGAACGAGTGGTTAATTCAAATGGGAGCCTTCTCTCTTTTTTATTATCCCGGAATCTCCGCGTAATATCTCGCTTCGCGTTTGAATCTCCGGATTTCAGCGGAGTGACGAAATTCGTACGTTCTCTGGGGTGGTTGGGCGACGTACCAAGGAGTGGTCTCCGAGAGTAGTGGGATTCGTATCCTCGAACGGTGAACTATTACACGCTCAATTTGATGATTTCTTCATTCGTATCTTGATGTGGGGTGCGGATCGGTGTACTCATATCAGAATGCAGACGTTTAATATTGGTTTCGTTAATATGTACGTAACAGTCCTTAGGGTCTTCATCCTCAAGATACTGATTAAACAAACGAAGAAAAGGACGGATATGGAACTTTAAGAAGTTGTATTGTTACAAGTGATTCGACAGCTGGGGTCATTCTCCACCTATGAGCTCCTACCGGGAATCGAATCCTGGACCGCTTTCACTAAAGCTATACGGGCTACCAACTTTGCTGACCGGTAGCCTTGGCACTTTTAAGGCAGAGAATACATAAAAACAGTTTTTCCTGTAAAAATAAAATCCAGAATTCGTCAAAAAATAATTATCTTCTTTTAGGTAAAATTGATGATGAAATCACCAAACACGGATCGCGTCTACGCCTCATGGATTATTATCTAACATTATTTCACGCTTAATATCAGTGCTATCCTCAGCATGTGCCCTGAAATATTTGTATTTTAGTAAAAAGCGCTGCTCTAGCTTTAATTTGACGTCCAGGGCGATGTGTTCTCGCTGATAACCCCATTTGTTATAAATGATGTCTTTCTGCATAAAAGGAGGATTAAATGCTACATAAGAATACAATTTTAATCCAATTCCTTTTTACGCTTAAAATTTTAATGATCGAACTTACGAAAAAGAAAACAATTGTGAGGTTATTTGTAGCATTTTTTCTAGAAAATACTCAGTAAAGATGGCGAGTTTGCTTTAATTCTGTTTTAGATGCCGAAGTAAATTGAAATAACGGATTAAACATATATTACATGTAGTATTTTCAGTGCCTTAAAATTAGTGAAAAGCTCTGTTAATAGGTTTCGTTCACTTCCGTTTTGATGCTCTTCGTTACGGCGTTTTTCGAATCACTAAAGATTACTGCATGAGAGAAGATTAAATGCAGGAGCTTCCAAAGATTTAAATCTCTAACAGATGTCCTTGTTCGGTAATCGGTACTACCTTCGCCGAATGGATTCCTATTCTTCGGGTCCAGTTGTGAGATCTGGTCATATTATTATGTAACTTATTCTTTGTTTTTTTTTCGGTTCAAGTATGCGATTGAAATTTTACTAGTGTATCGAAAAAATACATTGTTAATGGGAAATTCTTTCAACAAAACCCGTTGGCGAGTTGTCATTTCTTGTTGCCGAAATTTGAATAAGAGGGAAAGAGTGTTGTTAATAGATTGTTAAGTATCCCAATGTTTATACATTCTAAATAATGCGAAGAAAGGAAAGGAAAGGAATAAAAACTTTGACCCGTATCATCATATGATATTTTATTCCACTACCACAGTTTCGACGTTTTACGTCTTTATCAGGCAAAGAGTAAAATTTTTCCTCTTTCAAAGTAAACGGGAAGAAGAGGGGGTAGAGAAGAGAAGGGGGTTAAGTCGAAGAAGTTCTTAAATCCTTTTCACCCCTTTTGCTGTATATATGGAAAAACATTTCTACGCTTTGCCTAATGATGATGTGAAACTTCGAAACCATGGTTGCAGAATAAGATAATCTTCGTACGGGTAAAACTTTGCATTTCATCATTCTTGATTCACTTTACGAATTAATTCGTTTTTGAATGCTAAGTATTGAATTTTGATTAGGCATTTGAACTCAAATGCGACTTTGTTGTATCTTACGCGGCCTTTCGTTGCCATAAGGTTCCCCACCCTTGGGGAACGTAACTACACGCATCATTTTAATTTAGTATACTTGCAGGAGAGGATTTTTTCACGTGGGAGTTCTCCATGCTTCTTGTATCTCTCTCATCGAGTGGTTTTCAGGAATGTGGAGCACTCGACCGAAGAATTTCTTCGTTTAAACGCAAGACTTTGGGAAGAGTTGGAGGAATGGCGACAAGGAGCGTAGTTTTTGCTTTCCACGCTTAAATCATGGCGTCGCGATCACGTGATTGTGTACGTGCGCGCGCGTCGACACATGACCGATAATCGTCGGGTTGATTTATTTGTTGGCTCACGTGCGGGGAATTGCATCGAGAGATTAAAGGGCGCATTGCACCCGCGATAGGGGTACTGGTGATGGATGAACCCCGTGGAGCACAATAGCTGAAGGCACGCGACCCCTTGACCGCTCACGCCACTCATGCCCATCACCTGCCCCGTTTTGATTTCCTTGAGCCGCATTTACCCCGTAGCAGTCGCGGCTTAATGAAGTATTTGCGGTTGAGGTGCAGTCGCTCTGTCACTACTCTTGCCTCATCACCGCTCGGATGTCATTTCGATGCTCGCATTTCGGTCATTCCCTTCGCTCTCCTCTGTTTTAGCTCCCTCCCGCGTTTATCAGCGTGGAATCCTTTATGTGTGGCGGATTATCTTTCGCTATTCGCACTTAGATATCGACGTCTATCAGCTGGGCCGGCGAGATAAGTGTGGCGTATTAAGTTTGCAATCTGAAGGGTTCATGCTAAAATCAGATCGATTCTCAGGGCGGGCTCGTTTTCTCCGCATTTTGATTAATGTTTGATTGAGTATATTTGATGAATTGTCATATCAGTCGACGTCTTAATTTTGATGTTTTTTCCTATTAATTATAAAAGCTGTCAATTCTTTTGGTACAGTTTTGTCGGTGTAAATTGTTATTTTTTTATATCGTAGCGTAAGAGCGTCGGTTTTGTCCGGTCGTTTTCAACCATGATTGTTTGATTTTCCGTCATTTTGATTTTCACACGATTTCATTGCTCGTTTCGGGTACATGATTTTTTGTTATTTTTGAGCTAGAGACTTTCGCACTGCAAAAAAATAACAGTAATCAGCAACAGAACATTTTACTTTTACAAACCACTTACAATACAAGAAGACGACCTAGGTTTCGAGACCTTGCCTCATCATCAGGTGGGTGAAACAAACAATGCACCAAAATATATAGGGGGTATCGGAGGAATAAAGGGGAAAGGAGGGCAAACCATCAGCCGGGAGGGGGACAGGATTGATCTAGTCTATTTTGTGCTACAGTTTGATAAGTTCGTTTTTTACAAATAAATGCATAAAAATAACAATACAGACTCAGGATTTACTTCGTGGTATTAGGACGTGGGAATGGGAATTGCGTGGCTACGAAACCTGGGTCGTGCTGTGCATTTATCATATGGTGTAGTAAAAATGCATTAAAGTTTATCAATTTTTATGAAGGTTCTTGATCCAATTTCTGAATCTGAATCATTATGTATTTAATAGTTATGTATTTTTTATAATCATTTAGTAATTTCTTTCACTGACCTTATGACGATCGTAGCTTTTTTCCATTTGTAGGTTTTGGGGAATAAAAATCCTCCAGAAACCTTTGATTCTGAGAGATGAAAGTAAAACTCAGTTACGGAAATAAGTAATTCTTTCGTCAGGTAATAAAAAAATGATTTCTCTGTATACCTACCGAAGTAAAGCACTGCAATACGCATTAGCAAATTTCTTTACTCCTCAATTTTGTGGCTTTTGATTTATTTTAGGAAAGATTTTTACATCTAGAGATGAGTGGAAATTTTCCCTTTCAAGGGAAGATTTTTACATTTCCATAGATGTGGAATATTGGAAATGAAACAACTATTGATAGTGCAAACTCCTAATACCTTTAGCCATGCTAATACTTAACAACATTTTATCTGGCGTTAAATCGTTGCAATCTTCAACATATTCATCCTCTCCTCTCGGATTCTCACGGAGGAAAGCGAAATAACTCGATACCCCCAGTCTTAAGCCAGCAATGAAACGTTTACTTTTCCGAACTCAAAATCAAAGTGCCGTTTGCGAGGCGTATCCGCGAGTGGCTCCAATCTGGGAAAACACTCGCGATTTTTCGTCAAATGAAACCTCTTGTTTTTAAAGCGGGAAATGGATCCATAAAACGACCTTGAATCCTTCCTCCAGCTTCTTTCTCGGTCTTTCTCCCCGCTTTCTTATTTATGCGGTTATTTTCGTCGCTTTGAGAGCTCCCCACTGCCCCCCCCCCCTTCTCCCCAATTTGCCTCTTTCCTTTACTGCACCGCTCTCACTTCCAAAAGCCCTTTTTACCTCTTTCCGTATTGCGGATCCAGAGTTGGCATTTTCATTCCCTCATATCCCACGGATGGGGAGAGAGTGGGTGGGCCACCCTCACCCATTCGACTTTTTCTTTCTTCGTTGCCATCGCCTCTTCTGCTGTTGCCGCTCAGCGGTAATGTTCTTTTCCCTCTTCGTTTTATTAAGAGGAGCAACGGTCTGCCCTCCTAAAACATCTTTCCATCCTAAGAGCTCTTCCTCGATGAAAAACACTTTCCTTTTGTTGTATACACAAATTGTTTCTGTTGGAAGACCCTTTCGAATCTCCGACTTTCTTCGTTTTATTCTCTCCGCGTTATTACGTGGAGGGGTTCTGGTGTGTGGTTGTTTTAATGCAGGAAACATGTCCTTTTTTATGGAGTGGTTTTATTTTTGTGGTTCTTTTTGATTTGACGAGATCTTCTATATAGGTTTGCCTGTCGATGTATGATTGGTTCTATTTCCTAAAGTGTATGATTTTTTAATTCAAAAGAGTTACTAAGTAGTCATTTTCACGTTTTTTCTCTCACGTCTACAATGCGCGCAAAGGATTACCGTTTTCTGCAATAATTGGAAAGTGGTCACAGATAAATGATCATGAATGCCGATTTATGTGTGTGTTGATTAAAGTATCCTAAATATTAACATTCTCGTTTTTATCGATTCAAACCAGTCAACGAATTTCCATTCTTTTGTTTTTGTGATCTTTACGTATTTTAGCTTAATCTTTTACATTTGAATTCGCCTCTGTCCTAGTTGTCATTTAGAAACAGAAACATGATAACTGGAAGTTTCTTATAATAAATTTGATAATATTTATAATGTCGAGTTCCTGTCCAAACTTAATGAGCTAAAACTAATAGTTCAAGGGGTGCTGCTAAATTTATTAATTTAACTGTTTCCAGTAGCGAAAAGTGAATATTTAATAATGGGGTAGAAGTTCATGGGATTGAAATACAAGAAGACAATTATCTTTTGCAAATTTTGAGACTATATTTGAGACTTGCACAAGTTAGCATATTTCCTTTATCTTTTCCTCTGAAATTATCATGCATGGAAATGCTTCATTTTTGTCAATATTTTAATATTTTGAGCCTTGTGGTTTTCATTTACATGAATGCTTTTTCACTCTCATAGCATTCCATGCTGTACTTCTTCCACCACTATGAGCTGCCAGTCATTCTACAGCAGGCTCACCTGGAGCAGCTTCTCTTAAGAAACAGACCCAATGGTTCTGGCGCCATGCTGGTGAGAGTGTCTGGAATCTCTTCAGCCAATGGTGGTGGTGATGGAGCCTCGGGTACAAATTCAGGAGAAGGTGCAAATGGGAGCAGGGTGCTAGGCGTGGTGATTGGGAGAGCACTGGGAGGGAATTCCAATGCAGCTGCAACTGCGTCAACTGCAACACCATCTTCATCAACGTCCACTAACACCTCTCAATCTACGACCTCAAACTCAACATCACCTTCCCAAAACTCCTCTAAATCCCCTTCAAATCCTACAGATACAGCTGCTGCTACAGCAGGACCTAGCACAGAAGGTGCCAGTCAACAGCTTGCTGCTGAAGGTGGGCAAGCTGCAAAGACAGAAGACAAGGGAAGGGCCACAGTTCCATCACCAGCAACCGAAGAAGGTGAATCTCAAAGGTTGCAATCCTTAAGTAAGCAGGAAGAGGGATCTTCTAGTTCAGTGGATGCAACCAGTCAGTCTAGTTCAAATGTTTGGGAAGTGCAAGGGTTATCCAATAAAAACCTTAAAAAGTCTGATGTTGAAATCGAAGATGTTTTAGAGGAGATGGAAGGCAATGTCTCTAGCCATCCGACCAGTACTAGTGAGAAATGTGTGGTCACTGGTGAGGTTGCTGCCTAATTTGATGTAATCCATATGGGCTAAATGTTGAAGTCAACTAAGGAGACTGAGAAGTAGATATCCATCACGTTATTAAGGAAGCTTCTGTATTTTTCTTCAAAAATTATCTATTGGCACGATGAGTTTCAACAAATGATAGTCATCATTAGGTGCAAGGATTGAGAGATGGTGTAGAATCTATAAGTCTATAAATTGATATAGTTATTTTAGACTTATCTACCTTGACTTATCCTCTCTAACTTTAACTACCATCTCTATCTTCCCTCTCTTTTTCTACCTTTTTCTACCTCCTTTGCCATAAACATTCTGTACCCTACAACCTTTTCAGAACATCTTCCTTTTCTACCCTTTCTCTCTAACATCCAAATTTCTCTTGGCCTCCATAACTTTTTTTGCCCAATACCATATCTCACCTTGCTTCTGACGATGGAAATTATTTTTGTAACGGGTCATACTGATAAACCATATTCACAGAGAAATTGCTTAAGTTTCCTTTTTAATCTTATCTGTCATTACTGAAGAACTATCTGTTCAGATATTTCAGGCATCCTTGGATTTTATTGGTCTTCACTGGAATTAAATGGTTGAAATTTGACTTCTTCGACATATTTGGGAATTATCTCATATGTGAAGGAGTGCCTTGCTACCTTAAGGCTACAGTTTTTTTAATGAATTTGTAGCTGATGTCTCATTTGTCACCTCAAAATATTATTTATTGATAAATATATTATTTACAGTGTTAGATACTCAAAAGATTATTTACTAAGAATAAAAAACTTGACCTGCTCTTGGAATTTCTCAAAACTTTGAAGTTAAGTTCAGTTGTATAAGTATCATGTTGATTTGGTCTTGCCAGAGGAAGTATTTACTTGTTTGGTCTCCTATTGAGCCCAAAATGAAATGAAACATTTATGTATACATATAGACCAAGTAAGTATATTGAATGAGCATAAGATGTTTATTATAAGCTTTCAGGTAGTGATTCTCATTCAATTTCCTCATAATCATGAACTAAGCCTGTATTTAATATCACAGATTTTAATTCTTGGTTAAATTACTCGTGGTCATATTTCAAACCAGAAAGTTGTCCAAGGAGATTTGTTTTCTGTTTAGTGATTATAAGCTCTTATAAGCAACTGGTTGTAGCCTGTCTCGGTATTTCTGGGACCTTCAGACCTCCATGACTGATTTGTTGTTGATGATTGGAAAGATATCCTGTACAGAGCGTATGTTATTTTGAGATTATTTTTTTGATTTTTCAAAGGCTAGTTTTTTTCTGGCTCTATGACTTTGGCAAAGAGTTTGAACAGTGAAAATACTGGATATGCTTCCAAGTTTGGGATTCACTTTGAGGTTTCCCAGGCATATAGCATAATGTCTGAATAGGATTTTCTCATGATAAGACCCTACCATAATGATCTCCGATCAGTGGCACACTAACCCTTGCCTGTTTGATAGCCCATTGCAGTTCCTACTTTTGCAAGGGGGAGTGATTTGTGGTCGATAGATGCCATGTCATTCTTATGAGAGCATTGAATACTTTTGATGATAAAGAATCTGTTTCATCTTGTTATCACATTCTCTGGATTGGCATTGAGCACATCTTCTAAAACCAATGTTAATTATAGTCAATGTTGCTGTTGAACCTTATTTAGTTAGGTGTTGGGCATCTTGTTTTTTATTTTAGGTATTACATATAAGATTCCTACAAATTTTATTCTGATTGTGATATTTGTTACCATATTTGGTTCTGTATTTCTTCCTACATTATTTGAATTGTGAAGCTTTAGTTTACATTTTTAGTAAACATTTAGTTTGGCCTCACTTTGTGGTAGGACCACAATTTAAGATGAATAAACAAAAGGCTTTTTTCCCATTATATCAATGTACTTTAATGTAGGTCTTGGGTTCCAATGTACGGTAGTATCATCAGGTAAATTAATTTGGCACTGCAAAGAATCACCAAACTAATTTCTTTCTTCACCATTCTTACTATTTCTTGACAAGCATTCTTTGCTTTGCTGTGTCACAGCATTCATGATTATTGGGTGTGTGGAAACCAAGACTTCATTAAATAAAATTTAAGGTTTGGGAAAAATAATTTTGTTTATTCATCTCTGCAATCAATTTTTCATCTAAGTCCTCTAGTTTTCATCTTTTGACGTATTCTGTATTTATTGTTATGTTTGATATTTTTTGCTGCGATTATAAGAGGAGTTTCTGCCTTGATTTTACCAAAATTATTAATGAAATCAATCTTACTTTTCATCTTAAGGTTAATAAGAACTTTACGAAGGAGCTTTTCATGGCAATAATGACAGTCTTGTGTTGCTGGGAAGGTATTAATTCCTTGGCACATACTTGGCTACATTATGATGTATGCTACTGATGAATCTTAACTATAGTTTATCATGTAACTATTTTGTATGCTGAAAATTCAATTGGTTCGTCTTATGAAAATGGTTAATGGGATTTATGTACATGTAGGAGGTTATTATACATAAAATTGAATTTGAAGACGTTGAAAATGACAAAAAGTGAAGGTTTTAAGGACTCAATTTTTAATAAAAACTTTAATCACTTAGGCAAGAATAATAAAATTTGCTTTTTAATATTTTGGTGGAGTTTTGCCCTAGAGTTTGAAACAATTTCTTAAAATTATTCGTAAAATTGGTGATGTGAAAGAAACCGAAAGGTAAAATTATCGATAGATTCTTAAAATCTTTGTATTTTTATGCCATGTTCTAGGCTATTGTCAGTGGTGAGATTTATCTGGGAGGGATATTTTTAAGACTCTGAAGGTGCTTTGATGAAGATGTTTTGTTGATGGCCGTCATTTTAATGTAGCAATTGTAATTGTTGTGCCTCAGAAAGCCCAATTCAATTTAATTAAACCCGAAACAAGGAAGATGCTTTAGTGGTGTTTGCTACTAGTGAGTATGGAAGCAGTGTTTGTATATACTGTATTTTGTGACATTTCTTCTTTTAAGTTTCCTCTGTATTTATACTATATTTGAACACATAGTCATGTAAATTCGGTTTATCATAAAATAATGCTTTATATCGCTTCATCTGTTGAACTTTGTAGAAAAATGCGAATGAGAAAGATTGTCCATCTCGAATGGTTTGAAATGTCTTCATTGTTGGTTTTGAGAAAAGCGCAATCTGTTTTCTCTTCCATTGACTGTGTGTTAAATATACTTTTGTATAAATATGACATTTTGTTGAAAGTGCATTTCCAATGATGTGCATGTAAATATGAGTACCTGTAAATATATACATACATACCACAATATTTGAAATTTTTTCTTGATACCAAAGCCTCGACTGTTAGTATTCAAGAAAATCCACAAAATATTGTGTTTTTGGGTTGATCTAAAATGATTGTTCCAGTAATGATAGCTCATTCTTCACAATTAACTGTTTAATCCAAAATAACTCAGTGGAATTTCACCATCTCAAAGAAATTGTCATCAAGAACAATATTGTGTAATGAAACTAAATTTTAAAATATTTATCGATATTTGAGTTTTACAGGAAAGCCAATAATCTAATATCAAACTTATATTTTTCTAAAAAGGGTAGTTTCCATTAATTAATAGATATTTAAAACACTACGTTACTTATTCTTAAGCCATTAGAGGGCTGTCCTTGTGCACAGGCAATGATAAAAAGAACAAGGAAACCATCGCTCTGGCAAAACCAAATGCATAAATGGATAACTGTAGTGACTTGGTAAAAATAAATAAAGGATTAGAGATTTTAGAATATTAAAGAATGTTTAGAAGTATTTTGAAACATTTTAGAATATTTCAAAATATTTGCACATATTTTAGAATATTATAAGAGACGCAAATTATAAGGATTATTTTGCCTTCTTTCAATGTTAGGGCTAGAACCATTTGAGATTACTTCTTGGCAGCATTAATTCCGTTTAATAATTTATTTAGACATTTTTTTAATTGTGTATTGTTTGACCACAGATTGGCATTGGGCCAGGTGGTAGTCATCATATAAATTCATCTATTTTTCAGAGCTAGCAGTACCTTGTTTTAGCTCTCATAGGGGGATACTTGATGATGTATATTAAAATTCCGAAGAAGAGTGCAATTAATTTCACCACCAAGTCTTAATGGTTGAATGTTTATCTTCCTAAGCAAGCAAAAAGAGTATATGCTGATATTATCAGGATTGTTTCCTTTTCAGAGTTCTATTCATCGTGTTTTTCGTCTCCACGTCGATAAATTTATTTGACATTTATTTCCTGGGGCATGATTTCTCTTTGTTCCATCTTCATTTACTGTTTTAACGTTAATCAAATAACCGACGTCTAAATCCGTTTTAGTTTGCTTTACTATTCATGTTAATTATTAATAGAATTTAGGTGTCATACTATTTAGTTAGTCGTTCGATTGCCTAAATCGCCTTACTTTTTTTTTAATTGTGTCATCTTGAAAGGCTTTATTCATATTTTTAGAATTAGAGGTTAAGTATTTGGTTTTCCTGGACTTACAACAAGAAGATAAATTTTCTTAGGTTGTTAGGTGATATTGTCCGTAAAGGCTTGCACCCAGGAAATATTCCAAAGAAAAATGCATTTTTTTCGTGTCCACTTGTGTTTGGATGTTTCTGAGGGCGTTTTTCGGGAAAGTTAAATTTTGAGTGGGTAAAGTTGCAGAACTGTCTCATTGCTTCATGTCACTGAAAATATGATCAGGCTATGTTTTCTCAAGAATTTCAATATCTAAGTTTCGTTTGAGACATTCTCTGGTATCGTTAAGATGTACGTCACTTTCTCATTGCTATTGTTGAAACGTCGGGAAGGAATTCAAGGAAGTCTAATTTCCTAATCCACTCACTCGTAACTTGCAAAAATTCCTTCCTCAGTTCGGTGGAGTGATATTTACTGCATATACCCAAATAATAGTCGAGTCTTAAGTCCATTCTTGATGGATTTTTCATATTTTTTGTTACATTTGTTATCTTGTAAATATAATTGTAATTTTGAAAGCTGTTATAGCTATCGTCAACTGTATGTCGTATACTTGTAGGTGAAATTTAATTTTAAACTCTCGATCTCATCTTATAGTGTTGCCAGTAGTATAGTTATATGTAATTCTACATCGAAGGTCATTTCGCACGTAGGCCACCACCGGGAATCGAACCCGGGGCCGTTTCACTGAAATCCAACGCTACTCCGGAGCCCCGATATCGTATTCGTCAGAATTATCTCATCCACGCAGGAAGAATCTGAAGGTCGATTTTCTTAGTAAGTCCTTCTTTTGCTCCGAAATCTTTTCATCCGGATCAATAACGATTGGATATTAGTAGATCAAATCACGGAATTAACTAAAAACTCTATTCGCACAGTTATCCGCGTTACATTGCCGATTTTGAATTGCATTTGTGTTTGCACATTTATTAACGTTCCAGAATTGAACTGCAATGGCTTTTGGCGGAATCTTTGTTGATCGTCTCATCGCCCAGTCACCGTCTAATATTTGAATTCGGAAGAATTAAGTTTTATTTATTCGGGAATTACTGCTGTGTGGATTGCACCGCAGCTGATTTGAAGACCCACTCATATATATTCGCGACTATTAAACACCTTCATCACAGACAAAACAGTATCTGTACTTTTGCGCAGAACTCTTATTCAAGGGAAACATGAAGAATTGTTTGTTGTCGCAACGTTTGTCCTGTTCGTTGAGACTATCAACCCCCCGCAGCGCTGTTGTAGGAAGGCTCTATTGTCTTTATTTTTACCTCTCTATTCTGTCAATGTTAGATGATGCCATTATCATGGATTAAGTATCCGAAAAGTGGTTAGTTACATCTCTCTAAACAGTTCTGTTTCCAGCCATTCGCTTAGTTCTCTCATAATTCTCACACTAACTATTATCTGCCTCACATAGTATTTCTTTATGGGACTTTTTCACCATTATTTCCAATACTTACTTCAGCAGTCTATCGTGCCTTAGCACCGATCTATCGTACCAATTTAGTTTCCTTCTTCTTTTTTCTAATATTTTCCAGAGCTTCTCTCTTCGTTTGCTCTTTAAAAGACTTCTTTATCGGTTACCCTGTGTTCGTATTATTTTCCTTTATCTACTGTAGCACTACATCTCTAATTGATGTTCTCTGCTGCCTTCATAAGTCCACGTTTCTCAGCCGTACAAAATAAAACTCCATATATCGGAGTTATATATAGTTGTTTCTAAAGGAGTGAATCCAACACTTAGAATTTGTGCAGTTTACCACATGTTTCTGCTCCGTCTTTAAAATATCCCTAATTACAAAATGCTACTGTCTTCCAAGTGATTGAAGCAAACCGGAACCAGTCTTCAAGAGTTCAGCCTACCTTTGAAAGTACCTAGTGGATAAGAAAAATGATTGCAAGAACGTTCCCCATCCCGTTGTTGACGGAGGAAACGGCTAAACACCTACGCTTTACATGCGATGAGTCCCTTTTCCTCTTTTCTTCAGATATCTCAGAGAGTGGATTTTGGGAAGCCTGGTTCGAAAAACATGTTGGTTGGTTCAAACATGCGGCATCATCAGAAGATGAATAGGTTGCAGATAATCCAGGTTAGTGCAACATTATCCTATTTTCATGTTGCTATCCTTTTTTATGAAAACATTGTGATCGTGGTAGACTTTTGTCTGAGTGACCAAGGAGCAGTTTTATTAATCCTGTGCATTCTGTTGGCTTTGAGATAGAGCCAATTCCTATCTAACTCTCAAGCCTGCTAGCTCCTTCAGTGGTTTGCAGAAAGAAGGACCAGGAGTGAATATCCGTCCTGGCAATTATTTTTTCACTTATTTTTCTCTCTTATTTTTCTCCCGGAGTTTGTGAACGATGTTTACGGTAATTACAAAATCAACCATCTCGTCTACACAAGAATACCGTAGAATATAGATTAGCGTTTATCTATTTTTGCTTTTCCTCGCGAGACCGAGTAAATGCAACGCAAGGTGATACGTTGTTACAAAGCGCTACGATAGAAAATCAAGCGTTACGCAGATGCTCTCAGAAACAAGGATATTAGAAGCTTGGCTGCGATTGTTGATAAATTCCGAGGAAGTACATTTGTGGAAGACAATAAGTATTGCGCGACCCGCTTCTGCTACTTCGGCCGATCCGACAATGAGCTTCAAACACGAGAAGTAGATGCGAGGAAAAGTCGTTTTAGGGACTCATTCTTTCTGCGGACGATACGCGACAGCTGTAAGCTTAAAGAGGTAACTCGAACGCCTGGTGCTTACACCCCCTGCCACCCGCCGAAAGGCGGCTTACAGGGTATTGATCTAGATGTAAGTGCTATTAGATGTGGAAATCCACGGGACTATAGAGTAGGTTAAACCTAAATCTCAGCTATATGCGGCGCATGAATGGGAGCTGTGGATAAAGGTCATAGGGAAGATTTATAGAACATCCTCTGTGGAAGCTACCGGAGGGTGAAGCAGAATCATCCAGGAAGCGAATTTCAAACGGTTAATTTAAATAATTGGTGCAGGACACGTCATAGATGGCGAGGCGGTCGCACGAGCCGTTTCATCAATAGGGTGTAACATCCACATCAAGGCTCGACCAAAATGGGGTGGCAGCGATTGGCGTCGCCATTGAAATGAAACGAAGCCAAACAAACGCAACTGATTTTCCGCCATTCATGTCTGCCGGTTCCCTTGTTATTCTCGCATGGGGAGAAACCCAGAAGGAGCGAATTGATTGAGTGCTGTGGAAGAAGGCGGGAGGAGCCGAGGGAACGGGGGTATTTCCCAACAAAATGAGAGGGAAAAAACGAGCCCCCTCGCGGCAATTGGGAGGAGAGCTGCTTGGAAGAGTCGAATAATGCGACCGTGATGTTTTGCCTCTTTGGCTCACGGCTTCCGTCACCGAAATTAACTTCTTTCGCTTTTGCAACGGTCGCCGAGGAAACATTGGTGGTTTGGGAATGCGCGCGCCGCTCATGGAATCCGAATGTGCAGCTTCTGATGTGGCGTGAATTCTGTTGATATCTAATATATCAACAGATCACTACCCTAAGCAAGGTTGCTGTTTAAGTTAGGTTGCAGAGTGCCAAAGAAATCCGTGAAGCTTCGTTTTTCAAACTGAACTACACCAGTAGGCTGGTATTAAATTGTACCAGGGTCCTGGTACAGGACGTCCTTAGGTCTAAGACCACCTCAACTGTCCCAGACGTGACGATGCAGCGTTGCAACGAGTTCTGGCCCATTTTATATTATTATTATCTATTGGGTGTAGCAAGTGCGCTAAAATGAAGTTTTATATTTCAAAATAATTTGTGTTTAATAACGTAAATTTGAATTAACAAGGCCTAATAGTTATGTGCTCGAAAGTGTTCATCTCTGAATGCCAACTCTATCAAAGAAGGTGATGAGGGCAAGGATAGACATACAAATTTGTTTTCCAATGCTGAAAAGAATAAAGCTTTTACGGTTATCACAATGTGTGGTGTGAAGACTTGCATCATACCTTTTTATTGTAGTAGCGGTTCTTATCAATTCAAACTTCTCAGCACAAACAAACCGTTTTGAGTTTGTCTAAAAGTCAGAATCGTACACAACAGCGAATAATCAAGATGAAGGGGAACTTGATTTCACAATGAAATATGCTAGGAAGGTAATCGCGCTTCATTGTAGCTCTTCAAATATTTATAATTCGCTAAGTTTAATGCGTATACCGTAAGTAAAAGAGGCTAATTTAACTCAATGAATTTGAAGATAGATTTTCGGTGGAAATTCCCTTATTTTCTTAATGAAAAATATTTCTTTTCCATAATTTGATTATGCAATCACTGCAGAGTGAAGAATTTCATTTAGTAGCTTCTGCCAATGACTGAAAGTTTGCAATATATGTGCATAATTGTTGGAGGTATTTTGAAAAGGCTTTATCATTACTATGGCCTTTGCGCATTGTACGCCAATACTTTACATAAACCTACTGGGAAGGCTCATTTTGACGGAGTATTCCACGTAAGTTCAATCATCATGGCCAAAACATTATCTGAATTTTAGTCAGTGTTCTACGGTTTTGCATTAGCAATTTCATAAACATAAATTTCTACATGAATAATAACATAACAAACAATAATATTCATATTCCATAATGGAGAAAATTTATGCTCGGAATCATTTTGGTTGTTCTTTTGTTTTTTTTCATCAGGTTCGAGGAGAAATGTCCGCTTGTTCCAGATGATTGTTTCTCTGAACTTCGCCTTTCTCCCTTTTTGCGAAAAACAATATTATAGTTTATACTTACACGCATTCAGAGTACACAAAATATATTGTATTATTAACTTGATATTAATTGCCATTTTGGTATGGATTGTTTGATTTTGAGGGGAAAATAAAATATTCGAATCAGAGGTGATGTGTTATGTATTCCTGGAATAATATTATGAAGATAACTTTTCTTAGGGTAAGGGTGATAGGTGATATTGTTCGTAAAGCTCCTAGGAAAAATCCCAAGGAAAAACAGTATATTTTTCATGTCCGCTTTTGTTGGGATGTTTCTGAGGGCGTTTTTTCGGGAAAATTAAATTTTGTGTGAGTAAAAATTGCGGTACTGCCTCACTGCTTCATGTCGGTGAAAATATGATCAGGCTATCTTTTCTCAGGAAATTCAATCTCTAAGTTTCGTTTAAGATTTTCTTTGGTATCTTAAAATGTACGTCACTTTGTCATAGTTAACGTTGAAACGCCGGGAAGAAATTTATGGAAGTCTGACTTCCAAATCCACTCACTTGTAATTCGTAGAAATTCTTTCTCCATCTCGGCGGAGTAAAATTTACTGTGCATACTCAAATAATAGTCGAATTTTTCAGCCCATTTCTGAAGGGTGAATGTAAGAGGTCGACTATTATGCAATAAATTACAGTACAAACGTCTTTTTTATTGGGCGAAATTGGGACTAAAGACTCCCATCTTCCATTTAACCCTAGTCAAAATAATACACAAGCATGTATGTAACATTTAACACATTTTAAATTACGATATTTACATATTTATGAAGAAAAACTGGAAATCGAATAAAGGAAGGAATGACAGAAGGTTTTATCACAGAAAAAATGTTTTCACTGCAGGAAAACACCCACAAAGGTAAGGGGGATGTGAAAAACCTGCGAAAGTTGAAGGAGAGAGTGAAAGGATAAGATAGATAGATTACATAAAGGATATAAAATTTTGCAAAAGTTATGAAAATATGCAACATGTATCAGAACATAATTATTCTTTATCGGTTAAGGTTTAGTATAAAAGACATTTAAATGTTGCGAATGGTATGAACTAGCATAATAGGAGTAAATAAAATTGCATCATACTATAAAATATGCATAATTATCCAAAATGGTCGTCATATTTAACATCAATTTTCACGAAACATTGGGAAGGTACAATCAAAGTAAAGGAGAAAGGGAGAAAAAATTATATAAGAGGGGAGGATAACGAAAGATTTAGTTGAAGAGATCGGGTGCGAAGATGAAGTGAAGAAGAGATCGAACGGCGTGTATGCAAATTGGGCCTGTAAGAGATGTTTTGTATAGTTTCTTGAATGGAGCTAAGGAGGGAGTGTTTTGAATTTCTGGCGGAAGTGCGTTCCGTAGTCTGCAAGCTGTTACGGGGAAAGTTTTTTAGTAAAATCCGGTTCTGTGCTTAGGGATTTGAGAATTTTGATTTCCCCTTCTGTAACGATCATGGATATCGTTCATTGTGGTGAATTGCGAAGAAAGAATTACGTGGATATTACTGTTTGAGGTACGGAACTTGTCTAATCTGGGTCGAAAATTTTCATTAGTAAAATCCTAATTTGTGTACGAATCTTTAAAGAACAAAAATACGATGTTTAACGGTGATTACGGGTGATTGCTTTTCATCAGAGCATACGTTCTGTATAATCTTTCACTGACGGATCATTACCATAGCTAATTTACGCTTGTAAATATTTAGCCTTGCTCTTTTGTAGCTTTTGCATACATAGTGTGTAAGTATCTTCCAATACAACCGAATTTTCATATTGACGATTCGCTGTCTGCGTGTGTTAAGATACACAAAAATCTAGGGTCGACTTTTATTGGAGCAACGTAAAAAAATTCTTCATTTTCTGGCCACAAATTAGGGAGTCGACTTCTAACTGAGATCGAATATTACTTGGAAATGTACAATTTTTCATAAGGAAACTTTGGGAAAGCGTCTCATTTAAGTCGTCCAAGATATCTGTGGGTGAAGAATGAGGATGCAGTAATGAGGAAAGGAAAGATGAAGGATAAGCTTTCCCAGAAGGATAAGATCTTCCAGAATTCGGTGGGAGACTGAATAAAACTTCGGAGGTGTTTAAGGATTGGGGAAGTCAAGGAACAAAGTATCGTTGTGGAATGAAGATGATGCTGGTGAGTTGAACGGCGGGTGAGGTAGGATTTTAAGTAAAATTGTTTATGAGGGCAGAGAAGGTCAAGAGAGGAGAGTCTGGTCAAGTCGTGAATTATATGAATTAGGAAAGAGTATGGACTGATGGATGAAAAATAATGACTCAAAAACAGTCGCGGAAAGTAGGAGATGGGCGAAAAGATATCGAACTCAAATNAATTGTTTATGAGGGCAGAGAAGGTCAAGAGAGGAGAGTCTGGTCAAGTCGTGAATTATATGAATTAGGAAAGAGTATGGACTGATGGATGAAAAATAATGACTCAAAAACAGTCGCGGAAAGTAGGAGATGGGCGAAAAGATATCGAACTCAAATGATTATTATTATAAAATATACACGTTACAAATGGACAATTGTCCGATGGCAACGTCTCATATACATAAAAAAAGGAGGGGGGGAGAACATCTACACACATCCAAGGCATGTACAAAAGTCCACAGCACCCATTATGTCCAACAATACTACGCAAATTACTATAAAGAAGTTACAGTAAAAAAGTTCAATACAGAATTCTTAAGGCAAAAGATAAAAACAACCTTAAGATAAGAAACATAACATACATTCAACAAAAAAATTATCGTGAAAATCGAGAAGTTATAAATATATATTGTTAACATCAATAAAACATATTTTTGGTATGTCCTTCCATTATTATTCGAAATTTTTTGTTTGTCCTTGGGAAGGGGTTAAGAATATCTTCAGGTAATTCATTCCATTCTATTACAGTCCTGTTTACGAAGGAATATTTCCCAAAGTCCTTTTGGATGGCTCGACATATATCTTGCAGGAATGATCATTTTTACCTATAATCTTGTGCCTTTTAACTTGTTCTGAATCTCTTTCCAGTTCGGTTTACCTGTAAACGCCTGATACAACCCCGTCATTCTGTTAACTTTCCTACGATATTTCAGTGAGTGTCGGTTTCTCTGTATTTATATATATAGAAGTATTTCGACGACAATGACAGAACATTAATATTGTCCTGGTTATTTCCCAGTAAATTCCTGATCATTTCCCGATTATTCCGGAATTTTCGACCTCGATGTAGTAAATATTCCGTTTTTGTACCATCGGTCTCTGGACATCCTAGATATAACACTAGGCAGTAGCAGAGTCTAGTATTCTGTTCAGTCTTAACTCATGGCAATAACAGAGAGCTGACAGTTTCTAGAAAGTGACGTAGATTTAATTCCTTCCCGTTCAGGGAGAAATGTAAATAAAAGTGCCGATATCGAAGGCAGCAGGAGGTGATGGTAGCGGGAGATCTGGTGCAGATAGTGCGACGGAGAGAATGGTCTTAAAGAGACACTCGATGTCTTTCGGTGAGATGTTTCATGGCCCAACTGCTCCTTGCTAATTAATCCTCAGTTCTTATTTCCCTTCCAATCCCTTCTACTTATTTCTGCCTTCATTTCCTCCTCTCCTTCTGCCTCTCCTCTCCGCCCGCCCGAGCTAAGATCTCCAAAGTGTCGCGCTAATTGACCCCCTGATCCCCGGTTCATCCTTCAGACTCATGCCTCCGTTTCATTTGCTTTGCGAACTGCCGAACGACGGCTGCTAAAGGAACTGCATATCCTCTCCGACGAGATGCTCATTCAGCCTCGGAAATTTGTTATTGCATCGCGAGAATTTTAATTAGGCAAGTATTCGGCGTGACTTTAAGAGGTGCGCCTCTTATCGAAGTTTTCAAGTATACACTCTAGTCCTCGGAACTGTTAATAATTGGCGTCGTTTTGGAATGCGTCGGCGCAAAAATTCGCGGAAACTCTTAAGTAGCTTAATTAAGGTTATAATACCGTTCCTAATGAAGATAATGAACCAAAAACGCAGGTTGGTCGCGGTTTTAATGTTGATCGATGCTTTTGACTCCAACGTTGAAGTTTAAGGTTCCGATGAGATGACTTTTGACCAATTTTTATGAAATGCGAACTGCAGATTCAGCTGTCATTTCGACTTAAAGAAGTCACGTTAAAGTGTACGCTAAAGAGAACTTGATATTACGGTTTCCATTATTATTCTGAATAATTATTACGGCAAACACCTTGACATATTGTTTTTTATATTATCATGAACAATTTATGATGTAGTCAGAACCTACTCATGAAATAAGATTTCTTCGCTAAACAGTTGTTCATTCTAATTTATCCAACTTATGAGCTGTGTGTTTAATGTTTATATTATTGCAGTATTCGTACTAAACAGAGCGACACTTCAGGGGACTTTATGTTGTGTCTATAAAGAAATTGTTACGATGGAGANGATGTGGGCAGGCCATGTTGCAAGGAGAAACGACAACCGATGGACATCAGCAGTTCTGAACTGGATACCAAGAGACGTGAAGAGACCAAGAAGAAGACCAAGGGACCGATGGAACAGAGACATCATTCAGTATTTAGGGGTAACATGGCAACGAGAAGCTCAGAATAGAGAGAATTGGAAAGCGCTTGGAGAGGCCTACATCCGACGTCGGATTGAAAATGGCTGATGATGATATATATATGCAGGAATGATCATTTTTACCTATAATCTTGTGCCTTTTAACCTATTCTGAATCTCTTTCCAGTTCGGTTTACCTGTAAACGCCTGATACATCAATCATTCTGTTAACTTTCCTACGATATTTCAGCGAGTGCCGGTTTCTCTGTATCTATATATATAGAAGTATTTCGACGACAATGACAGAACATTAATATTGTCCTGGTTATTTCCCAGTAAATTCCTGATCATGTCCCGATTATTCCGGAATTTTCGACCTCGATGTAGTAAATATTCCGTTTTTGTACCATCGGTCTCTGGACATCCTAGATATAACACTAGGCAGTAGCAGAGTCTAGTATTCTGTTCAGTCTTAACTCATGGCAATAACAGAGAGCTGACAGTTTCTAGAAAGTGACGTAGATTTAATTCCTTCCCGTTCAGGGAGAAATGTAAATAAAAGTGCCGATATCGAAGGCAGCAGGAGGTGATGGTAGCGGGAGATCTGGTGCAGATAGTGCGACGGAGAGAATGGTCTTAAAGAGACACTCGATGTCTTTCGGTGAGATGTTTCATGGCCCAACTGCTCCTTGCTAATTAATCCTCAGTTCTTATTTCCCTTCCAATCCCTTCTACTTATTTCTGCCTTCATTTCCTCCTCTCCTTCTGCCTCTCCTCTCCGCCCGCCCGAGCTAAGATCTCCAAAGTGTCGCGCTAATTGACCCCCTGATCCCCGGTTCATCCTTCAGACTCATGCTTCCGTTTCATTTGCTTTGCGAACTGCCGAACGACGGCTGCTAAAGGAACTGCATATCCTCTCCGACGAGATGCTCATTCAGCCTCGGAAATTTGTTATTGCATCGCGAGAATTTTAATTAGGCAAGTATTCGGCGTGACTTTAAGAGGTGCGCCTCTTATCGAAGTTTTCAAGTATACACTCTAGTCCTCGGAACTGTTAATAATTGGCGTCGTTTTGGAATGCGTCGGCGCAAAAATTCGCGGAAACTCTTAAGTAGCTTAATTAAGGTTATAATACCGTTCCTAATGAAGATAATGAACCAAAAACGCAGGCTGGTCGCGGTTTTAATGTTGATCGATGCTTTTGACTCCAACGTTGAAGTTTAAGGTTGCGATGAGATGACTTTTGACCAATTTTTGTGAAATGCGAACTGCAGATTCAGCTGTCATTTCGACTAAAAGAAGTCACGTTAAAGTGTACGCTAAAGAGAACTTGATATTACGGTTTCCATTATTATTCTGAATAATTATTACGGCAAACACCTTGACATATTGTTTTTTATATTATCATGAACAATTTATGATGTAGTCAGAACCTACTCATGAAATAAGATTTCTTCGCTAAACAGTTGTTCATTCTAATTTATCCAACTTATGAGCTGTGTGTTTAATGTTTATATTATTGCAGTATTCGTACTAAACAGAGCGACACTTCAGGGGACTTTATGTTGTGTCTATAAAGAAATTGTTACGATGGAGATATTTCATTATTCGGTGCATTAAAGGCATCGTTCTTTCTTGCAATTCAATATAAATAAATTCTTCTCTTTGAAGAATTCCATTCCCAGCTCTAATTTATATGCAGATGTATGTAAATTTATACAACCACGAGATCCTGACACTTCACTGTCTTCATGAAAGTATAATATATAATTATAAACATGTCGGTTACAGCTAGACGTTTAAGCTAGAAAAGGCTTCATCTATGAATGGACGTGATTTTTCATGAGCCATAGATAATAGGCCTAGTGAGAAAGAAATTTAGGTTCTTCGCAATTTACTAAGCGTTATAAGATCAAAATATTAGGGCATGCAATAATTTGATAGTAAAATACAATATTTAATACACAGTAATAATTATGCAATAATTTAATCAAAAAATTTCATCGTATATACATAAAGCAATTATCTGTCCGTCCCCCTATTTATCTCTGAAACGGCTTGCCTTAGAGATCTGAAACAAACTGCATTGTGCTTCTACGGTGCTGAAACCCACAGGAAAAGTATTTTCATCTCTGTAAAGACCCGGGTTCGAACCCAGGAGCACAAAATACGTTTCCATAAGAGATGAACGTAAAGTACGCTTTCATGACTTGCAGAAGTCGTTCCTATAGAATTAAACTAGAAATAATGGTTCTACGACATTGAGACAAGTGTCTAAAGAAAGGAAAATAACCATAAAAACTTATTTTAGTAGTGAAATATTCATATGAATTCGAAATTGCGAGAACTTTGATAAGATACACGGACAATTCGTAAAATGTCTGGTAAATAAACAACCCATCCCTTTGACGACTAAGGCCATTGTTGAATGTTGATTTCATGAATTATCCCATATAAGTGCACGGGGATAATCAGTTCTTATAATATTTATAAGAAATTTACGTAAAGTAGGCTTCCATGACTTGAAAACAGTAGAATATATATTATAAATGATGATAAGTAATATATTGAGTTATGGTATTATGATCTTGCGACGGAATTTTTTGTGCTTAGGAGGACCAGAAATATACGATAATAGATGTATTTTTAAACTAAATTAAGTTCCGTCATGACGGAGGCGTTTACTGGTTATGATGTATTATGGATTATTTATGTCTTGGAAGATTCGACACTTCTCATTAATGCCGATCTTAACTGAAGAGGCAATTTTAATAACGGTCTCAATAGGATAAAATTTGGACTCCCGCGCTAGAATGAAAAGACCAGGTGAACAAATTTAATAGTAAGCAAGGAAAGGAGGCGTTTAATATCTGGAAAATTTGCATTACTTTCGCCCCGTCTTGCACGGAACATAATCGCTAAGTGATTAATGTGACGGTTGATTTTCCATATCTAATGCATGATAGTAGAAAGATACTTTTGCTGGACAGTTCTTATTTGACAGTTCACATTAATCGACTTTTTTCCTAGATATTTTAAAGCTTAACTTTCATGTATTAATAATTTAAAATAATTCCTTTAAAACTCGTAAGGAAATGATGCGAGCTGGTTTAGGCCATTATCTTGAGATATCAAGAAGGATTTCTAGATCGATAATAATATCCGAGTAACTTACTTGATGTAATGTTTGGTGTAGAAAATATTTACTAGCGTGACGGCTCATCTATGTGCATATTGTCAAGGTATTTTGTTTTTAATAAACGTAGAGAATGTCATTTCTGTACTTTCTCAGATTTAGGAACTTTTAGAGTAAAGTCACTAATGAAACCGTGTTACTAGCAGTATTTCGCTGGAAATCAGTTTGTTTGGTATATTTATAATAATTTATATGCCTATGTATTGCTTTTCACTTGCTTATATATCATAATTAGCCACCAACATACTTGAAAGCACTTTGAAACGTTAGAAAATTTGTTTCTTAATTTAAATTGAACTTAAATTGCTAGGGATCGTTTTATTTGCCGACACTCGTAAGCTTTTATCAAATACAATACTCTGAGTGTTGCATAACTTGATGTTTCCGTGTAGAAGGGGATGAAGTTGTCGGATTAATGATTAGAGATAAATCGGCCGAGCGCTGTGTTATTCCCGAGGTACAATTCGCAAAGTATGTATCACCTTCATTTCCTTTCCCTATCCTACTTAACTCGGATATTAATGACACATTCTAAGATGTTTTCCATTACTCGGGGGCCTGATAAAATGACGCAAGTTCTACGAAACCAGTCTATTTCTCATATTGTGTCCCATGGACCCTTTCCTTTCTCTTTTACCGCCCGATTCCTTTTTCACGCTTTCTTTTGTGTCCAGCCTTTGGCACTGTGACGGTGTAATGCACTAAGAATTCAATGTCCAAAGGATGTTCCTCTCAAACCAATGCCACCTCGTGGCTGGGCGGCCCGCGGCAGACAATGACATTTAATATCTCGGAGGCTTTTATGTCCCTTCTATCTCCAGCGATTTCCTCCTCCACTTGTCCTTCCCTCTCGTAATTTATCTCTCCCTTGATGTCGCCGGAGTCAAAGGGTGAGCGAATTTTGGGCAGGGGGGACCGGCTGATAATTTTACTCTTGGAATTTGTCAATTCTCTATCGCCAAAAGTCTCAGTTCTCTTTTCTTTTTTCCTCTTCTATCATCATTCAGAGCCGCGCCCAGCCTATCTGCTGCCCGGGTACGAACCTAATTTGCCGTCCCTTAAAATTAAACACCAAAACCATACATTTCCTGATTTGCAGGTAAACATTTTGTAAGACTTTGAAAAAACCAGTTTTATGGCTTCGTTCCCCAGCTTGAATAGGTCAAAAAACAGCAGTAACAATTAACTGTGCATATTTAGTATCCTGACGTAGAGAATTGTTATTATAATTTAATAGTCTACATTACTTTTGAGTATCATTATCTTAGCAGCATCAGTACGCGGAAGTGTCAATAAAAAACGCAAAGCCATTTGCAAATTAGGAAAGACTCCTATCAAATCTCTAGAATGTCTATATTCGAAAACCTGAGGAGGGTTTATTCTCGGTATCAGAAAATCTTTTGTTGATTCCAATTCTTTGATTAAATCCACTGAACAAATATTCCTTTCTCGTCTTGAATTATGCGTCTTTCCTTTAAATGTATGCCAATCTTTAATTCCATACTATAATATTTCCTTGATAAGTCATGTCTATCACAAAGAAAACAACAATTAATATTGTTGTAATGAAAATAACGGTTGACGTTTCGGTTACCGCCCTTTAGATGCCGCCGCCCGGGTGCGATGCGTTCTTGCACCCATAGGACGGCGCGGCTCTGTTCATATATTTTATTAAGTCTGTTCTTTCCCTTTCGCGTTATAATCAAGTAAAATATTGATGATCGTCTTTTACCTTTATTACCTTAAATTACTTTGCGAGTTTTGTAGCTAGTCGTCCAGTTTATGAAATTGTCAAACCTATTAGAGCTCCTGGACAACCTAATTTTCAAGCCATCCGCTTTGAGTGGAAGTGTTCACGGTTTCAATTCCACAGAGAAAGATATTTTTCCCAAATGTCGTCAGGAACGGCGTCTGGCGCAAAAGAGCTTCAAATTTGTAGCCTTCTTCTTTGACTTGTTCTAGGACTTTAGCCCTGTAATATGACACCGCGTGCTACTATTTTCTCTCATAGATCCTTTCTTCCTCTTTTACAATTCAGCTTGCTATCTCTCGACTCCTTCACCAGCCTTTTCTCATCCGTAAGGGTTGTGTTCTCATTCCATAGTCTTTTTCTTTCCAGTCGTCCATGTCTGTTATGTTGTCATTGTGGTCCTCAATTAGATAGTCTGCTTTCTGCTGGTAAGTCCATGTAAGGGCAGGATAATGCATAATGTACAATAATGTCTACAATGTAAAGGACAATGACCTCGTGAGTTACAATTCTCATAGCTTGCGATCAGAAATAACGAGGGCGAATTCCATTTTTCAGCAACGCATTCTTACATCACTAACATCCAAATTATCGCTGCCATGAACAAGATTTAGACAAAAATGACCGATACATTACGTATTATTAGGTGGATTAAGTTTTCTTTGCCTTGTATCGAACCACCAATTAAAAATTTTTTCTCTCCATCGAGATATGGTAACAGGAACTTTCTTAGGTTATCACTTATATACTGAGGTTGTGTTTCAGGTCTGGTAACGTCATGCTCAATGTAAAACATCAACCCATTTTCCATAAGATTGGTCTTCCAATTAACACTGGTCCTTGGCAGATGAATTTTAGGTTAATAAATTGTAAGTTAAATTGTACATGCAATTTATAAAATTTCGGTCCTAGATCGCTATCTAGGTCTCCTATGTTTGGGAAATACCGTATCAACATTCATAACGCTACTCCTTGCTAAATTAAGTGTAGTATGAAATCCGTGGAGGTAACTGCACCATGTTAACGCAAGTTTAGGAATAAACTTCGTATTATAGATACAAATGTAGTTCAATACATACTGGAGTATTTCTGAATTTGGGAAGAAAAGTTGACGTCTTAAGAAATATTACTTTAGGCTTTTCATGACTTCCTCCTTTGGTTGTTTTTTGTTCTTGTACCTGTGGCCTTTGGTTTATCAAATGCTGTCCTACTTTTAGCGGCATACGTATACGTATTGTAAGTAAACAGTTTTACAGTATGATGTACTACCTCTGTAAAACAGGTCTAGTCCGAGTTTTGTATATTTTATTCCAGAGTGCACTTTCATGTGTTTCCGGAAGACCTAGTTTAAATTGTTGAGCTTTCTCGAGGAATTTGGCAGAGGATATTGATGTAGCACTTCGGAAAATTTGTATTTCATGGGAATGTTTGCTGGATGTAACCCCAAAAAGAGTGATTTTACTCATTCGTTATTTTGAGTGAACAGAGGGAAACATCAACACTAGCTTCGTTCACATATATGTCTGGCTGTTATAATTCCGAGCTTCATGCTTCACAAGTTATTTTTGCACTCACTGCGTGGGAAAAATTCGTGAAATGATCACTCGAGTTATGAAGGGTTTCGGTTCCACCAAACAGAATTATTTCGTTTATAATTCTATGATATTTCGAAAATTTCTCGTTTCATGGAGCAAACGTATCTCTACAAAATGTTGGCAAAATGCTCGAATTATTGTGTTCCTGTAAATTCTGTCTAACTCTCTATCGACTCTTCCTCTTTTTTCCACTGTTCGCTCCCTCTTTCCGAAACACCTTCGAAAGTCCGACGGTCCTTTTCAATCTCATGGTCGTCAAGCGGGATTTTTGGAATTTGCCGGAATTTTAGAGGATTCCGAATTGTGGAACAGTGTTTCGGGGAGGGAGAATTTTCCCGAATCGGGCGAAGGCGCTTAATTTGACGTTGCGAGCAGGAGCAGCGCTGTCTCACGCCGAGGGGATCGATGCGTTTTAATTAACTGGATTGCGGATAACAGCGGGGTCGAGGATTTTGTTGAGACATTGGAATGGACGCGGGAAGGATCGCGGGTGGCAGAGTTGGAATCGGCGCGCCGTGATCGATGGTTGACGCCGACTGCGGTGCGTGATGCAGTTTTGATACTTACAAAACCGTTACGAACATTTCTATCCTTGAGGTTTGTATTTAGTTTCATGAGTCAAAGCTCCCATCTGAGGTAAGTATATTGTAAAGTTGTGGTATTTATTTAGAACGTAGTAAAAAAGAAGGAATGTGAAGCCAAAAAATTTCCTTTCTGGCGTCATTTCCGAAGATTGCCTCTAAAAATTCACAGCACATCGGTTAAAAGTGGGCTTCACCAAATTCCGTTTAGCACATGTTTAATGACGACTGAAAATTAGAAAAATACTCTATCCAAGCTTAAAGAACTTAAATTACTAAGTTCTCCTAGAAATGCAGCCAAGAGGTAGTAACAGCATACTTCAACGTTCCATGTGTTGAAATATGAAAGTTGTTTCGCTATCAGCTCAACCGAAGGAATATGAAGGAAACCAAAATGAATTTTTATGTTTGGTGCAGTTTACTTCTTAGAATTCCCTCTGCAAATCCTCAGCTCATATGTTAAGCGCCAATCAAACCACCATAGGCCCTTCAGTGCTAGGGTTCCGGTTTCGAGTTCCTGCTAGTCGTATATTTCTCGTTAGGGTATGGTTTTGCGTGTTCGTCAATAACGATAATTATTAAAATGGATGTAATTGGTATCATCTTCATTTCTCCATCGAAGAAATTATTATTGTCATTGAGAATCGGCCACTGATTAAAAACGTCCTTTAAAAGAAGACATCGAACGATAAAATGAACATTAATAACGTGGAATGAATGGTAGAATTTTAATTTAAGGCGAGTTGCTACAACTGTTGTGTCAATTTTCAGCAGTGTTCTTAATAAAAAAGTTAATCAGAAAGCTTACATAGAAACTTGAAAATACTATATATTTCATTGACTGTTTCTCGAATAAAGCGAAAGATCCGAGATCGATTCCTGAAATATTCTCATTTCTTATTCAGGTTGGTTTATTTGAATTCCTCTTACAGTTCCTCTTACAGTGGTGATTTAGAAGTTGTATATTCCACAGGCGACAATTTGTGAGATCTAAGTGTATCCCTACGGAATTTTTGAAAGAAAGACGTTAATCATGTTAATATTTATCCAACTGTTGAAATGATGCAAGGTTTCAATGCTTTGGAATCGCCGATTATACTAGAACGACGCAAAAAAAGTTTATTTTTATTGATATTGCATCTCGGTCTTGATTCTGAATTTGGAGGAATGGTTTGTTTTTTTTTGAAGTAGAAACCGTATAGGGGTTAAGCATTATAATATGAAAGTAGCCGAACACAAAGATGTATCTGTATTTTAAGATATTTGAATTTAGATCTGCTACTACCAAACGGAGGTGTTTCAAACCTTTTTATATATCGGTTATAAAATAAAAGCAAAGATAGAAATATGGATGGTTTCAATTATTATTAGGTCTTTATTAAGGCGAGATTGCGACTAAAACGTTTCTTTTTCCATCTAACTTATTAATAAAAATATGAGTAAATCTATAAATAAAATGGCGAGGAAAACATAATAAGAATTTGTGGCTGTAAAAAACCATGTAGTAACTTAGAAAAAAATATCTCTACAGTAGGAAAACACCCTCAGATAAGAGGGGGTGTGAAAAACTTGCGCAAACCTACTGATAGTACTAGCTAAAAGATGTGTAGGAAGATGTTTATTATGCATATACATGTTATTTATGTAATGAAATCGCCATTTTTTCCTTTGTGATATTCATAGAAGCTTTGATAAAGCCAAATTGGATCCGTATAGATTTCTGTCGTCATAAAGTTCAGCAAGTTCTGAGCGTGCTAGTTTACAACACTTAAGTTTTCTCGAATAGGGCGAGAAACAAGCCAAATCTTACGACAAAAGAATAGATGGCATGTAATGGTTACGAAGTCAAGATATCAGGTAATAGTAACCTTCAAGAATAATCACGTGAGAATGAATCCATGCATAGTTGCGACAACATAAAAATTTCATTTTATAACCGACCGGCCCTTTGTAATTACTCGTAATTAATGGTTTATCACTAAATATTTTCTCATTAAAACTTCTCATTTATGTACAGTTTCTTTGGTTTTTGGAGCATTTGCGTCCTGGTTATTTTTCTCGTAATTAAGGAGTTGTAGTCGATGTCTTTAGCGGGTTTCATATAATGTATACTCGAGGGCCTTGACGTAGTCGAGCTGGTTATAAGAAAATCATACTTTGAAATAGTGTTATTAAATTAAATTTCAAGGATTTTTCTTTGTTATGCAAGCTACTTAAGTTATTTTACTCGGCCAAATTTTCGGCCTCTGACTTTATATAAGTAAGAAATGTATTTAGGGATAATTCTTCTGGAAAGTGTAAAGTACTTCTAATGTCTCCACAGAGCCAATACATTTAACAGCTTGTCACCAATTGAAAGTGCGACTAAATTTCTCAATTACCTGCGTATCAATACTGCTAATAATTCCGGATAGCCAAGTGGGCAACGCTTTCGACTTCGATGAAAGCGGACCCGGGTTCGTTTCCCGGTGGTCTACGTGCAAAGTGACCTAAGCAGTTGAGGTGCTTTTCACAGTACTTCTACTATTCATATTGATAATCTTAAGTTTATTTGTAATGGTAATAATGGCCTTAATGTTCTTAAAAATTTATATATGTATAAAAACAAAGGATGTTTACGATTCCGATGTAGATTTTTAACAAAAATTTGTAAAAGCTCTTGGATTTTGTTATTTGACTGTTATTCCCTCTTTCTGGGCACACCGGCTGACTTTGCTTTTGTCGCTTTGGTGCATCTGATGACACCTTAAAAGACAAAATGTGCACTTAAGGAGTTTATACTTTTTTGTGGTTTATTGATATTTTTTCCTTTACTTTATCAATCATACTGACAGTGGTCAATTCTGTTCAATTTCTCTTCCGCAGAAATAGTCATATGGATGTCATGAACCGATAAATTAAAGATACTTTTTAGCTACCATCCGTCCTATCTATCCCTTATCTCTATCTTAGTTACTCTGGTTGCGTCAGATGGGGGAGGAGATTTTTAGTCTCAATCTCACCCAAATAAAGGCAGATTATTATTATTATTTGAGGTATATACAATGCCACTATTATATCAGTAACTTTTGCAGACTCGTTGGCCATTTCTTGTCTACTATAATTGTTAGTCAAGACAGGTTTATGCCAATAAAGAATGATGTTGTTTCTCTCTAATACAGGAATAGGTGTCATACATGGTGATATACGTATAAAAGAGTATAAATCTTTGAATAATCCATAATTCACATTTTTCCGAGCTACTGATGTATTAAATTTGCAACCTGGTTTTGTTTACCTAAATACGTACGTTGTATTTGCTAGATTTTATTATTACGATTATGGAAGATAGAATTGAAAATATAGGTGGAAGATTACAATCGGGGCTATTTTTGATATGTTAATGAGTAGTTGATAGTGTCTAGGACATGGAAACATAATGAGTGGTATTTTACCATGTAAAATATTTCTTGATTCAAACTGCCGAGGGGTAGCTGGGAAGAATTTCTGTTTGGAACTGCTTGATGAAGGGATGAGGAAGCATTTTCTTTAAAATCCACCGTTTTCTAAGGTACGGATTAAAGATTTCCAAAACAAGAATTGGAAGGTAGTTATGAAGGGGTGGAAGAAGGCAGATTCCTTGTTAACAAGGCATTGGTAGGGGTTTCTGAGGGGGGATTTCAGTTTCCAGGTAATTTTTTTAATGATAATTCAAGGGAGTTCGTCTTGAATGTAAATTACTACAAGAGACGAACAAGAAGAGGAGAAGCGATGAGCATATATTTAACACATCCCTTTTAAGTAACTTTTATGCTGTCTAATGATCGAGGAAACATTTATTTATTTAATCCGTTTAGCGAGGTTAGGCCAATGGAACTCTCTTACAGCCAACCTCTGAATTTTTAATATACAGTAAATTCCGCTTGATTGGGACACATTGGGTCTAGGACATTTTGGCCCAGTTAAGCGGCTGCCCCCATAAAGCGAATTTACATAAAAAAATAAATATTAAAACTTTTTATTTCAACATTTAAAAAAATATTGAACAGAAATATGAATTACAGGAAAATAAGATAAAATGCGAAAAAATAAATAAAATAATTATAAATAATAATAATTAATAGGTGCTTCTCATACTATCTTCACTACCTGCCACACCGTAAAATCCGCATTGTTCATTCAAAACTATAGAATTTGAGGTAAAATAAGATTATTTATTATTATTATTTCTTTAACGGATACAGGATGCCCCAATTACACCCGTTTTAATAATTTCGACTACCACAGACACAAAGGATGAACTCAAACATCTATGCCCTAACCGAGAAAAACCCGGTTAGCCGGGACTCGAACCCGGGACCTCAGCGTTAGAAAGCGAGCAATCTAACCATTCCGCCACCGAAGTCGGCCATTTATACAACAAATCATAAATTGTTAAGGAAATAATAGATACTATATACTCACAAAAACTATACACTGCAAAAATCCGTCAAGAGTAGTAACTGGTAGATGCCTTACGCCAATGGAGGCACGCCTATGCGACCTCAGAATGTTCCTATCTCGTGTACTTGTGCTCACTTGATCGCGCTTTTTCGACAGGCGACGATAGAAGACTGTCTGTAAGATCGCGTCTGTTACTGTCCCGATTAAGCGGAATACTGTCCCAATTAAGCGATTAAATTATGCATTACCTTAATAGTTTGGTTTCCGTTGCTCGAGATTTGGCCCAAATAAGCGGCTGTCCCAATAAAAAGGTGGGCCAATTAAGCGGAATTAACTGTAAAGCTCTTAAATAAAAAAAACAACTTACAACTCAAAAATATAACTATATA
>KZ308632.1:0-64368 GCA_000376725.2 Ladona fulva | reverse complement strand
TTTATACGTAAAAGATTTGGGTTGTGAGAAAAAACTCCTCGGCTTAAGGCTCACGGAGAAAAACCCACGTAGAGAGAACACACCCACACAAGAAGGGGGTGGAAAAAATCCGCGAAAACACAGATAAAAAAATAAATAAAAACTTTCAAGTTTCAATATGTCAGTTCAAGATGAAGAAATACACAGATTTTCAATTTCAAATTTTAATATTAATCGTTTGAAAGAGGAGGGCGATTTCTCAGTAACGTTAATATGTGGTATTGTGTTTCACAATCTGGCAACGTGAATAAGGAAGGATATGCTACCCATGTCAGTTCAGTGGCACTGTATCGTTAATTAGAAATAAATCAAATCTGGAACTACGCGATTCCCCTATAGACACGTTAAAGCTGTAACTATGGTTGAAATCGTGACTGTAAAGGTGAGTCGCCGTTCTTGTCATTCATCAATTGAATTACCCTTCCTCAAGCAAAGAATCTTCATTTTCAAAATCTGGGGAATCTCGGTTCGTGACGCGTCTTTTTAAAAAGGGGATTTTAAGAGGAAACGGTAAATCCTTACGGGGAAGAACTTGTCCTCTCACGGAGTCCTCCCATAACAAGCACGACTCCCAAGTTCCTTCACTCGCTCGAAGCGACCACCTCTCCTGATCGCGAATCGCGAAAGAATTTTTCCCTCCGAAATATATTCGAAGAACAGATGAGTAAACAAAGACCTCTCAAGGAACGCCAATTAATTAATTTCTGGAATCAAGCTTCAAATTTCCTCTTCCTCGCGCTAATCCTCTCGCCGTAACGCACCTCTTCGGCCATTTTTTCTCCGTCGTTTTTCCCCGAGTCGCTCGGGGGCGTATTCCGAGGATGGGAATTTCGTAGCGAGAAAATCGCGGAGATGTCCTTTTGGATCCAGAAACTGCCGCCGTCCATCCCCTCCACCCCACCGCGCAAACACCCATTTCTTCGCTTCCCAGGAACTCCCCGCGCCATTCGCCCCTTGATTCTCCATAGCGACGTCGGCACGGCCAAGTCAGAAGCTCCCGAGGAGGCAAGTTTTCGTGGGTGGAGGGAGTGCAGATCTCTCTAACGAGCCTCTAAGTTCGTCACAATGAGAGCGGGAGGGCGGTGGGGGAAGGGATCTGCTGGGAGGCTACGCCTTCTTTGTTGCTTCTTTTCCATTTCTTCCTTCTTCCACTTCCGTATCCCTCCATCCCCGCCTGTTTCCTTGTGCCTTCTATTCTCACGCTTCCATGGGTCATGAAAACTCAGCGAGTCGAATAAATAATAAGATATTTGGAAAAGAAGGTCCCTTACTTTCGGTGGAAGCGTAGCGCGGGTTCCAAGGCGTCGAAAATCTTTCTTCCTACTGGCTCGGATCGGAGTTGGCGACAGGCGGTTGTTGCAGATGTGTTCGGATGAGCGTAAAATTTGCTGACGCAAGGAAATCGTGGGAGATGTGAGCAAAAGTATCTCGGGAAGGCGGGATGGAGTCGTTAGTTTTGGGTACGGCACTGTGTGTAAAGGAAGAGACAGTAAAATTTACTAATGCGGAGGATCAGCTATTTTTCATTTCGTTCCATCCTCGTACGTATATCGTTTACATAGAAGTTATAATTGGACTGATATTGAATCAAAGTGCACGGGATGATCACTCATGCGGCAAAGTTGCAATTCACCGCTGTTTATATGTTTTAGAGGTTTAAAAACACTCCGTAAGCCGTCTTTCGTTGTCAATATTATTTCCTAAATAGTATTAACACCACCACTACTTATTTACCACGAACAAATTACGTCAATGAATTAATAATTATTAACGTACTTTTGATCGACGTATTACTAATTGTGTAAATAGTACAACATACCTTATCATTATGTTCATCGGTTTTATATAAATTATACCAAAATGATGCAACTGTTGAACTTACCATGAATTTACGACGAAATGGATTCAACTTGCCAAAATGATATTTAATTATTAAAATAAGCTATTTATTACGAATAAGTAATGTCATATATAATTTTGTATTGCGCTTTATTGTTTATGTAACCAATAAAAAGTTTGCAATTACGTTCATCCATCTTATCATTTTGATATACATAGTAAATGCCTTGTGCTGTTTAAGGGTTTATTTTAAATAAACAAATCAATAAAAGTTCTACATAGGTGAACGTACATTTTCATGATTAGTAATTCGAGTTACAGAGTCTAATGAACTAGATTTCTTGGTTTGTTATAAGCGCGCCTTGCATGAATCCACTCATATATTCTCCATGTTGTTGAATTAAGNAATGAAAAACATAAAAAGACAGATTTAAAAATAAAGAATTAAACTAATTATAGAACTACAATTATGAATGAAAGTATAGGTTACAATATAAGTAATAGGTGAGAGAAAAATCTTACGAAAGATTTATTTCCTAATGCCCCCACAAACATCCATTTACCGGACAATTGCAGTGGTGGGCGTTAACAATACCCACAAATAATAGACGAGCCATTTCCTAACAGGAAAAATCCGAATAGCTGGGGTTCGAACCTGGATCCTTGGAGATGGAGCGTTAGCACGCTAACTATCATGGCCGGTGATTTTTTCTTTTCTGTTTTTGGCCTTTGTAAGTAAATTTTGACTTTTTTTATGAACCTAATTTTCTTCGGCTTCAAAAAGTGCTCTTCTCAATTTGTAGATTTCAACTTATTCTTGTGGGGACTGCTCAATCTGCACTCTTCACCCGCTAATCTCAGAACTTGTAATTAAATCAATTGATACATTTTCCTAATCCTTTTAATTTAATTTCCAGTCTTTACTCCGAGAAGAATGTCGAGGATCTTAGCAAGTTGTGTGTGATCGCCTTACTTATTCGAACCATTAATGAATGTACAATTATGATTCAGTCTCTTTTCTCCATTTTTGCTGGAGGAAGAATCACTTCGTTGGTACCGTTACGGATGCAGTTACTTTAGATCTGTTGGCGTTTGAAAACAAAAAAACCTAAAAAATCAAAAAAATTGGAATTTTACATGGTGAGGCGACTTCAGTGCATAAGATAAATTTAGGAGAGCGTTTTTCATTTATAAATTTAACCTGTTAAATGAGACTGAGGAACAAAATAATGTATGTGTTTTAGTTTGTTTTTAGATCGACCGCTTCGAAAGTCGATAAAGGCTCCTACTTTGGCTTCGGCAATTTCCGGCGCAATCGACAAATATTAGCGGTAATTGATTTGATTTGAAAATTATCTAGGAGTAAACAATTTCAGAGGAAAATTATCGAACTACTTCAGAGAAAAAGGTTAGAATAGGATTACGTATAGTACATATCAGAATAATTAAAGTATTATTCTGCTTAAGAAATATTGAATTCAAGTATCAAAAGCCAAAATTACTTGTAAATTTTGAGATAGCATAGAAAGTAATAATTGTGCGCCAATTACGGAAAACAACGAGTATTTGTTTAAAATTTCAGTAAAAGATCGAGCTGGCTGAATAGTTCCTATAAACTTATCTATGAACGGATCTTCATTTCCATTATGTGGTGTATTTTAAGAATATAAAATTAATATTATTTTCCTTGTTAAAAATTAAAAATGTCTATTTTTTAATACTATTTATTCACGAAAAAATATATGTAAAAGAGAGGACTGAACAAGGCAGGATTTGCATTGATCTAAAATGCGTGTCTTTCATATTGTTGCGCTTAATCAGATTTTTATTTCATTGATTGTAGAAATTTTATCCGTGCTATTAAGGGGTGATTTACGGGTTTAGATTTTTTGACCTACAACCTTCTGCTAGCCTATTCTTGCATCAGTAAGTTTTCCACGATTCTGATGAATTAATACGTAGTTATCAGCGTGGAAAATACTGTCTCCGAGATTTCTCCCCAAAGAATTCAGTGTCGCATAAAATCCTCCAGCTCCTCGCGACAATTTGGGTCAACGTTTAAGATTGAGGTAATGAAATCTTCGAGAAGTATAAGATTCGTGGATTTATCTCGACACGTCTTGTAGAGGTCGTTTTCGAAACTCCTCGGTTCTGGGGAAACGTTTGCAGCGCAACAGGGGATGTAGGAAGGGGGCGCCAGTCATGGACCTCTCTTTCGGGCAAGGCATTCCCATCGCCGCTGCGATTCCTCCTCCATTTATGGTTCATAAGCCCTAATTAGAATGCAATTTGCCCTCCCGACGATTCCTCTCCAGCGCAACAATTGTGTTTCGATTTTATCGTTCGCTCAAAGCCCTCCGTAATTGCACCTCCACGGAATTGCGCCTCTTTTCTAGATCGTGCACGTTTTCTGTTCCCCTCTCAAGCACCAGAGCGGAGAGTGGGGGGTGTTGGGGAAGGGGAAGAAGAAACATATTTCTTCCTCTTTCCGGCGTCTTTGAGGGTTTGTGGAGTTCTACCACATAGGTATAAGCGGTAGTTTATACGGGGATGAAGAGGGAAGGGCGAGGGACGTCCTTTTGTGTACTTTCGTCTATTTCTCCCTGCTGCGGTCCTTTTGGGTCAACGCCCTCTTCCCACCGCTGTAAGGGATCTTTTTCGCCGTCCCACACCCCCTTTTCTCATTTTTTCACAACGACACTTCCGTCATAAGAATCTTGCGGCAGAGGAAATCTCTTACATGCGACGGGAGGAGTGTCCTTTGATAGGATATCCTCTTCGAGGGGAGGGCTGTGCCGTCTGATACTTCCCTACCCTCTCATCTGCACCAATGTTGCTGTTTTGGCGATTTACGCCGTTGATGGATTGGTTTTGCGACGAACTTTTTTGGGTTTATCGTCCTGCGTTGTTTTGGCGTCTTTAGACATAGTGGTCTTTTTCTATCCCGTATCTTCTTCAGTGTTTTCTTATCACGTATATATTTTTAGGCTTGAAAACATTATGGTTCTTTTGCGTCTTAAGAAGAACTCTAGTATTTTTGTGTTGAGACCATAATATAGGATGAAATACTAACTCTTACTTATTTCTAACGGCTGATTTTATGTATGATCATTCACCAGCTAGTTGAATTACCGCCGAGATAAGTTTTATTGAGGTTTAGCAATTCCGTGATTCCGTGGCTGCCAGTTTTCCATTTCTATACTTCAAAGATCACCAAAGCCTCACTGTTACTGACTCCCCCTGATTGTTGAATACATAAATGTGCACAACTTAATTATTAAACATATTCTTTCTCATAGTCTCCCACGTTCTCTAGCATTATCTGTGTAAAATATATCAAAATGGCGTTCTAGGAAAACGGGATTTCTAAACGACGACAATTATTATTTCGACAACAATGTAATTTTTCGTAGATTTATGATCGAATTTATGATTAGCAAAGTGAAATGAGAGACAGTATGGAATGAGTTTCTTCTTTTTTTCTGAAAATAAATATAGGTTTTATTGTTAGTTCAGTTTTTCGAGTAGCATCAGTTTTGATTTCTATTGCAAAATACGTTTATAGCGTAAATGTTTCATATTTTTAATAAACGATGTTTTTTTTAGGTTTTCGTGATATTCGCTTAATTTTCAAAGACTTTTCTTTCCGCAAATACCTCTCATATTTTCTTTTTTCATTTTCCAGAAGACGTATTCATTGCTTTTTATTGATATCTTTTGAGTTTGAACGCTTTCAAACGTTGAAATGAATGAAATAAGAGGGAAATAGTGACACAAAGATGGGTAGATAATATAAAGATACACCTCATAGTTTTCATTTCGAAGATTCAATTCAAAGTATTTTATTTATTACGAGAAAGCGCATCCCGAAAATTAGTTTCGACAAAATTTTAGGCCAAAGCTTCCGTTTACCTATGTTTACTAATCTTTGCTGGAAATGGAAGAGGTGAATTGATTTTACGAAGTGAAATGGATGATGACTCTCCTTGGTCACATTTATTGATCGAGACTGTTTGGTAGGTGTTTATAGTAGGGTAAGGTATATTTTGGTTTCTTAAGAAATGTTTTGTCTGATAGCAGGATATGTTTGATCTTCTTTTCCATCTCCTTCTGGGATTTAATGTTTTGGGTTGTTCCTTAGTTGAATGCGTCTGCATCCGGTTAAAGCTGTTTAGTACATTAATGTAATTAATACACTGTTATGTATCGTGTGCGCTGAAATAAATTTTATGGCACGATGGGTGAACACAATTATAAAACTTCTAACAGCATTTTTATAAATTTTCAGGATAATAATTGAGGAAAGTTTCATTAAATACTAATTTATATACTGCAAAACTCTTAAAACTCAATACTTAGTTATTTCTTATATGATTTACTGGGTGCAATCGATTTAAGGTAACATGAATACTTCATTGTTCTCAGATGTCTGTTACAAGAATACCAACAGCAGTCATCATTATTTATCTATAATAATATATATTTGTAAATAACCTTTGGTTTTGCGAAGGCAAAGGCCACCAAAATTTTTGTGCTTCATCTATTTTTAACATAAATCATTCATGAATATTATATATAAAAATATATCATATCAAATCTTTATTTTCATTCGAATGTCTCAGTATTAAAACTATTCGATCATATCAGTAAGGTTCCTAATGTAATCCTTTGTCCATTCTGTCGTTCATAAATGTTTCTTCGATTACTAATAATGTGATCTTTCTAGGGTCCATTTCATTGTATTTGTGGAAGAGGAATCGTCAAAAATATAAACGAAATGGACAGATGCACAGTAATGCCACGCTACACATGTTATGTTTCCTAAGGATAAACAGAGTAAAAAATAGCGGTATCGCTGGTACACAAACATAGGTCTCCCACTTTCCGGGCGAGCATTCTCACCTCTAAAACCCGTCCTATTCAATCTGTTGAGTAGATGCTGTGTCATCAAGGCTAGTGCCACTAACCACCGCCAGAGGTCCTCATCGAAGTAGCGGCTCACAAAGCAATGTTTTGACCACCAAAGGAAGCAAACGAGTATGAGTTAAAGGTGTTTTTGCATTTATAGGTGTGTGCCTAATAAACCCAAGGATAAATAGAAGTGAAAGATAGAGACGACTTCTACACGAGTTTGCAATTTCTCATTTCTGTTTTTCCTCATGTTTTAAGGCACACACCTCTAAGTGTGTTATAAAACACCTTCCTCTTATCCTTATCTTATTAGATATTAGTTCACTAGAAGGTAACAGTCAACAGACAAGAATCACACACAAACCAACCTTATCTTATTATATAATTTTAATAATTAATAGTTTACATTGAATTATAAGCGTTGTGCGAGCCGCCGATTGTTATGTTAACCACAAAATAACGCTGGTAAAGTAAAAGAATTCAGGAAAATAATCGAGGAGTATTGCTAAATTTAAGTCTCAAAATTTAATAAAATGTCTTCATTTCGTATCATTTTCCGCTGCCTAATGGTGGTGCTGTTCTCAAAATTGAAGTCCTTGTGCTTCTTCGAGAACTGTTCAATTAGATTTGAGATGAAACGCCTCCCACCCACTGCACGATTGTGCACGGCAATTATCCCTCCTAGAGACGGAAACTTACGGCATGGTCACTCAAGTGATTAAGGTTTATCCGACGAGATTTCTGCGAAGGACGCTCTGTTGCGGACGCCCCCTTCTGGACAACGCCGTCACCTTCTTTCGCCTCGTCACAAAAGCACTCTTTTTTCCTTCCCTCCGTCGCCAATTTGGGGAAAAGCGGCCCTTTATCTCCAAGGAGAGAGAATCGCGCCTTGTCTCGCTTCACGACTCATTCCTGCCGCCTCTCGCCATTCATTCTTTTCGCATCGCTTCGAAAGCGTGCACCACATACGGAGCGGTAATCGCATTAGATTTCCACTCTCCGCCCGCGGATTTTTCCCTCATCCGCTCCCCTTTTTCTAGCTCCTCATTCCTTTCTCGTAACTCTTATCCTTCGCCGCAAACTTTCCTTTCTTCCCCTCCATCTCCGTACTTCTCTCGACCCGTCCAAGTCTATCTTTCCTCGCCCTCTCAGCACTTTCCGAGGATTTGGTGGATTTTTTACGGCTCCTCCTTATGGTTTTTTTCCCCTTCAGAAGGAATTATTTTCTATTTCTCTCCTTGCGGGACCAACGTATAATCTCTTACGTGCAGGGCATGGTTCGGAAGCGCAAGCTGCCCTTTCTTGACCGCGGTAAACAATCGCATACACTGGACCTGTCGTCAGATATTTTTTACGGAAGACAAATACTAGCGAATGGATAGCACTTCTTCGTATTTATGTGTTAACCACCGGCGTACTTTGCGGTATATATACCAATCATAATTGTGGAAATTACGTTATGAATTGCTCCAGCACTGTTAGGAATTAAAATTATAGTAAAGAGCCGACAATTAAGTAACGAAATCGATTTTACATCGTCTGCATAAACACGAATATAACGAACGAATAAACTCGTACATAAAGGCCAAGTATTATAACGAATACTTGAATTGGACTTTAGTCATGTTTACTTTAAAACCCGATATTATAATGATTTAATAGAATTTAAAAGAAGGGTGGAGTCATTATCCATGCTGATCATTGAAACACATGAGAAGTTAACAGTAATCTACATTTCAACTGGGATCCCGGATAGCCAAGTGGGCAACGCGTTCGACTTCGGTGAAAGCGGTCCCGGGTTCGATTCCCGGTGGGTGCCTACGTGCGAAATGATCTAAGATGTCGAAGCACTTTTAACAATACTACTACTACTACTACATTTCAACTCTATCAAATCATTATAATACTTGGCCCTAAAGTGAACATTAATTATATCCATTTTAAATATACATACTTAGCCATACTGTTCTTATTTTCCTTTTTACATGTAATATATCCTTTTCTTTGAGTCATTGCAGCTGCGAAACATTTCCTATTTAAAATGATTGAACGTATAGTGCATATCTCGTATGAGGTTAGAGGATGTTACTCTGCAGGCAGCATAAAGCGAAGGAATTAAATTCAGAATTAAATCCATGTTAAAAATCACTCATTCTAATTAGATTTCTTGAAGATTGTTGTCGTTATGTGTTGTTTCATTGCGATTACAAGATTAAATGTGTAAGTGAAGAATGAAAGTTGACTCAACGCTTTTATAGTTCAGAATACAAACTAGAATATGGTAATGGTGTAAAAGTTAACTCAGGTGCATTGCTCCATAAATGAAGATTTAACAGATTTTATAGTACTGTTGCAGAATGTATTAATGCAATAATGTGGATTGTACTTTCAGCCTCTATCAATCTTGAGAAAAACTTGAAAAGGCTTGAAAATACTCCCAAGAGTTATTTCACCCAAAGATGTTTGACACAGGAGACGATTCAGCCTGAGGTTTTTTATTTAAGGATATCACTACCGAAAGCTTTCGTCCAAGGATTTTTCACCCTAGAGATATTTCAACCAATTAATATTTTTTATCCTTAAAGTTTTTTTGCAGAAATGCATTATAAAGTATGACACACAAGCCAAAAACTTTCTTGGAATATCATTAGGAAAAATACCCTTGAAATGTTCTTTCGATGAAGAGACTATTGGGCGAAAAATACTGTGGTGGATTGTTCTTGGCAGAATTATCTCTTTGACTTAACCGTCTTTGGATAAAACGTCCGGACGCCATGAAGACAGGTGTAAAAATATTTATGAATATATAACGTTTTCCTTTCTCTTGGGTAATATTCTTCAGTATTAGCGAGCAGAAAAAAATGTAAATCCGATAATGTGAAAAATCCAAGATTTTTTTGGGATAAAAAAATCTTCACTTCCTTTGTATTAGATTAGACGGGCGGAAACGTAATATTATCAGTTTCATCTAGAAGAACTCGTCATTTTTCGTTAATTAGTTTAAAATAGTATTCAAATGCCAATAGCAAACTAACCATATCAAGAAGTTCTTATTAATTAACAATCCCTTTCATTAACTGTTGAGAAAATTTCTCCTTTGTTTAAAGCACGATCTATCGAATCCAAACTGCTAATTTACAAGAAATCGGAACAGAATCGAAAAGAATAGTTATTATTGCTTGAGCGAAAACATAACCCGAACCGAAATAAATGTAATTCTTGAGCTCGAACCTAATTTGGAAACCGTTATTTATTCTGTTCGTATTTGCGGTTTCCAAGAACGCACGTTTAACTTAAGTTTAATTCTACTACTCTTGTAAAGACAACTTTCTACTGACCATTTCTAAGCTTTACTCTAATATTTAGTGTAAAATAACGTAAACGAAAATTGCTAGAAGTAATAAAAATAACTTTCAGAAATATAATATTACAATGATTGGGGCGGAAGAAAAACAGGTTCGACGTTGGAAGAAGGAGCGAAACAGGAAAAAACAATTTTTTTTGTGAAGCCGAGCGAAAACCGGATGATATTACGGTTTGATGCCCTGCTAATATGTATGAATTGGTAACTTCAGAAGCTTACTTCGCATTTTCCACAAATTTTATGAAAGAGGACCTTGGTATTGTTTAATACATTTATTGGAAACGAACTACATTTGACTTGTTTTTTTTATTTACAAAATTTGGCTGAGGAAAGACACGAGTCTGGTGGCATTTTAATCATATAACACACGACACTCGTACACTTATTTAAACATATACAATACACAACAGATCATTTCTTATACATGTTACACCCTTTGAATTACAATGAATCTAAATTTAAATAACATATTTACACAATTTACATTTCTATATCTTTATGATATAGAAAGTAAATTGTGTTTTAGTTAGCGTTCTACAGTACTCGGTCAGAACACCTGAAATTTATTTCTAACTTGCGATATTTATGAATTCTATTTTATGATGATTATTTTGGTTGAAAATTCTCGTTGCTGAGTAAGGAGAAAATTAATTTTCTTAAATTATTATGTATTTATACTATATTATTTATGTAATTTATTTTTCTCATTAATAATTTCTTATAGGAAACATTTCTCGCGGGGAAATTTTAACCCCAGTCAACATTTCACTTTTTCTGGTCATCCCTTAGCCCCACTGCTGTTATTTGTCAAGAAGATATTAATTACCCGGCGTGGATATTTCCTCCGAAACTTTATGCCCCAGAGATTGCCGGAAACCCAAGGACCCGGAAGATCCTTGTCAAGTTTGGGGCGAGGGCTATTCGATAGCTTTGTTTGGCCTAAAGTACAGGGAAACAATGCATTGGGTCCCTTGTAGACACGCTTTCACTCAAGGGAGGGCGATTGGATTGATGAATAGAATGGAAGAAGGTACCGTCATAAATAGCTTAAGGATATCCTATCATGAAGAAGATGGGACTTGCTGAGGTTCCTTTATTTCAAGGCTCCCTCTTTGAATTCTCTTGTTTGTGCCCAGATAGCTCGTCTTCAGAAATCCGAGGAAATTCTAACGAAGCTGTCTTAGTATCTCATTCACCATTAAATATTGATCATCACGAGAGAATCTGAGTTATTGAAAAACATGACTTTCCTTCGTTTGCAGATTTCAGTTTCATGAAAACAAAGCAGTGTGACCGTTATGACTTAATGATCGTTGGGGCACTCTCTGAATGTAAGTGAAATTAAGAGGAATAATTGTGATTTCAGTTTTGATTTATAATTTATCGGGATGTAATCATCCCAAGGGTTAGACCTATTTTCTTTTACATTATTTATCGGTAATAATGATTGGAATTATCAGGATCTATATTAACGTTGTATGTTGTTGTAGATTTTAACACATTTTTTTCTACTTACAGTTAAAAAGGGTAATTTTTAAATCTTACGGTACGTCTGAGAAATCGAAAATTAGTGATTCGTTATGTTTTTCTTGTCAGTTAAATGGTTGAAATAATTTATAACGCTATCAAAGAAGCTTGAATATGGAGAGAAATATTTTAAATATAATATTTGCATGCCATATACAGCCTTTATTTCACACAACAGTTATTTGCGTTCTTGCATGGCACCTGATTTTAAACCGAATCTTGTCTGAAGAGATACGTAGCGTGAGTTATAGCAATGAAATTAGTAATATATTTTCATGAATAACCGTTTCTATCGACTAAAATGATGTCCATCATTTCGATGGCGATCCTCCTCCAAATGCATATCTTTTTTCGATACCTGTATACGAAACACCCCCTCATTCGCTGCATAGGGTACTAAATTTTATTTCTCTAATGCAATGTAAATTAAGGAAAGTTTAAGCCGGAGATAAGGAAGGATTTCTTAAATAGATAAGATCTCGTGCATTATTATATTCGCCGTTTCCGTCCTTTCATTACATCAGCTAAGTCAAAATATATAAGATATATTATTCATTGATTATGTTTTACTATGCACCAGGATTTTCCAGACTTATCGGCCAAAATAATTTCACGGGTGTCAATGAGAGACACTTAAATTAGACCACCTACAAGTAAAAGTAATCTGCTTTTTCATTTAATTATTTTTGTTAAGATTGTTTAAGCCGAAAAGGAGAATCACGTTAGAACATGCAAAATTAAATATTTATTAAAAACTATGCATGCGATCAGAGTAACTAAGATCAGTACACAGACGAGGTTCAGTTTTAGTCAAAATACGGATAATATTGTCGGATAATTGTGCAAGGAACAAGGAAAAGTCGAACATTTACTGAATTCTATATTTATTGGAAGACGACCATGGTTTCAACTTATGGAGTCATCATGAGATGCTATAAGAACACGTCTGCATGGTCGTCTAACAATAAATATTGCGGTTTGTGAAAGTTCTGGTTTTCCTTGTTTCTTCATGGAATCCTACCACGAAGTCATGGCCCAAACAGTTGATGCAATAATTATATCGGAGACCTTATACAGTAATTGTATAAGGTATCCGATTATAACTATATGACTTACAAGTAAACGCCCCCGTCAAGAATGACGGAACTTAATTTGGTTTAAAAATATATCTGTTATCGTATAAGTCTGGTCCTCTGAAGCCAGAAGCAGTGAGTATCAAAATCCTCGAAAGTTCGGATATATATNAACCCTTAAAATTGTCGATAGGACCCCGGTCTTCGCCCACATCCTCGATATTAAAAGCAATGCGATATCCGGAGAAAATGCTCGCAAATGAAGTGCTCCAACTAAATAGAATTTCCGAAGCATATTATTTCTTCCCAAATTTTCGCCATTACCTTTTTCCCTCGAGTAACATCATCCCTATCGCCTCTCCCTCTTCTCCTCTTTCACATTTAATTCCTCCCAACCCACACCTTCCTTTACTCCCTATTAGCGTTTCTGAGATAAGTAGGGGACGGACAGAATGACAAACGGACGGACAGACATTTTCTTTTTATATATATGATTTTTATCTAAGTTTACATTTTTCTGATATATAAGTTTATTTACCAAACTTCGAGAAGATCGATGGGCCGGTTTAGAATCCTCAGCAGTCCGATTCGTGGCCCGCAGACTGTTTGTTGTACATCGACAGTCGTAAGTTTTACCTCAAAAAATTAGTTTTCTCGGTTATCTTAACCTCTATGCATATCTAATCGTAACACTCCCCTGAATCTCAGTCGTGTTTTCTCCAGTAAATATTGACTCGCGCGACAGCCCCCTTTTAAGGCGTTGTTTAATTACCCAGAAATGTTACTGGTAGTTTTTCACACATAAATCGCCTCTCTGTCTTTAAGAAAAAATCTCCTCCGGCTCCGAGTCGATGAAATTATTAAAGACGGTAACGACATTTCCCCCTATATTGCTCTCAGATTTCTTACGAGAGGCACTCCCCTTCCTTTGGTGCACCTTGGAGGGACTTCAAGAGTCGCTCCGCGCCGGCGCACGCCCCACACCGTGTCCTTTTTATGGCTCTAACCTCGGAAGGCTACGAGGACACGTAATCAATCGCCTCTTTCTCCTCCGCACCAATCTCTTCCTGCCAAACTCCTCCACTCCACCTCTCTTTCCCTCATTTCCTGGAACTACTTTTCTCCTACCCTCTTTGTGTTTTATCAACCCTACGACACCGTCCCTACCTCGTCCAACGCTCTGCAACTGTGCAAACCTCGCCCACATTTCCTCTCATGGAGAATAATTTTGCTCATCAAAGTGGAACGTACGCGTGGTCCGTTTCTGGTTGATGACTTGTAACCTGTCACACATGTAAAAGTACATACGTAGAGATATTTAAAATATCTCTACCCATTTGAAGATTCCTTGATAGCAAGATAAACGGTTTCAATTATTTAAATTTACGAGAAAAATATCAAAAATCACTTATTCGTATCAGACGTACCGCAAGATTTTAAATGTTTGAATGACTTTGAACCTCTCCATAGAAACAAATGTGTAAAAATCTACAGCAACATATAACATTCACAGATATCCTGACCATTCCGATGACTTGGGAAGAAATAAATGCAGGAAAATTTTGTGACAAATTTAGGGATTTCATTGTTAAGTTTTAGACCTTTACGTTATGACAGCTACTTTCCAGGGATAAACAAACATCATTCAGTTACGTAACGTGCAATATCAGTAACCTAATAGCATGGGATCGCATGTAAATAAGAAGTGCATAAGTTGTGAGTGTACTTAGAAGAGTTAATTGTAATGAGGAAATTTATTTATTTTCGGTGACGATATTGTACAATGTTTGATAGTGTGAATTCGTTGACGTGGGAAGGTTTATCAAGAACATGAATATTGTAAGGGTAAGCAAATCTTGAAAACCTACTTGCTTGTATTTTTCATCTTTGAAAAAGCATTCTTTTTAAGTTTAGTCATTTTCATGACTCTCTTTTATGAAGTATTGTTGTGGATAGTACTCAGAATTTATTTTATCAACTTCTCAGTTTGTTGTATCGTAAACTTACCTGTTTAACTCTTTATCCTAGCCATCTTTTTACCTTACTTTGATTATATTTTACTTTTCAGTGTCATCAGAGACCTTCAAAGTTGCTATGCAAGGTTGTTAATTGCTGTATGTTTAATAAGTAAGGGCAAGTTGTAACTATCTTGTTTTTCTTTGATCCTCTTTGGTACTTTTATCTTTGATTTAACTTTGATTTTGAAACGTCTCTTCCTCAAAAGGTTAATCTTCTTTAACGTACGTATTGGTTTTTCGTTTAAAGTGACAGTAGATTTGTTGGACAGCAAGACTTCGGTTACTTTTGTTTATTTGTGATCATCTTCAGGCAATTCTAATACGTTTCTTTGGAAGTTTTTTGGGTTCCAAGAATATCATTAAACCGTAGAAGTTTATAATCGAGACTTATAGTAAGCCCTTATATTATCTTTAAGCCATTGGTAAGTAATGCAGTTATTTTTATTACTGACATTGTATTGGATGTGTTAGAGTCGGGAATATTATTCATAAGAAAAATTCTTCTGAAAAAAGGATAGAAGATATCGCTTAGCTATTTAAAGTGCTATTTGCTTGTTAATAATTTTTACTACACAAAAAGTTTTATTCGAATTCACAGTTTGTGGTAGAATCAACGAAATATACTAATTTTATATTATTTTATGAGAAAGAAAATTGTTATTCTGCGCGTCCACTAATGAAATGCTTTACACAAATCTCAGAATTGGATTTTTTACTTGATAAATAAGCCGATTAGGCCAAATTTGTCGGTACCCTATTCCAAGTCACTTCTATTTCAATTGAGTACTTGTGATTCTATAATGAAATTTAATTTATTATCACCTTTATAGATTCGATTTTATGAAGATAATTGTTATCGATTCGTATCCGAGGCAAAATTATTGCAGCTTCTAACTTGCGCAGTGTCATTCCATACCTCGGCGTGAGAAGAATCTTACTGTAGAGGAATCGGACAGCAAAGTGGGTTGCGCGTTCGCCTTTGCTGTCCCGGGTTCGATTCTTGGCGGGTTCCCGTGTGTGCAAAATGACCTTAGATATCCGATCACTTTATAAATACTCCTATTCATAGTGCTACTTTATCGGCCGATAAATAAGGAAATGGACGTTATGAAATTAATTGATTACCTATCTTCATTCATTAAATCCCTGATAAAGAAGAAAAGGATTTAAAAGCATTCGGCGTGGAAGTGGTACCACAAATCTGAAATGAGTTGAATTACTGGCGAATGAAAAGAGGCACGAGGGTAGCCATTCTTTGATGTACGCATCGTGGTCATCGATCGAGCAGTAAATTTGCCTGTCTCTAGTATCTAGGATAAAAATAATCGAAAAGGGAACCTATAAATTGTCGATAGGACCCCGGTCTTCGCCCACATCCTCGATATTAAAAGCAATGCGATATCCGGAGAAAATGCTCGCAAATGAAGTGCTCCAACTAAATAGAATTTCCGAAGCATATTATTTCTTCCCAAATTTTCGCCATTACCTTTTTCCCTCGAGTAACATCATCCCTATCGCCTCTCCCTCTTCTCCTCTTTCACATTTAATTCCTCCCAACCCACACCTTCCTTTACTCCCTATTAGCCAGCTTCTTTCTTTTCGCATTGATCGCTTCCTCTTTGCCCGTCCTTCCTCGCCTCTTTCATCTCCGCTTTTCATTTTTTCATCTTCTTTTTGCCTATTTCTCCTCCGTTCCGGTCCAGAAACCAACCTTTTCTGTTTTCGTATTTATACCCCGACTCCCCGCTCCGGTCTCGCATAGCGGAGTCCCTTCGTTTTAAGCGTATGCAAGGAACAACTTCTTCTCATAGCTATTTAAATGCCCTTAAGAGATCGCAGAGTTTCTCGGGATTCTTTTTTTTTTAGTTTTTCCCTTTCTTTCAGAAGCGGTACAATTTAGCTCTTTGCAAGCCCATAGACCGAATTCACTTTTAATTTCGGGAGCAATTTGCTTTCTTTGGCATGCTTAAGGAATAGGCGGGGCATACTTCCTCATACTGCAGGTGATCGAAGTCACCGTGACGTTTGCTTCTTTGTGGCATCTCTAAAATACTCTTTTCAAAGAACTTATTTCATTACTTATACTCAAGAATACAGAATTGTTCTGAATGTAAAATTAAAATGGCGAATATAACATTGGAATGCTTGCAGAGATGTGCATCGATTTCATAAGCGGGAAGTTCGAAGAATTCGCTATTTTCACGGTCTTTTGTAACCCCTTGGTGGAATATCTAAGATAAATCGGGTACAGAGACATTAAAGAATGAATGTTTCTCGAGCACGTTTATCATAATTATGATAATAATATGGTTGGAATTTCTTACAAAGTTTAGACTGGTGAATATTTTTAATCAAAAAATATCCCAATGTTTCTTTAGACGAATGCCTTAAAACGAATGGCTTCTTCATGAGGCGTTGTTATACACTTAAATTTGACTGTTTATTTTATGAACACACCCATTTATGAGAAAGTCGTATACACACCTTATATGAGAAAGTTTTATCCATCAATGGGAACTTACAATATCCATTTAGGGTCCATTTGAGCTAAATGAATCAATATTTATTATTTGTATAATCACATAAGAAATTTCTTAATAAAGATAAATAAATATTTTTACGCCTACAAAGCTGTGATTTGGTAAATTTTTGTCCACATCGGTGGTGAATAGTTTTTGTTACCACATTTCGTTGAATTTAATTTATTTATTCAACGGGATTTACCTATTTTGATATAAACTAAAGATGAAGTATGGCATGACAGTAAAATAACATCAAAATATAACAAGTAGCAATAAAAAATAAAATTTGAAAAGTATAGCATATCGAAAAAAGTAGGACATGAATATTTAGAAGGCAGAATGATATTAATGCCAAGGTTAAACATTGAACAAAGAATAATTATTTTAAGAGTAAGTTTTCCCTTTGATTACCACATATTTCTTATAGTTAAAATAATAATAATAAGTGCATTAATTCAGTATCAGTTATACAGTAAGATACAATTACAATTTATTGAACTAGGATGTATAAAATTGCACGGATTGATGCAATAAAATTTAATAAAATAAATATCTAGTGCGTAAGAGGACATTTGAATTTCATGTATCATATATTTAAGTCCATATTAAATTACAATTTAAATTACACACTAAATTACATATTTAACTGTACATTAAATTACATATGCTAAATTACACATAGATATATTAAATTACATATGCTAAATTAAATCAAAGAAAGAGCTTAAACATGAAATTGACAAAGTGCAATGTAATATGTCGATATTTTTAGATTAGTGATCAATTGAAATTTTTGATTTGTCTTTTGGTACGGGATAGAGAAAAATGCAACTTCCATTTAATTTTTTTCCCCAGTCTCGTTTATGGATGTGATAATATAAAAGATACTGAATAATAGTATACATGCTGGTCACTCATTATCCAATGCTATTTAAGGTGTCATTTATTAAGTTATTGCTCTGAACTTACGTGTATATTTTCTACTCAGAGCATTCAACGAGGACAACGTTGGCAGATACCTCACTCCTCACCTTTCCTAGTAAGTCTCATGTCTTCTACATTTTTTCTTCTAATGGTGGATTAGACGGTCAAACAGTTCCAACCAGTCCTGAATCCTGTACAGACAGTAACGAAGTAGTTCCAGCGTAGAATTAAGCCGCATTTTTACTCCCTCATGAATTGCAACACACATCTCATCTCCCTTAATCCGGAACGATTTCTTTTCATCGCGCCTCTCCCGAGCTCATAAAAATACCAAAAGACGTACTCCGTCAAACGGCTCCCTCAAATCTGCATTTTCCCCACTCATTCAAATCGTGTGTCATTGATAGTAACATTCTGTCTGAAGTCTCTCTCGGGAAAGGGAAACATTTAAAACGCTTTTTCATTTAATCACGTCCACCTCGTTATTTTTTAGGAGGGAAAGAAGGCTCTTGCGCCCGCTTCTCCGTTTTCTTATCTCCTTTTTCCTCCTCTTCTTTCACGCTTCCCTTATCTCTTATTTTTACGGCCTTCTAGACTCGTGGCGGCAGTGCTTCGCGGCTGTCTCGCCCGTGGCGCCAGCGTAGCACCAGACCGTCGCCGCCTTGTTACCGGCGGCCTCAAAACATGACACAATCAGAGGGCAAAAGGGTGGGAAGGGGTCGTGGGGGGGCTTTGGGAGAAGGGTTAAAAGGTTGACGAGGCGGGGGAGTAATATGGCGGTGATGGGTGGAGATGGAGTAGCTAGGAACGGGAGGAATAGCGAAGGAAAGCAATATTGTGACTTCAAAGCAAGCCCCCTCCTGCCGCATATCCATTACCTGGCTTATCAGTTAGAGATTGAAATAAGGAGTGTCTCCTTAGCGTAAAAGAATTACTTGGGCCATGTTTAGGGCTTCCTTTCATTTCAATTTAGTCGTAAGGAGAGGCGGTGAGGGTTTTTACCTTCGCTTCGTGTCGCCAGAAAGGAGTTTCCCTTGGTGATTACTTGAGCAAGATCAGAGGTACTGGGCTGGATTTTCGGGATCAGTTCGGTGCTTGTGCGAAAGGCGGATGCTCCTCGAGTTGTTAGCTGGTGGCGTGGAGTGCGGGTCGAATTTTCATCGAGCAATTTCCTCGCTTGTCGTGAAATATTGTGCCGAAAATAAATTCCGGGAAGGGAAAAACGTAAAATTTTGTGTCGGGGTAGGAATGCATACCAAGTGTGTTATTTTTGGAAAGGGTTTCAGGGCTTTTCACCCAAAGAGGCGCAAGAGACGTTTCGCCCAAAAACGTTTTACCGACGGTTCTCCCAAGGACAGTTCACCCAAGGGACTTTTCTTCTAATGACACTAAACCCACTACTTTTCACCAAAGATTTTTCCACCATTTGGTTCACTTGCTCCAACCAGGATCACTTATAACCAGGGCACTGAACCGAAAATAAAAAAAAAATATTTTTGCCGGAGTTGAAACTGAACTCGAGCCGAAATAATCGATATTCTTGAACCGAATTGAAACCGGAAACAGTTTTTTTGTTCATTCCGGTTTTTGTTCCCCAACGATACGCATTTTACTTTTCACTGGAGCACGTAAACATATGTTATTCCGACTTGCAACTTACTATGACTGATTTTTGTTCAAAAATTTAGTGTGCCTTAGGGGAAATTCATAAAGTTAGAAATAGTAAAATGAACTTTAAGAAGGTTATACGGTAGGACACCGCATAACGCGGGATACGTTCTGAAAAGTTTGAGCGCTAAACGAAACTGAGTTAAACGAGGTTGTCTTAGTACGTAAATAATGGGGATAAGTGAAACAAAACAGAGAAAATGAAAATTCATCAGTTTTTTGTTTTATTTTGTAACATTTATTGTTCAATACTTATTTATTAGATTGATTATATACTTACTTATTGCTGATATCGATTTGTGCTCCTAAAGCACTCATAAAAATCATAAAATTTAGAGTAAAAAAAGTTATTTTTTGTAAAGAAGTCATCTAAACTCGTTTGCATTTTCTTGTTTCGATCAGCAAGCAGCTGTTTATAGCACAACATCGCATGAATTACACTTCGTCTTGCATTTGAACCTCTATCAAAATTTAAATCATTTTGTATAAACTCATCCATAATTTCTGTTAGAGTGGTTAAATTTTGTTTTAGAATATCCGTTGAAAGTTCCTTTTGTTCCACATCTTCAGACATGCTTATTAATTTGGATTGATTAAACCACGCGCAAATTCTGGGAATCGCAATACCGCGTTCGATGTCGGGGAATCCCAATAAAACGTCGCAATACTGAAACAGCGTTAAGCGGGGTCTTACTCCAGCATTCAGTCTCGGAGCTAAAACGGTTGGATATAGGAGACTGGAGCCAAACCGTAATTGAACCGATATTTTTTCGTCTAACCGGTAAGTGTAAACCGGAATGAAAAATATTGTAGAACAAACAGGTGTGAAAAATAGCGACATGGGACTCGAACCCAGGTCTCTCATTTCCCGTGGGAGAGACCATGCGTGGTAGGTCAGTGGTTAGAGTACCTTTTGGAAAGTGAGAGAACGGGATTCGAATCCCAGTCATCACTCTATTCCTCACATGCGTTCACATGGGATTCAGCCACACGGCTAAGTAATTTCTCTTCCCAATATCCTTATTACGGATTAAATATTATTCAACTCGATGGATGTTTCCTAGAATAGTATTTTAGGAGGAGTATAGAATAAACATTTTCGAAATAATCACAAGAAACAGTACCTCGTATTATCTACAAAAGTGTAACATAACCGTCACGGTCGAAACCGGTCGTATTAAATAAAATTTCGTGGGAAGTACGAAGCACCCTTTCTTGAGAGCTTTTAGTTGGCATCTACAAAGTTAGGCAAGAACACCTACAGTTTAATCCTTTCCGAATTTCTATTCGGCATAAGCCCTGAAATAAGAAAGTGAAAATCTGCATTTTTATTTCTGATTCTGAAAACCCTTAAGATAATGAGCTGCTTCATATCTATCAAATGGTTTTACGCCAGCTCATTCAGAGAACTGTCCATAAAAACGATTCTCAAGTTATCTTTTTATCTTTCGTAGAGAGCCTTTTCTTTTGCCAAGGTATTCTAAGGAATAACCACTCAACCAATCGCCAAGATTATTAACGCCCATCGATGCCATTTAAAAATTATCCCTTGGGTGAAATATCTTTTGGGTGAACTGACTCTTGGATGAAACTCTGATCAACTTTACTACAGTATACAGTACACAATATAAATGGATAATATCTCTATGGCTATGATTGTCAGTATATAGATTCAGCGTATCAGGATGCATTACGGTCTGAATTTATGATGAAATCCATCCGAATTTGAATATAATAAATAAAGATCGAGGTAGCAGATTAGAATTTATATCGACTTCAGGATTAGGAACATTAGTATTTCGTGTATTACTTTGTTACAGGAAAAAAGAACTTGAAAATTAGACTAGAATACCAACTTGTGATACTTCTGGGAATGTGAACCCCAAAAAACTTTCAAAGATATTGATGGAAGCAATAGTAATACAAATAATTTATGTATTAATATTAATGGAATGGGATTCTTTTTAACTCCATTTTCGTCACACATTTCTCAGTTGAGAACGTCATTATTTCTTTCCTTTTCTGATGGTCATTCGGGTCCAGGTATTCTTATTTTTCTCAATTTAAGTTTATTTTGCCCTTCATTTGCGAATCTATACACTTTTAAAAGTTTCTATGGACAATTTTAATTATCTGTAACAGTTACAAATATCATTCTATGAATTTTTATCATTTCTCTATTAAAATATTATTTTTCAATACAAAATCCATTAAAGATAATGTTCATCGAATAATCTTCGGCAAACCTTCCAGGTTACACTCACTCGAATACATTGAATGCCATGAGTGGCGAGATTTTAAGAACGGAATACCTTGAAATAATCATGAAATAGCGAGAATAATTAAGTATAGGTATACATTTGTGTAATTTTCTAGAGTAGATATTGCGGGGAAACTTTTAGCCGTTCGGGAAGATCAATTCAAGTCGCCGGTTGTTTAATATCCTTCGGTAGCTCAGTTGGTAGAGCGGTGGACTGTAGACGAAAACGAAGCAGAAATCCACAGGTCGCTGATTCAAATCCGGATAAGGTCGAAGAGAGAGGCAAAGAGGTTTTGTCTGATGTGTATCGAAGTAAAAGTCTTTGATTTATCAATAGTACAAGTCATTGATTTATCAAAAAATTCTGGCAAACACCAGTTATAATTTGTCAAAGATATGATATATGATATTTTCCTTTGAGGTTGCTTTTTTAGTTTGGTTGTTATTGACACACTCTTACGCTAAGTGCTACTGAAACGCAAATTTTACTTCATTAGAATTTTTAACGAAATATATGCAATCCAAATATAATGTTCATCATAGATTCAAAATGAAAATAAACGAAATTATAAAAGATATATTTCCGGAGTAATTTCTGTACTTCTGTCATATTTACTCGTATTCATGACTTATAATTAAATAATTTTTCTGTGCCCAGTATGACACTTCAAAATTTTCTTATTGGATATGGAGACCGAATATCTTTAAATCAGAAATCTCTAAGGAGAAGGCTTTAGGGATGAGGCCTTTATTATTTTCGTCGTGAGCAGGCTGTTAATATTAATTACTCGAAATTCGTCCATTTACAAAATTTTCATTCGTTGCAGCGGAGTTGCATCCTAAGCCTGTCTCCTCTACCGCTAGAGACACCATTGGATGTCATGCTATGTATTCAGTTTACCTTTTACTCATGTTTCACTAACATTTGCTGTAGATTTGGTGTACAGATAACGATTTTTGCTCATTTAAGCTAAAGATTTTTAACTGCTTCTGTGTATTTTTATAACTACTTCTGTTTTCTACTTCCCATGTATCTATGGGTACAAACCTGATGGTTCTACGAAACCGAGGAAGGTGGAACTCAAAATTATCGTAGTGAACATAAACAATAAGTTTAATCGACTGGCTCAGCCTTCATCTCAAGGAGCCTTTTTTTCCATTAATCGTGGGAGGAAATGCACGAAGTATTTCGGTTTCCATGAAAATTGTATTAAAAATTGACTGCCGGTTTTAATGGATGGGCGTCATCTTCAGGTAATTGATTGCAAATATTCTCACTATTTATCTGTATGACCTCTGAATAAATTACTTTTGATATTACCTTAATGCACTAAATGAATAGAAATTTCTTCAAGGAAAAATAACTAATCTGAAGGCGCTCAAATTCCCCATAAAGGCTCATCAGTTCGTTTATAAAACGTTTTTGGAAACCAAAATACTTTATGCAATTCCTGTCACGACGCATTGGTAAGAAGTATAACTCTTCAACATTACGGAAAATATCGGAAACTATATTTTGACCGTCTATTATGAACTTTGCTTTCTCATTTGATACGAAAAGTAATTGTTTTTTATGTTCGCATCAGATTTAAATTACAGTGGTGCCTTGGTTAACGACGGTCTTAGTTAACGACGTACTTGTTGAACGGCGTATGGTTGCGATTAAAAAATATTTCGGGTAACGACGCAGTCTTTGGATTACGACGTCTTCCAGTGAAGATAGAAAATTAAAAACTTCTTTTATGACTATTGATTTAATTAATAATGATTTTTTGTTGACAATGTAATTGAATATATCATATTTACGATATCTTAATGACATTAAGATGAGTCTTAACTTTATCTTTGACATGCAGTATGGTTCTGGAAAATCACGCCTTGGATAACGACGGTTTTGGTCAACGACGACAATCTTGGGACGTATTATCATCTTTAACCAAGGTACCATTTCGTACGAACGAAAAACACATCATGTACCAGAATAGCGTTTGGCGAAAATATAACAATTCTCTATTTTCGATTTCTGCGATTCGCTTCTGAAACAAAACAGAGAAAAGTTTTAAAGTTAGAGAGGACTTCTAGAATGGAATAGGACTCCCCGCATTCGCATCTATTTTGAGAATTTCTTTCCCAACGGTTTTCCTCCGTCGGATTTGACTCTTTTTGGCCGAGACCCTCAGCTCACCTGCTACGGATCGCAAACACAGCGAAAGATTCTTACCCTTACTTCTCCCTCCCACACCTGCCCACAGTCTTCTGGAAATATTATCGAACGCGACCAGAGACCAGAACGCCAAAGACTCTGGTTTAATTCAGAACTAAACCAAAATTATTCTTATGTTATTGTTATCTCAATTGATTGTTTATAACAGGAATAGAAAATGACAGGAATATTTTTTTGGGATTAAGTAACACCCTCAAATAACTCCTTAATGTATTTTATACTTTTGTAAGATAGTCAAATTATAGTCCGAGAAAAGCTCCAAATAGCCGTTAATGCTATTGCTATTGTTGCTATTAAGAACGGCTATTTGGAGCTTTTCTCGAACTCTAATGTCTTGCCACAGCCGTGTTCTTTTTGCTTACGAAGATAAACATAGTTTTCTTGTGCGGATTAATTTTTGCTGATAGTTAAATGCTTAATAAGATATACTTCTTCTTAGAAAGTATTATCGATAACTTTAGGCGTCTGCACAAAATAAGATTTCATCTTATTTCATTTTCCGTCTTCTGTAAGACAAATTTACAATTTACTTCTGATTTTTTTGTTTTGTATTAGAGAATAATGGTCACTAGATACTTTTACTAAAGAATTTTGGAAGTTTTTTCATCGTCTAGAACTTCAACGAGAAGTTAATTAATCTGAGTGGTTTGTAATTCCTCGTTATTCTCGCGGAGATAAATTTTATTACATTGCTGCACGCCGAGAAGCTTAATTGGTAATTAAGTAATCAGTTTTCATTAATTCACCTTTAAATCAATATAAATAAATTGCCATGGGAAACTATACATTCTAGCAATTAACTCCCAGATGTAATATACCTGATATAAAAATATAATTGTACGCCTGCGTGTGTACCAATCTTATTGATACACACGTATACGCACAAATGCATATCAATTAAGCTAATTAAGCTATTTTGATATATGTTCGTTAATTGCTTCTTCGATTCGCAGCATTCTTCCATCCTGATGTACAGATCTGCTAGTATTATTCAAGGAGAAACGAACGAAACCACATTCAACTTGCCTCAAAGACAAAAATACTCTCCGTGATAGCTTAGAATATTATCCTGCACCAACTTAACTTCCCTCCTATCATCCTAGTTTAGGTTCAGTTAGGTCATTAACTAAATGAATAGCCACCCGACAAGTGGAAGACCCTGGTTCAATTCCGAAAATTGTGATTCACGTGATAAGTTGTATTGATCAAAAGAAAAATTTTATTATCATTTATTCTCTTCATAAGGGTTTTCCATCCTTAAATATAATTAACTTTTCCCAAGGAATAGTACATGAAAACGGATATGAAAAACGTCTGACAGGACCGGAATTCGAACCCGGATCTTCCATTTTCGAGAGGCTGCTCTAGCCAATCGACATATCGTGGCAGAACATCGGTCTTGACAGACTTTTTCATGTTCGTTTCTCCTTGGGAATATTCCTAGGTGCACACCTTCGAAGAGTTACCTTTACTCATGGCATCTTTCGTGATCGGTTTTCCCCGCCTTTTCTTCCCCGTTCCTCTGTCCAGAGACTCGGTCGGGGTAAAAGTTACCTATTACCGTTTTTCCTCGGGATTATTCCTAGGTGCACAGCTTAACGTGCAAAGTCCCTTTACTCTTTTCCTTGTGTGTTTTCTTTCCCTTCTAAGGGAGGTTGTCTTTTCCCTCCCTTTGCATGGCTGGTTCCTGTACGAGGACGTTGGCCGTGGACGAAGTCGGACGAAACCTTGCCTGCGAAAGTCTCCCTAAACGGCATGAAAATATGTTCTGGTTCGATATATTAATTGGATGAAGCATCTGCTCGGAAAGATTCCAACTTCGAGTCCTTGTCCTGTCCGTTTTTCCTTGGGATATTTCCTAGGTGCATACCTTAACGTGCAGAGTCACCTTTACCCTTTTCCTTCTGTGTTACGTATTACCCTTTTCCTTGCATACTTTACTATCGAATCACCATTTAACACAATACTATTAATTAAAACAAGTAAGAAGAAGAAAACTACAGGGCTCTCATAACTCTTTTGCCGGGGTAATATCTGAAGTCCTAAATTTTGACTTTTCAACTGTCGTCTATAAGAAATTTCTTGGATTTTATTACCAAATAAGTGATCAGTTTCGGAGAAGTTTGCGCATTTCATGGAATCTGGGTATCGATTGGTTACGTGGATACGAATTTATCCTCGTACGGATGTGAGGAAAGAAAAATGTTTTCCTTGAATTTATTCACTCGCGTAATTTAGAGATGAAGGCCATGAAATCGTGGTAGAACGCACCACGGAAAGTAAAAATGACGACTTCCACACCTTGCTAAAGAATTGTACCGTATCACCGGTTGCGAGAAATTCATTTAACTATAGGAAAGATTATTCTAGAGATGCGAAGATGACCAATATACCTGACGGCAGGGGCGCAACCAGGATTTGTCAATGGGGAGGGTCCAAGGCAGTGGAGAGAACGAAAATATGCCTACCTTACAAGGACAGGCATAATCATGCAAGATACATCTTACAACAGATTTTGAAAAAATTCTCTTTATAAATTAACTGGATAGAGAAAAAGGAGATTTATGCGGTTGTATGGTGAGATAATTGATATTTTCGGTATAGGGGAACTAGATTGTGATATTTTTCTTAAAGAATTTAACCCTCGAGGGGTGGTAACCCTGAAAACCTCCCCCCCTCGATGGGCCACTGTATGAAGGAAAATCCTTGGTAGCGGTCACGTAAAAGAACATGGCGGTAAGGTGTAGAATTCGCAATATATACCCCTCTTTTTGATATTTATTGTACGAAATGAAAATTAAATGAAAGGTTTATTATCTTCATTTATAGTTTGGTATTTAAATTATAGAATTATTGTATTCCTCACTGCAATTTCATCGCGGTGATATTACTTATTTATAGGTTTTTAGTTTTAGTTAAAGTGCCCGTTGATTCTTAACGGGGAAAATACAGTTAGAATTAAATATAGTTGTCTTATTCTTACAAAAGATTAACTAACTTATCTCATCGGACATTTACCAATGTACTCTAAAATGAAAGGGTAGGAGATCGGATTCAACATTGGAATTAGTAGTCAGGGGGACAGTTTGTTTATAACCTTAAAATTATTGAAAAGTTTCGCTCATTTTTCTAAATTCTCGCAATGTTGAACAGAAAACAATATTCGAACACCAAAATAAGAATCTTTATTCAGTTTCTCATCTATTGGTGCTTGTTTCGATTTCATGCGACTGCTCTGTCTCATTAAATTTTACAAAAGAAACAAACCCTGGAAGCGATAGTAGTGAACTAAAATGGATGAGCTCGGATTCAACAACTGGCTTGGTCGTCAGGGGGACCGGTTGTTTACAAGCACAAAATATCAAAAAATATTCGCGTATTTTTATCGAATATCTCGCAGTTTCGAATCGAAAGCAATGTTCTACAACCGAAATAAGAATTTTCATTCGATTTACCTTCTTTCGGTGCTTGTCTCGATTTCGCACTGCTATTTTTTTCTTATTTAATTTGCGAATGAAATAAATCCTGCAAACGACAAAAGTGAGTTTTACGTGCCTCTCTTGTGGAAACAGTTTTAAAAGTCTGCAATCGAACCGGGGACGGTTAGGTGAATAAAAATTAGTCTATTTTATAATCTGGAAAGACATTTATAAATCGAAAGCTAGAAAGTCTTGCGAATTCTGGTTCTCGAGTTTCAGGAGGACAAACATACACACACACTCTATAATATAAGATTCATTCCAACTTTATTCTGGCTTATGCACATAAGTTTCATATATAGCTAACACTATGCACTGCTCCACTGTTTTCCTCCTTGTTTTCCCATCTACGCCTATCAGATAAAATTAAGGACACCTTTCCATCCCGTGTTCTCCTAATTTTCGAGCAGTATTACGCAAAGCGTAGGAAATTGGTTTGTTTGGGGTTCGAAATTCAAATATTCCTACCAAGAAATTGTTGGCTGAGAAGGCGCCTCTCGTGTGGGCGTCTTGCTTTCGCAATTATTTCCTCCTTTTCATCCCAATTATCCTTAAGGCGGGATCTTTTTGAGTCGGCTCCCTCCCTTGACACCCTCCCTGCACCAACTTAACTTCTCTCCTCTCATCATCTTCCTGTCAACTCGACTTTGTCGATCATTTTTGATATTCCAGTTCTCATTATCGTCGCCTCCCGAAGCCTCTCCATCGCCTTTCTCACACCTCTCTTTCGCCCTCCTTTCTCTCCTCCTTTTCTGCCCATTATTTTCTCTCATGTTTTCTCGCCCTTTAATTGTGCTTCCGCTGGAGTAGGCCACGGCGGAACGTTATCTATTGGATCGGATCTTGTAATCCGTCAGAGAGGATTTGCTTTTGGAACAGTATGAATAATCCAACCGATAAAGATGTTATGACCCTTAAAGTTGCACCGGAATTTCCACAAAAGTATTCAGCATGTCCATTATCTATTAGTAATCACCGTCATATATTTATAATCAACGAGCTAAAGTGCCCGTTGATTCTTAACGGAGGAAATATAGATAGGATTAAATAAAGTAGCCCTATTTGTACTAAAGAAAAACATTTATCATAGTAAGAAAAAGAAGGTTAGAATACGGCTATTAATGAATTAGAGGTTTAAAAAAACTCCGTAAGCCGTATTTTGGCAAGTGGAACTCGCGCTAATAGATACACGTGAAGCTTCGGATTATCGATTTCTGGCAAGTCTCAATGATTAGCTCATAGAAAAAGCCTCCATCTTCAGGGGGTCTCCACATAGGAAGTGGAATTTGTTTTACACTTCATTCACTTCCTTTGTGGAGATCCCCTGAAGATGGAGTCTTTATCTCTGAAATGATCTTTGGGACTTTCCAGAAATCGGTAATCCGGAGCTTCTCGTTTGTCTTTTAGGGCGAATTCCGCTTGCCGAAATACGGCTTACGGAATTTTTTTAAACCTCTAATATATGATAGTCTGTCATAAATTCTTACCATCTCTTTTATATGGACTTCAACTCCTAATGTATTCTTGAAGGAAAATGCATGAGCTCGGATTCAACAATAGAATTAGTCGTCAGGGGAACGGTTTGCTTGCAACCTCAAAACTTTCGAAAAGTTTCGTTTGTTTGAACAAAATTCACGCAATTTCGATTCGAAATTAATGCTCCACGACCAAAATAAGAATTTCTATTCAAATTCCTTCTTTTAGTCCTTGTGTAAATTTCGTACGGCTATTTTATCTGATTTAATTTTGCAAATGAAAGAAACCCTTCCAGCGATAAAATAGAGCTTTATTTGCATTTTCTTATGGAACAGTTTTAAACGTCTGGAGTCGAACCGGGGATAGTAAGGTGAATAAAAAGTAGCATATTATCTGTCCGGGGTAGACATATAACTATCTTCAATATTTGAAAGTTGTGCGACACCTGGTTCTCGAGGCAAACATACACATTTACACACATACAAACTATCTACTTTATATATAAGATAATAAATTATAGTAATTATTGACAAAATCGGTATTATGTTTTCCACCTACTACTTTGGCGGATACGACAATTAGCGTAAAATAAGAGCAGCTGTTGCGAGGACAAGTCGTTTAAGGGACTAATTCTTTCCGCGAACGATACGCGACAATGATAAGCTAAAGAAGTAACTCTAACCCTTGGTGTTCACACCCCCTGCCACACGCAGAAAGGAGGCTTACAGGGGATATTATGAACGAGTAGTTGTAGATGTAGAAATCTATAGTTTTTTACTATAAATTTTGATGGTTATGCAAATAAAATTCTTGTATTTGCAAGAATAAGATGGTTTTTAGTTTTAACTGCCAAATGAACTTATTCTGATGAAAGATTATTATTTTTGATATTTAATGAATGAAGAATAAGATTTTGTGTTTTAGAAATTATATTATCGCGTCTAATCTTACGAAATCATATTGTTGACTTTTTTGTTCGATCTTGCGTCTCTCCGAAAATGGCAGTGGTTTTCGTAGAGCTCTCTGCCATATCAAACTGTAACAAAGTATAATAGACCGCAGGTCCCATAAGCATGCTGCCTTCCATCATCTCGTTCATAGACTGATAAGCCTACCTTTAGATAATATCAGGATTAATTAGGAGTTAATCTTTATTTTAGACGCTGCATCACAGCTGGGTTTTGATTCTTCGCTCATTCACACATTGGTCAAAAGACATAAATTAAGGCATTTAATAGAATTTGCTCCACCCTTTCTCCAACTTTCGATCCGGCTGCAAAACGTCATATCAAGTTGCCATAATACTCACTACTCACGAAGGATTTAATGAATGTCTTCAAACAAAAAAAACATAATTGCACCCTTTTCTAACAGCCTTAATACAAGAATTTATTTGGTAGTACCAAAGATAAATACAGCATATTACAGAGATCTGGCATTTACGAAATGAGTTGTACTGATTGTGATTTAAAATACATCGGAAAGTAAGGAGACGGATTGTTTCTAGAGAACACGTGTTGCCAAGCATATGGTGGAATTTTCTCACAACTTCACTATTGTTAACTTAAAACTAATCCAAAGCTCCAATAATGGTCTCAATGGTTGGGAGAATTTGTATACTTATAAGAATAAATGTGCTATCATGAATTCCGATGTAGATTTTAATTAAATTCTTTACAGACTTTTCGATACTCAACTGTTTTCTCCCGCCTTGACTTTGGCTAGTCCCTCTATTCATTCTGTTGCGGTCCCTGAAGAGGCTGTCATCAATAGCCAAATGCGCTTGGGACAGGACTCTCTGCGATAGTTTACGGAGTACTCCCCTGAGATATCAGTAACAAAGTATGCAAAACAGCAAATTTGGCACTTACCTTTCTCGCCACTGACAGCTATGGTCTGATTTATCTATAAATTTACCTTTCTTGCTGAGAAGGAAGAGTAAGACAAATTATCTCATGATGAGGGAGACCAATTAAAGATGAGTAGATTAAAACGATTGATCAGGAAACGCTGAGATACTGATTGCCTTCCTGGAGATCCGTGAGAATTCGGTCTCTCTCAACGCTGTTGTGATATACTGTTGCCACGTGTGATATACTGGTATTCTTCCTGCATCGATATAGATCCCCATATTGCTTTGAGTGTACTGATAAGTCTAATAGAATAAGTTCCAATTAAAGAGTGACTTAAATATCTCTGATCGGTCTCCCTCCCCGCTCCCCGTTTCCCATGGTTATCTTTCAAACAGATAAATTTATTTCAAGAATTGCAGTCCATTTTTCAAATTTTTATCATTACTAATTATTAATTCTCTTCCATGATGGTTATTCCAACTAATGTCGCAATCATAACCGAAGAGAAGGTAAAAGTTATTGCTTTTACTTAAACAAATAAAATTTGTCACAAATGACATTCACACATGAAAGCTATAAAAAATTAATATAGTTTAATTAATATAAAAATTAATTTAATTTAATATAATTTGATTTGATCATACTCGAAGGCTTAGAAGTTCCCTTGGGCTCCCGGATGGCCAAGCGGGCAACGCGTTCGACTCCTATGAAATCGGTCCCGGGTTCGATTCCCGGTGGGAGCCTACGTGCGAAATTACCTCAGCTGTCGAAGCACTTTTAGCAATACTACTACTACTAGAAGTTCCTTGTATGAATTAATCGCATCTTGAAATAGTTTCCCCAGCTTATGTAAGAATTTTCGCATTAGCATAGAATATAAGAATAGAAATTGAAGAAGACACAATAAAATATCGGGAGCATTGAATGAAATTGCGAAAATTTAGATGGGGAATGCTGTTATCACAGTAGAAAGTTTAAATATTTCAGATGCTCTCCATCACATAACCGGGGTAGAAAAATCTTCATGGAGACTGAGACTGATTCGTTAAATTCATCAGAAAAATAAGTAAGAAACCTTCCAAGAAGTTGTTTCGATTGAGGCTCGGCTATATGTATTGATTTTTCCCATGAATTTCGCAATGCAAATGTGTACTGCCACACCATGATAGCACTGCATTCCTCGAAAATTTGTTCGCCGTTTTCCCTAACATTATTTTACTTGTAGTAGCCTATGGTTGTTATCTTCATTTATAGTTTGTTATCTTCATTTTGGTAAATGCTTGAAGGTTTGAATGGAGGATCACCAGGGGTAAGGAGTGAGTTTCACTCCTACTTCTACTCATACGTATTGGGTCGAATCAGCCAATTTTTAATGGCTGTGGTGTTTTACTTTACTCAATAGGATAGGATAGCTTAGAATACCTAGAGCAAACTGTCCAATTCCTCATCTAGCCTAGTAAGACCTTCTAAAGGTTTCCATGGCTATGCAGGTTCAAATCAGCCTTCGGGTTGAATAATTCGCTGACGCAAGAATAACCTTTGATGGAATCTTTTAATGTAAGGCTTTTAATTCGTAGCATAAACCTCCCTCTTTCCTCCTTTTCCTCTTTTAGAGCTAAACCTGTTCTCCTTTTACTCTTGGGAAAGACGCTTTGTCAATTGGAATGAGTGAAAAGGGACGAAAAGTAGGAAAGAAGGACGAGATAATGGAGAAGGTTTGCGATTTGGGCAGAGGACGTACGTACCAGGACGTGTTTTGCATGGAGCGATGGGATGGAACCAATATAGAGCTCCTGAAGCACGACGCGCCTCGCGGGCGTGTTTTGTTTCCTCGCAGTTTTTTTCCTTTTCCCCTCTTTTTTCATTCGCCCGCTCTTTTCGTTCCCTGCGGGGCGGTCCTTAGTTACCGTTTACTTACGGTCGGCGATGAAAATTCGCTGGTTTTCCCATCCATCTCTCCCTCTTCCGTAGTCTTCTTCTCGGCATTAAACCTCTCCCCCATCGCAGTCCACCTGTCAAACCTCCTTCCCTCTTCGCAAACCCATTCCGCTGACACTACCATCCAACCTCATCACCACTCCGCGAGAAAGAGCTAGATCCACGGATCCCCTTTTAATATCCCTCCGCTGCCGTAATTTGCCCGCTTTGATCCTTCCGTATCACAACGCGGAAGGGAGTAGTACCCTTCCATTCAACTCCTTCCCCTTTAGCCCGCTAGCGTGGATCTGTTCCCCTGACGGCCCATATTATGCGTTCTTAATTACTTAATTCTTGCTCATAGTTTTGGATTTGAGCGGATAACATTGCGGTTTTTTCATTGACTTTCTCCGTCGGAAAATTTTCGCCGCGGTTGCTGGATTGCCAGTTGATTGTCGACATTAATTCCTGTATTGTACCAGTGCAGGGCCAGGGCTCAGGGATGGGTAGCATTGATGCCAATTTATCCATGAAGATGTCGCTAGATGCATCCTGAAATGTAGCAAAAATTCGCTAAACTCCGAAAAAAATGTCCTTAAAAAGTAGTTAAAAAATAAAATAGCTTCGCTTCTATAAATTGAGTATCCGTTTATAAATCACTAGAGTTATATTTATAGAGTGACTAACATGTCTTTTATCACTGAAAGTAACTCTATTTTCATTTAAATAAGTAGTATAGTAGTTAATGGTGCTTCGACAGCTTAGGTCATTTCGCATATGATCTCCCACCGGGTATCGAACTCGGGACCGTTTTCACCGAAGTCGAACGCGTTGCCCACTTGGCTAACCGGGAGTGCATTTAAACAAGTCTAACATACTGTTGATACATCGATAAGGCCAACTTATGGTAGTAATAGTCAGAGAAAAAACATACCAAAATCATAAAAGATAAAATTACGATTCGTATTAGCGTTAGATTTAGTATTTCGCTTCCTAAGAGAACATTTTTAGATCGTGGACGACAAGAGAATTGAGTCGTCAGTGCCACAATTTTGTTGTTCACGCTCTAAAGATGCTCTCTTAGGAAGCGAAATAGGTATTAGTCTTGGATTTTGTAAGTTTTCTTGGATGGTTTTGGTGTGTTTTTTGTCTAACTAGCATATTGTGCTAGGCGTAGGTATTGGAGGGTCGGTGTTGTTGAAAATATTATGTAGAGTGCGAGATGTCGCTAAAACAGAAGAGAGGTCCCTAAAAGAAGAAGAAAATAACTAGATTAAGCGAAAAAAGCTTCATTGGCAACTATTGGTCGTATTATAGTTTCCATGCATAATATGGGAATCCGTTTAAATAAAAAATGGCTAAAAAACTTTAATAGAGAGGACGGTTGTACCTTGTCTTGCACATGGAAACGGCTCCTTCATCCTTCTTGTAGTAAAAGCCTTCATTCGATAAAATCTTACCATGTGACCGTATGCAGATGGCAGGTCATTCGAAATAACATTTCCGTATAAATATAGTTGTTGCCATCAACAAAACTCTCAGTCGAAAAATGTCAGGATGTGTATGAATAGCAAAGAAGCAAAAATTCGTAACTTGATCTACATTTTGCCCAAAGAGAATGTGTGAAAACAAATTACTTATTCGTCATTTAGTTAACGCTTTAGTAACAGCAAATCACAATGTTTAATTTAAACGTTAGCAAGATCTTGACAATCGCTAGAGCCAAAAGAGAATTTTAGTTTAGCCAAACTAATCATTGGCTGGTATTGCAATAGCGCTTCCTGGATAGATATATTCATTGAATTTTAAAAATGTCACTGTCACAATGCTCTATATACTTTGAATACGCTTAAATACAATAATACTAGTTCCCATCGAAATACAAGGTATTTATCTCACGCAAACAGGGGAAGGGATTGAGGGCTAAGTATTGTTGTGTAATATCTAACAGTCATTGATCTGGTAGTAAATGGAGTGTGATTAGAGTGAATGGAATGGAGAATTTTATATATATTACTTTAGGAAGAAATGAATCTTTCTTTATAATTACTACAATTCGCATAAATATTTATGAATTAATTCTTTATTGGATTATTTATAAAATTAAATACTTCTCAGAGTAAGTACATGCATAAAAGAGAGGGATGTGATCGTATATGTGGTCGAGATGGGTCGAGAGTGTAGTTTCCAGCATTAAAAATAAGGATCAAATAAATAATGTTCGTTCTAAAAATGAAACGCGCAAATATTGAGAATACCGAGACCTCCATTCCATATAAATTAAGTATGCGTTTCAATTTTCCGCCCCGGCGTTAAGCCAATAATGAACTGAGAGATACAGCGTTTCGGATTAAAAGTATATTTTTCATGCTTAAGTTCTTCGAAAATTTGCGGTATGAGCCGCGGGTTGGACAAAAATTCCAAACAAAAAATTCCTGCGCGAATTATGGAGGATTAAAAATAAATAACCTTAATGAAATGAAAACGCAATATAATATGATGTTATTTATGGCCGTCGCAGGTGACCGGAGGCGCTTTTCCGCTTACCCGCGATAATCTGACGCTTACTTTATGAAGTTAACGCTTACTTTCACAATCATTTACTGCCTTCTATGTTCCCATTTATTTCGCAGAAATTTGTAAAGGCTTGCACATCTATTTTGCTGTCGAGAGCTAGATTGATTTCCCAGAGAGCTAAGTATAACGACTCTCACTCTGACTAGTCGGTCGTTTGTTAGATTTCGTTTCTGATTATAGTCAAGTCCAAGCGCAGCATCCCTTTGAGGGATAGGGCTTAGTCCGACGGGGTATTCAGCGGCAGCGTATCTTGTTCTTCGGTTTCGCACCCGCTACCACTTAATTCTGGTTCATCAGGATGTTGGATGAACACCGATAAATGTTGACCCCCACCGGGAATCGAATCCAGGACAACTTTCACCGAAGGCGAACGCGCTAACCACGGGGACCTTTCCCATTAAGGTAATTGCGAATAAATACAAAAGTTTTATTTACCCATTCGCGCAATTATGATATGGATTTAAAATTCGCTTCACTTAATTTGGATCTGCGTTATTTAATATTTTTACGCAAAAAATGGTTGATTTTAATGAAATGACCGCGTTCCTATATTTTTGTTAAATGAGACCATCGGATACCCATGTGGTAACGTGTCCGACTTCGGTAACAGCGGTTCCGGGTTCGATGCCCGGTAGGGGCTCATGCGCGAAATGACCTTCGCTGCCGAAGCCCTTTTAAAATTAATTCTTCTACTTTTGTTAGGACGAAAATCCGGGGCTATCAGGACATAATCGAAAGTCACATACTATTGTAATACTTGAAGTATACGTGATTAGGCGTCACTTTGTGTAGTAGTAATAGTATTGTTAAAAGTGCTTCGACAGCTCAGGTCATTTCGCATATAGGCTTCCACCGGAAACCGAACCCGGGACCGCTTTCACCGAATTCGAACGCGTTGCCCACTTGGCTATCCGGGAGCCCACTTCGTCACTTTGTGGAAAGCCACAACGGAACAGGTGAAAGAAAAACACCTTAGTAATTTTTCAGCTTTCTTATTCTTCACCTGAAGATGCTACCTCGGTAGCGAAGCCGGTCGTGTCTGAAATATATTGTGGAAAATTACTAACGGTTTTTCTTTCACCTGTTTCCTATTGTAATAATTCTAATGAACTGCTTACTTTCGTTACTCTGTTAATGCTAACATAAAGTAGTTTTCGATGTATTTATTGTTACAAAATTTGTTTGCTAATTTTAGAAGATATGTGAGAATCTTAAATAAATACGGACAGCATGATAATGCGCGCATAGAAAAATATAACCAATTCAAATCACACGAAAATACTGCGAATATTCCAAATGAAATTAAAAATTCAGCATTCATCACTTTGTATGCTGTTTGGAGAAGGAAGTTAGGCTTTACCAGCCAAATACAACATGTCCACCGTACATAGAACCACAAATAAATCCTTTTCCATGATTATATTTAGGCGGAAATTTAGCTCCTTTATATCACAAAATGAGTACACTAGCGCTCATATCAATGATCATACAGTTGAGTCAAAGGAAATGTCTCAGTTGATGTATCGAAACTGAATATAATTAAAGTCGAGAGTCCAAAATAACCTGCACCCTAGGGTGTCCTAATATTTCCAGGTAGTGGCTGTTAAAATTCGCAACGAATGCCTGAAAAACGGGACTTCCTGACACCTTTACTATATCCATCACGAAGGTTATCATTTCAATATTGATCGATATTGGCAATCAGCATTATAGTTTTTAACTTGTAGGTATTCTTATTCGAAACCTCACTCACATTAACACAACTCATGTACTTACTTATGAAATGATGTGTTATGTAATTGCTAATCTCGAAACCATGAAAACTGAGCATTTGGACCACATTTATGATACAAGAGGAAAGAATATGCTGCAGTATCACAATTATAGACTGTTGTCTGTTGACTAACTAAATTGTTCGAAAACAATCCCCAGTATATGGGAAGAATAGTTTATAACAAATTAACAGTTGTCATGAGACAAAAATGTCCATAAACCATGTTTTATTCTAAAAAAAGAAAATTAAAAACTTCTTATTTAAAAAAATTAATTAATAGTAAAATTAATTTTACTTCATTAAAAAATTTAAGAACTTCTCAATTAATAAATGTTACTTTACAATAGAAAAGTTCTTTGAAGATGTTGATATAAATATAATATGCGTGGTCCTGCATCAATGGTAATCTGGTAATGGTATGCTGTATTGTGTATTGTGTATTTTATGTATTATGCTATATCTATATACCATGCTTTTCTGTGTATTATTTTATTTATATTTTCCAATTTATGCATTTTTTAAGTCATTATGTTCTTTATTATTTTAATCTGTAATTTCAAAAGGAGGGTAATATAAACATAAGCTTTAAACAGACACCATCTTGCAAACACATTTTTCTTTATCTCTGATAGCACTGCAAGTGTTTTGTACCGATAAAGTTTTCTATTCTGTCTATTCTGATATATGGAAATACGCATCTCATGTTCAAAGCTCTTGTGTTGTTTTACTAAGTCCATACGGAAAGTAATACGGAAATTCTTTCAAAAGCTGAAAAACTTCCCAAACTCGAATTACATACATAGGGAATTGTTCGGAAGTTTAGAGAAGTTGAAATTTCCAAGGACTGTGTTTATTCGCCGCGAAGAAAAATTGAATTAGGGCGCTATTTGCGAAAGAGATATTTCTAATAGAGGGAGGAGGACAGTTTGAGGAAGCGAGTCGAATCATCTTCGGACGAGGGACAAACCAAACGGAACACTGAAACAGTTTAGAGGTATCGCCATTGGGGTGGAGGAGAATTAACGTCCGAAGGCTGAGGGGGAGGAAGATTAAGGACTGCGGGAAAGGGTAAAGGATCGTCCGAAGGGGTGAGCAGAATAAAAGGGGAAGAGAAAAAACACAAATAAAGGAAAGACACTACAGAAAAACAATTAATTCCCCTGCTCGCAAGGAAGGGTTTAGTATTCAATTTGGTCGGCGCGGTGCGACAGGAAATTTGTTCATTTGGCGGCCCAGTGGGTGGTGGGCGCCGACTGGTGTGGCAGTTGTGAACCAAAGGGGGCAGAGGGAAGGAAGTGCGAGGGAAGAAAGGGGGGCGTGGCGGAGGATAAAGCGTGGGTGGGAACGGAGAAGATGCTATAAAGGCGTGGCTGGGACTAAAAAAGAACAAAGTAACCCCCACTCCAGTCCCGCCCTCATTTTTTAAATAACATTTCGCGTTTTTCTCCTTCCATTGAGCTATCGCGCATTTTTTCCAAAAAATAGTTTTTCTCCCGCGTATGTTTGATTTTGCCCGGAAAATTTCTTCGGACGCGGTCGCAGGGTCGGAATGGAAGAGGTACTTGAAACGCATTTCTTGGAGGTAAACTTTAAACGTCGCAATGCGCCTTTTGTATTAGAGAGAATTGCCCTCGAATACTCTGAATTCTGGGAGGGAGAGATGTAATTGCATTTGTGCAGAGAGAGAGAGCATTGGAAGAGATTTGTGCTTATATATGTAAACTGTAGAAGGATATATATTGCTCTCTGATAAGGACAATAACAATTTCGAGGATGTATGGATGCAGGGATACGAAATTAATTGTTTCTCTTCTTTGGATGTTCTGTCAGATTTTAAAGCAAAAAAGTGCAGCGCATCTAACAGTTCATGATACGGTGGATAGTTTCCGCGTGTTTGCTTTGCCAATCAAAATTGTACCAACCGAAGCTAATATTTGTATATTAAGTGAGAGGATGGATTCCCAAAAATAATTCGCGAGATTGTAAATTAATTTATTTTTACTAACTTTCGTAAATGATATTACTTTAGCTGGTGGAGAAGTGAAGCGATGTTAAGAACAGCAACATAACAACCATAATGACAGCTTACTCTATAGCTTTATTTCCTGCTATTGCAGTCAATCTTTTCATTATTTCTTTAGACTGAATACGATAATCACTGGTGCTGCTATTTTCGTCGACGTGAGGATATTTTCAATTTTTTTGTCCAATTGTTACAATTGGACGAAAGAGCAACCCGTCAGAGACGAGAAAATGAAAAGTAATTACGTTTTTGTCATTTTTTCTATAAGAATGTGTTTAAAATTGACATGTCCAAGCGTGACACATATCGAAAGACAGAATATTTAGTAGTTTCCGCAGCAGATTTCAATTCCACTTCTTTCGTCAACGAGTTGACATCTTCAGTTGAATAAACCTGAAGATGCCAACTCTTTGACGAAATCAGTCGAATAAAAATCTGCTTTTGAAAGTACCGAGAATTCGTTCTTTCAATGTGAGCACGTGTTTAATTTAACCGCACAAACCGAAAATTTACAACCGTCCTAAACAAAGTACGACCGCAATTCGTGTTTCTTACGCAGAATGTGAGGGTTACTAAATTTTGAACTGTTTCCGCAACATCAGAGTCCGGAAAAGATTCGGGAAGGGACACGATACGGAAGGAAAACGAAGGAGAACAGAAGTAGTTTTGGCAGAAACTCCACTCAACCCACCCACTCATCCCGCCGTCGAGGGCGGGACGCGTAGCCGATGTAGCCGAGAGCTTTCGATAGTGGACTCTGTGACAATTGAACGTTAACTCCAATCAGGGACTAATGGAAACGAATGTCTTCGTCGGCCGCAGGAGGCAGCCGGGAGCCGACGCTTGACGTTCGCAGGCGGTTAACGGGTGATCGGGGCGGGGGGCGATCCGAAGTGTGATCTCGATGGTTTAGGAGACGAAGGAATTTGTAATGGAAGAACATTAGAGGGGAATGGGTCACGGCTGATCCCAGAATTTACAGGGAGCTCAGGGAAAAAGGTGGTTGCCCTCCTCACTCCAGGCGATTGGATTACGGTGGAATTTCGGAGCTCAAATGTTTCGTTTCCTTCCGTACGTCTAAATTCGATTCTCGGGCGGCGCTTTCAGTGGGGGCGACGAAGGAATCCACTGTCTCTCGGGAATTGCGAATGGTTGAATTTTCTCGGACTTCATTTTTCACCCGGGGACATTTCCCCCTCGGGTTCGGGCGGAGGTGGAATATTCCTTAATGATGGAATTTCTCACCTAGAGTGAGTTATCGCGTTGGCGGCATACTTCGAATTCATGGCGAAATCTTCAGAAGATTAAGTATGCATGAATGAATGAATGTGAAGCGCTGGATGGGCGACAAAGTGTTTCCGCAACATAGGGCGTTTTTAAGTTCGTTCAATCGGTATAATTAGTAATTAACAATTGTCACAATTTTCTTGTCAGTAAACTCACATTCAATTAGGGAGATCATGAAGCCTGTTGTGGACTTAATATTCTTGCAATTATTGACGTAAGAATCGGTTACAAAATGAAAGTATGAAAGGAGTAGCAATTAAAAGAAAAATTAAATGTCACCAGAAATAATTTTCCCCCCAATTTTGGAGCCCTTGGGAATGGAGACATTGTTTCCGAAATGCGCATTGGGTGATTCCCAGAAATTGGTAATCTAAAACTCCCCGCGTGCCTCCAAATACGAGTCCTGCATTCCGACATAAGGTTTACTTGAGTATTATGAGCGTTTGTAAACCATTAAACCAGAAGAGAAAGAAAACTTGGTAAATTTTTCACACGTGTTTTATTTCACAACCGGTTTCGCTAAAGGATTTAGCATCATTAGGACTGAAAACTTTTACTATAACCGAATAATCTATTTTTCTTTGCAGTGAAAGGAATCCATTCGTTAAATTATTGGTGTATTCTTAACAATTGAGAGATGGCCTTGTCTAAAATTTATTGATGGAGATTGATTTAGCATAATCAGGCCTAATGATGCTAAATCCTTTAGCGAAACCGGTTGCTAAATAAATAACGTATGGTATTTACCAGGTTTTCTTTCTTCTTTCTCTTCTGTGATGGCTTTCCACGAAGTAATGCCTCAGCATATTGATTTCATTTAAATCAGATATTAAATCTATGTCTTGTAAATATATTCGATAGGGAGAATTAGTGACATATCCAGCTCTATAACTTAATCTTTTCAAGGATCATTTCACTCCTTTCTGCTCCTCGACTTGAAAGCTTATATTAACACTTGAAATTGTTCCAAGATAACAGCACAATTGAATCAAAACGTTGCTAAACTACAGTCATAGACTATGTCATATGTAACTACAACATATTTTCTTTCCTTTTATATTTATTTATCCAGATTTAATAGCGTATTCCTCTTTTTAAGTGTATTCCAAACTTTTATGCCTGAAATCTTATTTTTTTCCATTCCTGAAGACTTTTACTATAACAAAATAATCTATTATTCTTAGCAGTGAGAGGAGTTCATTCGTTAAATTTTTGGTGCATTCTTACTAATTTAGTGAAGGCCTTTTCTAAAATTTATTGACGGAGATCTCAACGCCTCAAAGTTAAACATGGTATCAGTTCATTTATCAAAATATTTTCAGAAACTCATTAAGGATAGAAGACATCGAACGACTTGATGACGAAAATCGAATGATAGCTCTAAGTTTTGAACACAGAGGCACCAGCACCATGAAGCCATCAAAAGTTGGTAGGGAAACCCAATGCGCATTTCGCTGCCGATAGCAGCANATTTTCAGAACGTTATAAGTTAATTTATTTGAATCAAAGAAAAAGTTTCTCATTTATTATTAATAATAGTTTCATAACGTTAATTTTCGCTATCAGACTTCCGGATTTGTTTAAAAGGGTAGTGCTGGAAACGACCTTAAATTCTGTGGAATTACAGGGAAACCTGCTACCTACGTAAACGTAGCGTCGAGTCAAAAATCAGGCGTTGATGGCCTATCGAGTTCGTCCCTCCAACTGAGGATAACAAGATTGAAAAATGGCTGAGTATCCGGCGTTTCATTCAGCCTCATACACACCTGAGTGAATCTCTAATCTTAAATCAAAAGGCAATTCTACCCTCCGGAAAGGCAAAAAATCACAGGCGCTCTCGCAATTAAGAATTCATGAACAATCCTCGGCGAAAATAATTTGGATTTCTTCAGAGGGAAAATAAAAAACACCGGCCGTCATCCTTATTCTTTTTCCTTCTTAAATCCAGGAGATCTTTATTCTTCTTTCGCTTCCGCAGAGGCAAAGCACTATCATTAATCCAAATTTTAAAACGAAGCGTGACATCCAGGCCTCCTTAATTAATTTCACATTTCCGGTTCGCCTCAGAAAACATTCTTCGGGGGCGTATTAAGGGCGAAAAAGGGGAAAGTTTCCCTAAGCCTCCGAAAGATTCGACCTCTTCTCTCCCTTCCCGTCTTCCGAAGAAACTTCCCATAGAATTCCGGTCCAGTTCACCTCCTCCATCCCATCACATCGTATTATTTATGTAGTTCCATTACTTCCACGCTCATCGAACAACCCCTCCGAGAAAATAATAAAGCCGCGAGGGAATTTTTCTACATTTAAAAAAAAGAGTCCCAAACCCCTCAAAGGGCTATCTTTCATCGGAAAACTCTTCTTTACCGCGTTTAACGCTCTATCCCCACGCCGCTCCCCGTCCCGATTCTCATCCCCACCTCATTCATCCCTTCCAACGGCCTCATCCCCCCCGAGCCTCCCCATTCCCCAGCACTCCATCTTTCTCGCGCTTCAACAGTTCTTCCCGTTCTCCTTGCCCCTTCTCCCTCCTCATCCCTGCCTCACTACTCCCCGATAAATATTTAACTGGTCATGACACTTCATTTTCCGAGCCAGTAGGTGCCAGCTGAAGTGGGGAGTCGAGCTCCCTTTAGCACCGCCTCTGCGCCTCCCCGCGCCCCCTCCCCACCTACCCTCATAACCTTTCACGGTCTCTTATCGAGACGCACTGGTGTCACGCTAGTAGTCGAAAGGACTGGCGACGTCCGTCTTGACAACGCGTTTCCCCCCGCCCTCTCCTTGCAATTTCGCCGTTTTTTTATTGTTCCTCTCCCCCCGCACGTTTTTTTTCCGGATGACAGTCGTTTTACGCAAGGTTACATTTATTCTCTCCCGCTTCTCGTCACGGCTGGGACTGCTCCTTTTATTCGTTATCTAAGCGTGTACGAGATATCGGGCATGTCCTCTGGTGCATGGGGCGCAGATGTGCCCGTGTGTCGACACTCGTTAAATAGATGAATAGTTTTCTTAGCGAGAGATATCAAATCCGTGAGCGAGTGCCTTTAAAAGTGCCGTGTTTGTGAGGTGGGGATGATTAAATTTGGACGGGGAAAATGAATTACGGGCGTGAGTGAATGCGTTGATAGCTTCACTGTGTAACAAAAATAAATTCATTGCCTTCGTCGGGTTCTTAATAGTTTTTCGCGTTTCGGAGGATGAGATTGTCGGTTTGATCGTATGCTAATTTTGATATAATTTGATGTTTGAGTGCTTAAATCATTAATTTATATTTTAAATTTATTCCGAGGTATTATGCACTGAAGTAATTGCCATTTGAGGTGCGGCTATATGCTTGGGACAATCTAACTGCGAGAAAAAATCTTTTAACTTCGTCAAATACCTGCTATAATTACTTGAATAATGATAAAACTAAAGGATGACTCATTCAAGGAAGTGATTAATGATCTTTTCATTAATTATGAAAACGCCTAAAATATCATATTTGTTCCTCAATATTCAGTGTGCCTTATCGGTTTATAACATTCGAAACTTCCCCCGGAATAAATTTGAAAGCGTAGGTATGCTTTTCAAAGAACTTCTGGAAATTTTCAGAAGCATGCAAGATAACTTCTGTGAAGGAATGTTTAGCGTGATAATCTAATAACGGTAAGGTCCCGGATTCGAAAAAGAATGGTCGCCATACATCTCAGGGTGGACGAATATTCAACTGTCTTCCACGAACGTATCGAAATTTGTATATTTATTGAGCAAATATAATTAATAACATTTTGAGTCCTCTTGTTGTTTTCTCTCACTGTATGATTTTTCCCAGAATGGATATTTGAGTGCGATTATTAAATGAATAAAAAAATGAAACGACAGGATGTAATACCGTAGTGCCTCACGGAATGGTGGCAATATCCTGTATTTTTAACAGAATCTATCGATAGCCTCTTTCACCTCTAAAGTCATCCAGAAATGGTACAACTAAGAGCTCCTCCAATTAAGGAGTTTGCGTGAGTGATTTTGGGGCGTTGGAATTGCAACGATAAATCGATAACCGTTACCACGAATCTTCTTGACATAGGATGGTAATCGTTAGAAGAAAGATCAACATTTTATTAATTATATTTGCTCAATAAATATACAGATGTCGATACGTTCTTGGAAGACTTAGTTGAATATTCGTCCACCCTGAAATGTAGGGCGACCATTCTTTTCGAGTAAACTATGGGAAATATACGCTAGGATATATATCTTAAAAAATATTTTTCTTTCAACCAACGATACGTAATAATTACCGACAGAGGACGTAGAAAGTACGGTTCAGGCACATCGCCACGGTCTCAAAGACTGGTTGGTAGGGTGTAGACGTAAATGAATATGAATTTCCTTTAAATTTTAATTTTCTCTGGCAATAACTACCAGCATAACTTACCAGTCAATTATAAATGTATTATTTATACAGTGTTGCATATCTCTAGATGCATAAGAAGCAAGAGACTTATTAGTTGCAGTATACGGTCCACAATCATCTAAAAAGTTCTGTTATATGCCAAAATTTGGTTATTCGTTGTTTCATTTCAACATTTCGAAGTTTGCCTGGAAAAAGGCACTTTCATGAGGCCTGTGTTTTCAGAGCACCATACACTTTTGCGCGAAATGATGTTAATATTTTCTTTGAAGAGGCGTTTCCTCTTTACTGCAGACTGCGTTCCAGTCTCCTGTGTTAACATATATATCTGTTTAGTGAAAGGTTTCCATGAGAAATGAGAAATCGATTTGTTCCTTTTTTTTCGACTTGAACTTTAACCAATATAACTTTCAAACAGTTAAAATTTATAATAAAAGAGTTTTAAACATCAGGTATGTTTCACTGAAATGACAGAAAAGCCAACCTATCATGAGCGTAAAACTTTATTTCTCCCTCTCTAAAATGACTCGGAGAATAAATTACTCCGTCGACTAATACTCTTCCATGCAATATCTTTAAACAGTTGGGCCTTCGGGCCTCGGGACTGCATTGCGATTTATGTGAAGATGCTTTATTAATATTTAGTATATTTCAACCTCCCTTGGTTCGGTCTTAAAGAGCAGTATCTACATAATTGTAGGTAATCATTGAAGGCTATATACCAGTCTCGTTATCGTTATGTTATGAATATGAAGTATAACATCGACAGAGTGAGTCATTTGTGATTAAAGGAACATTTATTTCTTTGGCCGTATCCCAATTTGAGCGATTTTCAAGTTTAATTCCGGAACTTAACAAAAGAATTCCAGAGTAATATAAAAGCTATTCATTTAGAATCATGAAATTTATTTCAAAATTTGAAGTTAGGTATCGATATTCTATAATATTTTATTGTGAAACATCGAGGAAAGATATTAAAATTAAAGATTAAAAAAAATATACTTCAATATTTCCCAAACATTGATTGATGGGTTAGTAGAAGTTACCAACATTTATTATTATTTTTGCTTTTGAAGTGGAAATTCTTCTCTGTTTTGAGAAAGAGTCCCATGTATTTACCGTAAAATTGCTCGTTTTCATCTCCTTGGAATTCACAATCTTTCATTCCTTTATTCCCCTTTCTTCTCCTTTTTTCCGTCTCATCTTTATATTCCATAAATGAGCACAAATTACCGCAAATATAAATAATCTCCTTTTATGAAAGTTTTTCTAAAGGAAGATTTTTCAAATTTCATGAGAAACATAATTCGTAATCACATTTGATGACTAAAAAAGACAAGACTAAAAACGACAAGACTGAAAAAGACAAGACTAAAAAAGACAAGACTAAAAAGACAAATCGAGAAGCAAGATCCATAGGCTACTACTTTATAGAAATCTCTAATTCTCATAACGTGTTTACAAATAAGATTAAGATTATTCCTTTCTTTACAGCGCATTACTGATTTGTCTCGTATTAGGAACTCTGCATGAAAATCCTAATGTATATGTTTCCTTGTAAAAGGAATCGAATGTATTATATATCAAAAGATAACTCCTCAAGGTCCCTGTATTTAATTTTCCATATTCAGTTTCGTGAATCACAAACAGAGGATCATTTAATACGGGATTATCTTATTATTTATAACTTTCAAATTCAATGCATGATATTCTCAAACAGAGTGGTTTGTTTCATTGCTTCTAATTTCTTCGGGGCGATTTTTTTATTCACAATCTTTTCTCCATAACTGCCATCTTCAGACGCTGGATCATTACTCATTCGGTAATGCGGCTGGGGAGGGATATTAAATCCATGAAAGGAGAGTGTATCGTTTTTGCCTCATAAAATATGACTTATTTTCATTCGTAATCTTGCTAGAGAATGAGCTTCACGGCGTATGAAGAAAGATTAATTAATGCTGCATTTCGCCAATGAATTAATCATAGTAATTAACGTACTTACATGCAAATCATATATTCTAAATTAACATTTTTATCGTGTTATAAAGTTGATCAACCGCTTTTAATGTACACAAAATTTTTGAGTCTAATGATTAATTACGGAGTAAAAATATACCTATGTTGTTGCAACGAGAAACGTCATTCAGAGTATGTATAAATATCTCCAACCTTATTTCAACTTGTAGTCTCTTAAATGGCTAGGAGAACAAATGAGCTTGGCGTTACAGTGTGTATTAAAAGAGTTAACGATCAACAAATTTACTCCATGACTGTCTTCACTGATTCAGGATTCTTATATTTTTGTTTTTTGACTAAGCTCAAGTTAGTACATTTACACGCCTCAGTATTCCGTTGGAAGTTAAATTCCGGAAAAAAGTTAGTTACATTTTAATCCAGATTGATTCGTTGCTTTTAGGAAGCTCTTTCTATCCAATGGGATCATAAATTCTTTTTCACCTCCGAATAACCTTATCCTAGGTATATCACAATAACTCTCGAAGATAATAAAATGTTTATGAAGAACAAACAATTTTTTCACGTAAACACTATGAATAAATGTTACCCGTAGTTTATCTCACAGTTTCCTTATCTGATGTGTTAATACTACGAAACACTACAGCATATTATCTACCCACAATATCTGACAGTACCTAATCATTCAAGCGTTGTGTGATCGATCCAAATACTTCTTGATTGTGTTTTGTTCTGTTGCTTAAACGTTCGAAAATTCACACAAGTCAAATCAAGTATTAATTAATAAATCAAATATTGTTATGGGAGTAAATAACTACGAACTAGTTTCGACTCCAGTCTAACTTTAGGGACAAATAATCTTCAGATAATTTACATATTTTCTTATGTAGTAGTATAAGAATAGCGGGGTATTATGAATGTACTCGATTTGAATAATAGAAATGGTCATTGTAGCGATGGTGTTTGAAAGGGACAATATTTATTCGTATTTTAATAATGTTTGCATTACTTCAAAACCGTGAATAATTTTTCGTAACGGGAAAATTGAAAGCCTTCATGAATATTTTTTTTCGACGATAAACATCGGATTTGGTCGGAATTCTTCTTTAACTTTGCAAAAAATTAACCTTATTGGAGGTAAAATCGAACACATATAATACCAGGGGCCTCCAAAATTACCTGCTTTTGAATATGAGAAAATGCTGATGGTAATGCGACATAATATCCTATGGGTGCCGCCATGTAATGACGTGGAAATTTTTAAAGATGTGCGATCTCTTACTCTCGAGTGTTAGGTTAACGTTCACGCACATATTGAAATTGGTAAAAGGGAAAATTCAGTATAATTGATGGAGGAAGCAATCTTAGTTCACGAAATCGTTGTTTCCAAGTGACGTTAATGAGGTGGAAGGTTTCTGTGAATTTTTAAATCTATGCCGTAGCTCTTGTTTTTTAGTAAAATGAAGTCATTCAGTTTAATCAGACCTTGTATTCAACTGAAGAGAAATGGATTTTTTTCGGCTCAGTTTTAATGATTCGAATAGTCAAAGTTGAAACATTTTCTGAGGTAAATTTTGTTTGCGATTTCCCTTGGGCTCGAGAACAAGCTAGGAGAGTTGTATGTAAAAATTAGAGAGAGAGTTTTGAAAGTATAGCATGGAATGGGATGACTGAATTGCGACCTTTGGGACAATAGAAATAAGTTGCGCGTAACCTTTGAGTGCTTGGAGAGGTTATGTAAGCAGCATTTTTGATGATTTATTTTTGGATTTACTTCTCGATTCGTAGAAATTGTACACTATGATATTAATTTTACATTCTCCGCCATTTTCAGGCTTTCGAAATTGTCAAGGAAATCGTTATCACAATTTTGTTAAAAATTTCTAAAGCCAAAATTTAAGCTCAATCCTTTTGCTTTAGTGGAACGAGTATCTTTTAGTAGTTCCTCCGAAAATTTTAAAAATTGTTTATCTTATATTCTCACGAAGTTCTGAGTAAGAATATTTGTCCATTTTCCCGGTTTCTTTCTATAATTTAATCCAATATAATTGTCCACATATCTTAATTTCGTGATGATTTAATTTCGTATTATCTTTCGCATAGCCATCGCAATTGTTTTTCATCTTTGGGCGGGAAGAAAAATTAGCTAAGTGCTCATCATATGACGCACTTCATGATTATAAGTGGCAAACTGTTTCCAGAGAAGATGTTTAGATAGATATATATTTCTATTGCTTTCATAAAGAGTTAACATACGATAAGGTTTCATAAGATATAAAAAGCTTTATGTTGCCTCTTGAGTGAACCTGTACTTGAGGTAACCATCATACAAAATAACACATTAAAAATATTTAAATTATTATTTATTTAACCTATTAAAGTAAAAAATACATGTCGCATAATTACGTTAACATAAACACGCATAAAATAATCTACCTCTGAATTCTAGAGAGCGCATTTACCATAATGAATTTTTGTGATTTATGACGGATTAATACTGTTTGTACGGCGGATCTCAAATAGCAGTAACGTAATTGCCGTGTAGTGAAATAGCCTGAACACCTATGAGCTAAATTTGGTTGAATTATTGTGGCTTTTATTGATCCATATTTCATTTTCATTTCATACACAGCGAAACGATCCATACAGAACTGCTGCTTTTTCTCCATGTTAATCTATCATATACATAACCATTAACTTCAGTTTAACCTTAAAAAAACCTTATACCGGGACCTAAAGTGAAGATAATTTTAACTCCATCCTTAAAATACATTATAATACCTGGAAATAGAGTTATATTTACTACAGAATAATAAAAACAGTCTCAAGTACTTTTTCACTGGAGTGACAGATAAGCCAACCTATCATTACTTTTAATCTATATTTTTGTTTCAATCTCTCTTTGCTCTGTCTCAAAGAGCATAAGAGAGTTGAAGTTAATCATTAATGGCTATCAGGTAGTCTCATTATCACTATATAATAAATTTGAAGAATAGCATTTAAAGTGTGCGTCATTCATGATTGTCGAAAGTTTAGTTAAATTCAAAGTTTAGCTCTTTGGCCTTAAACCATTATGAGATATTATCATGTTTCATACCGAAAATTAACTAAAACAATTCAAAGAAATGTAAAAGTCATTCATTTTGTATTGCGAAATTTATGTCAAATATGGGATTTAGTTATTGATATTCAGTAATCATTGGTTTCTGTTTATTGAGGAACAATATTGAAATCAGCAGTTGATATTGGGATCATATTCTACTTCAAAATTTCGTATAATTCATATATAGATGTTACCCGCACCTACCATTATTTTTCCTTTTAAATGAAAACTCTATTCAAATTTGATAAAAATTCCGATTTTAAATCAGTAAAATCATTTGTCTTCATTCCCTCGCAAAGGGAGGGTATGGAAAATGATTTCATTCCACAATCCATCCCACATTCCTTTTTCTTAATACCATTTTTTCCCTTTTCCTCTCCCCTTTGTACGTTTTTATCGATATATTCTAACATTAGCACGAGCTACTGCAATTTAATCTCATTTTATGATATTTATTACCGCGGAGTTATTTTTCTAAAGGAAGATCTTTTATTTCAAGGAATCATTTTGTAGGACATCTTTAAACTAAATATGGTCCCATTATTATTATTTTCAATCATTCAGCATTTCATTTACATTTAATATATTGCGAAATGTTCTACAGTTACTGCAACTGAAGGCTATCTAATCTTTCAGGAAATAGCGGGTGCTTGCAAAATCGTTTGGGCGGCGTTTAAAAAATATTGGGCAGCCTTCCAGGCGCCGAGGCCTCGCCAAGCGCCATTTCAAGTGGATGACACGTAGTCAACCGTGTCGACTCCTACGCCGCCTTATTGGTTTTCTGGGCCGCAATGGATCCGCTACCTATTAATTCAGGTAGCTCCCCAATTTTTTTTCTGGTCAACGTCATGGTATTGAACCCGGGTGAATCCGATTTCACCGAGGGGATACGATACCCGCTTGGCTTATCCAGGGGTAAGTCATGTTAAATTAGAAAATTATGCCAAAATTTAGTTGAAATTACTCGTTAAGTTATACTAACAATCGGCGGCTGGGGATTTTGGTGATGAAACAGTCACACTGCCAGGGGATCGGTAAATCGGCCCTCTGGATATGAGTGAAATGTTAGATAACTCAATGGTTAGAGTAGCCGAGTGTACCGTTGTATGGTAGTGAAACATGAACTGTAGGAATACCAAAAAAGAAACGGCTGGAGGCTTTCGAGATGTGGTGTTACAGAAGGATGTTAAAGATCAGTTGGACAGAACGACTAACAAATCAGGAGGTTCTGAGAAAAGTAGACGAAGAGCGGTCTTTGTGGAACACCCTGAAAAGATGGAGGAATAAGTAATAATAATTAATAATTATAGAGGCAAGAATTATAGAGGAAGACCAAGATTAGAGTATACGAAACCGATAATGGAGGACATGGAATGTAAAAGCTGATTGGAGTTGAAGAGGATGGCGGAGGACAGAGAAAGGTGGAAGACTGTCGCCAACCAATCCTGAGGGATTGAAAATCAGAGAGAGAGAGAGTCGCCCGGCAGACAGAAGGTTTGGGTTTGACTCCCAGTCCCGCCCACATTTTCTGCATTCGCTTATCCTTATGCTTTCCGGGCCTACGCCTCAACGTATCAATTCCTGTATTACATCCCTTTCCTCTATGATAATGTTTAGGCTTCAGGAACAGTCCCTTATCTCCGTGTTTTTAAAATTTATCGAAGAAAATCTCACGATGATCACCTAATCTTTAATAATTCTTTTAGAAAACCATTCGTAGGTTTCGCCAAAGTAGGTTCCCTCCGCAGCACTAACAATTTTTTTCTATCAATGACTTCCTTATTTATTTCCTGTTTTTCTTTGTTTGTTTTCTGTTTGTTTTTTTTTTCGTTTCCGTTCTCTTTGTTTTTCTCTGTTTATATTTTGATGTAAATTTATTTCTCTTGTTATGTCTATGTAACAATGTATATGTATAATTTTGTTTTACTTTTAGATCCGATTAAACCTGTTTTTTCCTTTAAACTTAGTTAACTATCATTAGGTTTCGCAGGTTTTTTCATACTCCCCTTCTTGTGGCTGTTTTTCTGCCGTGGTGTATTTATACCTACGTGCAAATTTATATTTTCAACCCTACAAAGTAGTTTCCTTTTGCGCATTCTTTTCAAGCTATCACTTCTTAAACTTCATATGAATAACAGTTGGATAGAAGAAGAGACTTGATAGTCTCAATGTCGCTCGTATAAAGTCACATTATTATGCAGTAACGGTTGTGAAAAATAGCGACTTAACTGGGACTTGAACCCAGGTCTCCAACTTTCCGGGCATGTATTCTAACCACTGAACTACCATGCCGCATTGTTATTATTACCATCTGTGTTCCATTATTTTTTTCCTATGAGTTCGTATGTACTACCTTATGGTTTTTCATTATCATCACCAGTGTATACTTGTATTACCTTTGCTATAAGGCATTATTTTATTTTCACTAACTTCTTTTGACATAATGTAAATATTATCATTATGTGCTCTCTTTCCTCAAGTTTTTCTTCACCTCCTTCTCCGTGGGCGTTTTCCCGTGTGGTTTTTGTCTTCTTCAACCTTCAGTTGAGAACGCTTTTCTCCACAAACACAAATCTTTTTGTGTTGTTACATTTTTTCTTTCAACTTGAAATATTTATTTTAACTTATGTATTGACGATTGAGGTTAGGTGGAAGAGAGGCCAGCTTGGCCTAACCTCGCCTTAATAAAGAGTTTATTCATTCATTCATTCATTCATGGAGGCTGACAGTAAAAGGGTTAAAGGATCAGAATTTATCGTTCTTTCGTAAAAATCGTAGCTTAGCGATGAAGATATTGGATTTATTGATCTTGCTGATCAATCCAGAATTTTAAAGAATAGAAAGATGTAGCTTATCTGCACACCCACATTTTATATTACATAACATAGAGGAAGGTGCCCCAGGCACTACCCACCGAATCCAGGAAGACGTTCGAATATCAAAGTATATTAAGTTATTCCTGGTAGCGAAAATCAAGGGGAGAGCGAAAAATCGGGCAAAGGAGATAATTGCGTTCCAAATATACAGTAGAATGAAATAAAAGCATTTTATCCTACCGACCGCGAGGAATGTACCCATGAAACGGAACGTTGCCGGAGAAAATAACGAGCAGGTCTTTTGATGGAAGAAATGAAGACACACGTGTTTATGTGAAATATAAGAAAACAAATTAAAATTTCAAAATTGTAGTGCCGAGATTAAGAACGCGGAGGTTTCCTTTTTTGGGTGGCGCTGGGGTGCGGGCTGAGATGGATTGGGGATGGGTTGGACGGGAAGTGGGAGAGATAGAGAGCTTCTGGAATCGGAAATAGGGGAGAGCAGAAGGGAAGAAGAAGTCTAATTATGTTGGGACTTACTTATCTCAAAAACTAATTTTACACGGATCGCAGGAGGAGAAAAGGTTAGGGACTAAGGTTTTTTCCGTCGGAGGAAGAGGAGTTTGAAGGTCTTGAGAGAGACTGGGGAGTCGTGTTCGTGAGGTGGAAAGGAAGTTTTCGGTTTTCGGGAGCGATATTGGACGAAGATACAAAAATTCTTGTATATTAAACATTTAGTACTGGCGGAACTGTTCTCTGGTATGAGACTACGAAATACGTCGATACGTATTTATCTAAGGAAATGTTTAAAATTACGTTGGTATTATTTTTCCTGCTGTGTCATCAACTGTATTCACAAATTTTTGAACAGGTATAAATGTATACATATGTCATGTAAATTTATTTAAGTCATAAATATAACATATATAAATATGTCGTGCGCAATTACCAAATACGGGTATTCGAAATGTAAATATGCTTTTACGCAGTCTGCGAAGTGAGTAAAAATTTCTGGCAATCTACGAAAGAAATACCTACTCCGCGGAGTGGGTACTTCATTCCGCTTTTTGTAATACAATTTCCATTTTTTTCCATTCTTTCCATTTCCATTTTTGTAATACCTGAAGGAAATAGAATCAACAGGAATAAAATCCGTTACTTCATGGCAGAGCTCTAGATAAGACTTCAAGGCGACTCATATAGTCATCATAAGGTCCCTGATTTGTAAAAGTTCGACTTTTCTTTCTTCCTACCCGAAGGAAACTTTCATTTTTACCAACGCAATAATCAAAATACCCAGTCTGCGGAAAGGGCATTGCATTTAACTCATTTTGTTTGGTTGGTTCCGGACAATGCCTGAATTCGTCAGATACGTGTAACATTAATATTATATAAAACAATGACTTACATAGTCCTTCATAAAGTTCAAATAATCCAAGACAGACATGGCTAACCTGTAGCCTTCAGGCCACATGTATATTTTTCGGGAGATCAATGGGGCCTTCCGTATCTTCCTTAACAAATTCTCTTATTTATATTACCTATAAGTAATTTAAATAAGAGCATTTTTTTCCTAAACTCGATTTTTACACCGAGTGAGAATATTATGGAAAAGGCTGCTTTTTAGATCACTTAGCGAATGAAGTAGATTTCTCATAGAATTCTGATTTTAAAATATTTGTATGCAGTCAATGCGTAATTCAGTTGTGGCGTTAAGTATCTTAATGCCTCCGAATGGTATATATCTGTGTCATTTCTCTGAAAAAAGGTTCCCCACCCTCGATCTGAGATATAGTAATGTAGTCGATAGAAATCTTTGCGACATGTGGCATAACAATCAACAGAATCGGTGTTCTTTTATGAATTGGTATTTAACTATTGTGTAGTAGCCTTAGTCAGGTTGGAGACTAAGATTGGACAAGATATCTTAGTCACGACATTGCTGTTTGATTATGTCATTAGCTTCATTCTAAGAGATGTATTAATAAACTAAAAATTCGCTATCTTTAAATAAAATACATGATCATTAATAGTACTGCCCAATTAACGGAAATGTTATCGATGTAGGTTTTTGCGGAGTTCATACTATAAGTAATTTGAGAGATACAGAAAAGCTTGTTACTTTGCGCTGATTTAAATCAATTGTTTATATCGACTCCTTTTATATAACCAATTATGCCCATTTAAAACGATTTCGTTGAACATAGCATTTGATCCACCTATGCTGTCCTAATAATTGAATAAATATGTTGTGTTGAATCACAACTACGAGTACTAATACTCAACTGCTTCATATGTGGAGTCAATAAAATTTTTCAAATATTGATTGCATCCGCCACTAGTTGGCGACCAATTGGGAAAGAGGGGGAGTAAGTGAGGCTTACTAGGCGAGATGAGGAGTGAGGTATTTGCCCTGGATTTCCTTCTGAATGGTATGAGTGAAATTTGAAGTGCAGCAGTGTTACCGCATTGATATATTTGTATTCAAGAAGGATTTACCGAAATGGATGCCATTTTTCAACATCATATCTGTCTTGATTGTTTTTACTATTTTTTGTAGTAACACTGTTAAAAGTGTTTCAACTACCTTGGTCATTTCGCAGATATGGGCCCCCACCGGGAATTGATTTTATATCACTACAGTCATGAGCAAGACAAAAACAAATGAAAGGTCAACTTTCTAAATTATTTTCTAACAAATATTTACATCTATATGGATTAACAACTCGGAAATCTAGGCAAGTATTGAAATAAAACGTATGTAATTAATTTGAAATCAGAAATACAGTTGCGGCTACTTGAATATACTTATCTAAAGTAACTGTGCTTCTGTGACCTGTCTCGAACAAAGTGAAAGATTCTCATTTTCACAGCAAGGGGAACATCATAAGCATGGAATGAGTGTTTTCAGAGCAGTGTAATCGTGAGGCTTCGGGATAAACTCAAGCGCACGCATTAAGGAAAGCGTTTAAGCTGGAAGATGATAATGAGGTCGTTGCGGAGTTATTCAGTTGTTGAGCAAAGTGTACATTTTGGGTGAATGGGCTGAGTTTCGGAAAGATTTTCAGCCCATCTAAAAAGAGAAGGATGTAATCCAATCCCTGATGCAAGCTCGCACTTTTAAAGCGCATAGGATTTTTTAATTACTATCTCATCCTTATATTCACGCCATTTTTAGACGGTTTACAACTCTCTCGCACTCAATCTTTTATGCGCTGTTTGTTTTTCACTGTGTGTTTATGCTTATAAAGTACGCCAATTCCAACCAGGATATCTAAATAGCAGGTATTAAAAGAGAAGATAATTCAGTATTAATCTCTTGCTTTAACCACTTAGGATTATTTTTGTTGGTTTCGATTCTGCGGGTTTATTCGATTCTAATGAAATATTAAAAAGGTACGTACAAAGTGAATGCCGCTGTCAACCAATCATACTATTCTTCTTGGAAAAAGTTACCCCTTTTACAGCTTCTTACCCCTATTTTCCTTTAATTTACTTAATAGTTTCTGCCATGTTACAAAAGAGCAAAGAATTACCAACTTCATCGTTGTTAGCGAAGTTATGTGATAGAGATTATCTCTCTTTAAAACCTGTAAAAAGGTTGCTAAGAAGTTCCAATAAGATGAATTGGTATTCCCAGTGGCAACGGTTGACACATTTTAAAGCTAAAATTTATGTTCTCAATTCCGTTTTAGACGATAACGATGGATCGGATATAAATGCTGTCTTTTTTATTATTACTATCGGCAGATTGATGGCGCGATAATGACATAACAACATAGCTGCCGATTTATTATGGAGTACCTCAAGGTTCCGTTACTTGCCCTCTCATGTTTTTATAGAACATTCTTAAATTCAGTAGTTCAACAATCTAATTCAATTGATTTGTGTTTTAAGTATAATATACGCCACTGATCTTCAGATTTATCTTCATTACACCATTTATGAGTTTATTTGATTCTATTTTGAACAAATTCCAATCTACCGGCTCCATGGAAATGAATTAATAGTGCAGTTGTGAAATAATTGGTCATCACCTAACAATGAATATATCAATAATCTGATAACTATAATTTTCCGAATATAACGATTAACATCTATGCCATCTTTTTTCTAGTCTTATGATTGATTTTTCATCCGTAATCTTGGCTTTGCCCTGTATCACTAGCTATATTTCAAGTAATCCTTTTGTCTCCGACATCTCCGTGATATTTCCGTTGTTCTTGCAAATTTAATGGCATTTTGTACAAAATGTACTTAGAAATATCTTACTCATTTCAACGAGTGAAATTCATGTATATTTTCTATTTTATTAGTCCCTTAATTTTATTACTGATTCCTTCTATGCGGCTATCTCACCACCGGGTAGTTGCTGAAACCACTCCGCCTTTCAAGTATTTGAACGAAATTTAAACTTATAACTAAAAAGATACATATTATGTGTTCCTGATTTGAGATTTGGTGATTTAAACCAAATATTAGAAGGAAGTATATGCTCGGATCTATCTTACTTTCACTTTTCCGAAACAAAAATCCTAAATACATTACTGAATTATATTCTTTTAAATCTCTCTTTATTAAAAACGAATTGTAGCTAAATATTCTTTCAATTGGTATATTTCATATATCCATGAACATTTTAATGTTTGGTAAACTTTTAAAACTATTCCTGGTGAATTGAAACCACTAATTCAGTTTATTTCTCGAAGGCGAAAGCACGTCATTTAATTAATCGCTATTGTAAGATTTTGTTTTTTGTTTTTCGGTTTTATTTGAAATTTCGAAGTGAGCAATGATTTGTTTATTTTGATTTTTTCTCCGCCGTGCGTAGATTTTCCTGTTTTAATGGTGTTTTTTTTATATACCTTAGAGCTTGATAAATTCGGGTTATTCAGTTCATCCACGTGTAAGCTGTTAGAAAAATTTGTTTTATGTATAGCTTTTAGTTTAGCGTACGCACATTAGCTTATATTGTATACGCATATTAGCTTATTTGCTTCATGGCATTTAAGGATTGATTTTGAATACAGTTTTGAAATTCAATCGAGTATAGGTATGTAAAATCAGTGGCAATACAACTCAGCCCACCAGAAATCAAACAAAAGGAGCGTAGAAATACCATCCTGGCCTTCATTTATCCGTCATTTTATGGCGAATTTTGGATCGAAAGAATTCAACTATCACGGAGAAAAAATGTGTACGAAATTAAATTGGAATTTGCCAGTAAAAAATCGGAACCGATATGAGCTAGCGTTGCGTTGTTCACTAAAATTCCTTTGCTACGAGCAGAAAAATGAACTCCATATTCATCAAGAAGATTTAGAACATAAAGTATAAGAGCTTTTTATAGTCAAAGAATTAAATTTATTCAGACATTATATTTAGAAATGGCCCCACAGTTGTGCGTATTAAATATATATTATTTAAGAGTCTAAAAAGCAATCCGTATAAATTTCACGAGTTTCGAAGTATTTTTGAACACTTGTAACGGTGTCTGTAATGATTTATTTAGCCCTCCAAGGCTTCGATATTTATTCCGCCCAAAGCAGCAATTTCTTCATTTTGATATATTAGCTGTAATTTTTATTTCAAAAGTTCCGGAAATTTTTAACGCTACAGGGAAATTAACTTTAAAGAGGCAGACTACGAGTACATACTATCGAAACGATTGCATGGATTTAGATCCTATATGCATGGTTTCCTTGTAAAAAAAAGCAAAGTACGCAAAAAAATATCGCCTTAGAAATGCAACTTAAGCTCTCAATTTTGACATAAACAAATTTAGATTTAAAATTTGGATTTAAACAAAGAGTTGATCGGCAGTCCTTTTAGTGACTTTAACATTATTTCAACGTACCGAAATTGACTGTGCTAAAAAACAGAAAAATTCATTTGGGTAGCATTATTACCCTCCCGTTTCTATGACATCGATAGAAATACAAAGCTGCCCATACGTTTTCGAATTTTTGCGGTTGAAACTTGCGGCGTCCGGTATCGGAATCTTTTCCGCTGTCATCGAGAGAAAAAATATCTTCTCTTCATTCCACAATATTACCAGGAATTTCTATCTCTTGTCGCGGCGCGTGAGCTGCATTTGTCAACTAATTCCATCGGCCTTTTTTCGATCGGCAACCGAAAATATTCGATATATCTGCGATGAACAATATATGGCATTTCCTCCCGGGTGGGATGAGAGCTCAGCGGCTGCTATTTGCTGGGTGCGCTCTAAATGAATCTACGGAACGCTCGCGAGTGCCCATACCCTTTAATTTAATACTGCATATTTTCCTGACGCCTGCGGCACGCGGGGTCACAAAGAGATCATTCGTCCGCTGAGGATTTTATTACAGGACACGGTGCTCCGCTTTCACATTGCCTCAGCTTACGATTCGTATGACACTTGCGTATCCAAAGAAAAAACAAAACACAAAGCGCACTACTTTAAATCTTTAGGATTCGTGCCAATGCTAAGCTTCCGGACTGCGACTCGTGTTTTGTACTCTTGCGCTTTAATATTGCAAGGGTGGTCTCGAAAGGATGAATCCACTCTAATAAAGTTGTGATAATATATACTTCTGTGATCCGTTTTGAGTTATTTTGATTTTTGTTTTCTACCCTGTTTTTTGAATGCTATAATTTGCATTGCGTATGAAATTTACGCACTCTTTCATCTTTCTTTCCTCTTCCGATCGGGGAATCGAAGAAAAGCCGAATCGAAAACAGATGAAATATTTTTACTGTGATTTTTGTGTGGTGAAAACCGAAACCTAAACAGAAAATTTGAAATTCTCGAACCCGAATCGAAAACAGTTTAGGTATTTAATAATAAAATCTAAATGCTCTGGCGTAACTTTGGAAAGCCATGACAGTTGACAAAAGAAGAGAAAGACTTTGTTGATTTTTCACAGTATATTTTCAATACGACCGGTTTCGCTACCGGAGTAGCATCATCAGGTCTGATGATGCTACCGGAGTAGCATCATCAGGTGATGATGCTACTCCGGTAGCAAAACCGGTCGTATTGAAAATATACTGTGGAAAATCAACAAAGTCTTTTTCTTCTATTGTTAACTAAGTATTTAATAGTCAAAGTTAAGGTGACTGCGACCACCGACGGCAGAATACATAACAGCAAAATTCCACACCAGAACCATCAAAAATCACAAGAATACAGCTCTCGCTTGAGAATTTTGATGGTTCTGGTGTGGTATTTTGCTAAATATTTAATAGCCGTACCAATTTTATTATGTCCAACTTCCAATCAAAAAATTTAATATTGTTCAAAAACGCCCTACTTAAGTATAACAATATTCCCTGATGATCTAAAAAGACCACTTGCTACTCACTAATTAGCATTTATATCCAGAAAGTGAGACAAAACAGTACTTTTTTCACTGTTTTTATAGCACACGACCGGTTTCAGCAAGTAATCGCCATTATCAGCCGTCGCCATTGAACCTAATGATGTCGTGCGCTAATAAATCTTGGAAAAGTATTCTTTCGTCTCACTTCCTGTTTGTGATTGATTTTCACAAAACGACGCCTTCCTCCGGGAATTTTACGAGCATTATATATCATAATAACTTGACATAGGAAAGTAAATATAAATACTATGTATATTTATAATGATGATGTATGTATAATTCTATGATTGTATGTATGACTGTGTGATTAGAGCTCCCGGGTAGTGAAGTAGGTAACGCGTTCCACTTTTGTCTGAGCGGTCCTGGGTTCGATTCTCGGTGGGAGATGATGTCCGAAATGACCTAAGTCGTCGAAGCTCTTACAAAAATACTACTTACTAGTACTACTGTAGGATTTTACTGTATGATTGTATAGCATAATAATGGAATAATTTTTTAACAGTAATAAGTAACCTCTGGACTTTTGGTCCATCTGTAACGCATGTAACATTAGCAATAATTACTGAGCTCTCGCTTACATTTAAGGTCGAAATTCAAGAGAAGAACATGCTAATATATCTTTTTTACAATGAACCCCAATAGCTGTACGTTAACACGGAAATCTGTTCATTCGGTACACTCATTTATTCCGGCCGCAAAAGCTTCATTATATCTTTATGTAACACCAGTTGACGTTTTTATTGGGTGTATATAAATGGCACGGCCCTGAAAGTCTTTTCACTCGCTCTCATAACGGAATAATTAAAAAGGAGTTGGCGGGTAAAGTAGCTGTCTGTACCGATTTTATGACCGTTTTTTTCTTAACGAACACACCTTTCCCCACCGTTTTCTTCGTCTGCTTATCTCCCTTGCAAATACCCCTTCACGTCGCCTCCAAAGACGCTCTCTCCGGAGTTCCTGTTTTGATAAAACGGAGGTGTGAGTGGTTCGGCGGAGGGGAGCCGTGAAGTTGATAAGTGCGAAAGGGGTCGATCTTTTTAGCGCCTGCTCGTTTCTCCCCAAAGCCTTCATTTTCACACGTTTTCAAGAGCCATTAACTCGGCTCGAGGTGACTCTTGGAGAATAAATAGGGCTTGCGGGGGCGGGGAGCGAGCGAAAGACAAAACGTGCGCCGCGATGGAAAAAATGAATAACAAAGCGCCGAAAAAGTCACTCTTTGTAGATTTCCACGAGTGGAGTGGAACTCAACAAGTGGATAATTCTTTTTTGCGCCTTACCCCCGTTCACCCCTCAAAACCCTCGTTCTTTCATTATTCCCCGTGAGGATTTAAAAGGGGTTTTTCCATCTTCAAAAAAAAGGCGATTCGGGAAGATAAGAGGTGGCAGTTTTTGTTGTTACGCAATAAAGAAATGGCGGCGGGAAGAATGATTAAGTCTTTTATCGGCTGACGTTTGAGGTGAGGAAGATTGGAACGAAACGCGCTCTTCGGTTTGAAAACAAACGCCGTTTGAAACGTCTTTCGACTCTCTTTTTATCATTGCCGTCTTTCCGCTCCGCGTTTTATGTCTAAGGATTCCTTTTCTGTACGAAGAGTTCCTTTATCTTCCAGTTTGAAGCGGCGCGTCGAAGTTGAATTTCTCCTTTTTTAAAAGGCGCGGCGGTTTAGGCTAGTTATTATGTAACTCGATTTGTCGAACGGGCGATGAGAAGATTAACGCCAAAGGCGGCAATTTACGGACCGCGAATTGCTCTTCTATTCAAATTCTGTTACCAATTCCCTCGAATTGCAAGAATGCGGAGTGTATTTAGCGGATTTCACCGAACATATTGAATCATACCGAGGAAAATATCTTTTGGTTGGTTTTTCCTGCGGAAAATCAAGTGTCAAAGGAAAAAAGATTCAATATTCTCGCTAATTTCCTTGCGGATACTTTTAGAATGGCCGGTTGTCTAAAATACCGCCGAATTACTTCAAACCAATGTAGTATTGAAAAATACTTCCCAATTTTTATCTTACAACTAGTAAACTCCCCCGTCAAGCATGATAGGTCATAACTTATTTTAAAAATAAATCTGACGTTGTAAACATCTGTTCTTTCCAAGCCAGAGTGTGTCAATTGTTGGTCTTCAATAATATAATTATGAACAGGGGATGGTTTGATTGATAAGGCATACATTTGGTATAACTTTCCCGTAATTAAATGTATGAAGGACTATTTTTGTCAATTGTCATTATGAAGTCACCATTCATAAATCTTTTGTATACTTCAACTTTAAGCCATGAAAATTGAAAAAATACTGTCATCTCACAACCGTTAATATTTCATTCAATTTCTAAGCGTATCCTTGTATAATAACAAATTTAGCTCGGCATCGATGCTCAGGTTTGGTAAACGTTCCTGTCAAGCAGGATGTAACTATGATAATTTGTTTCTATTGAGCTATAGTGACAGCCCTCTCTTATATCATTTCTTTTGAAGTTGGCAATCCTCTACATTTACTCAGCTAACCTTTTACTAATTAAAAGTTAGGTTAACTTTTAGATTTAAATCGATACATGCTGCTATTATTTTAATATACTTCAAAAAACATAAAATGTTGTACTACAGACGCGTTAAATTAACTTCTCACATTTAAGCCATGGTCCATTCTCAAATGATGGCCCTTCTAAGTGAAATCAAAGTTTCGTGATTTGATATCAAAATGTGATTTTTCGTCTTTCAAAATCAGCGTCCCTTGTTTGTCATTTGACTAGTGATTGGTTATCTTATTTTATATTTAATTTTTTACGCATATTTCATCAACATCTCCAACTATATATTTGGTATGATTTGATCCAGAGCGGTGGGTACGTGGATTTTACGTGGGACAACTACGGGCAATCGCAAGGAAAATATAATTCTATGTATAGAAAAATAAAACGCTGGCAATACTGTGTGTGCAGAAAGACAGAGAGGGTAGAGAAAGAAGTTGAGAGCAATATCATGATTTTTAAGCAAAATAGGAATGGATAATATTCTCCCATTTGTCTCAAAAGATGCCTCAAATTTCTCACCGAATTCTGGGATAATTTCTCATTATTCTCATTATAATTTTATTATTGAAGATTCTTTCGCCGTGATTATAACTCCCATGTACAAATTTTATCCTCATGCTACCATATAGCTTGGGAACAGGGGCATAAATCTCAAGCAAAAGTCTATCTCAGGTGACTCACAAATATCCAACGCAGGAATGGGAAAGTGGAGACGTCGGAAAAGTTTCATGAAATAACCGTCTTCGGAAGTAAAAGGAGCAGGACGAGGGATAAAACTTGATCTTAAACTATAATAAATGTAGAGACCAATGTATATCATCTTCCGGTCTGTTACTGGTGCACATTCGAGTTTTTGCGGAAAGTTTTTCATTTCGGGCATTGCCATTCATAATTCCTTGCGGAGATAAAATAAGTCGATATCTTCAAGATTCACAATTATTCGGGGGAGAAGTGTAAGTTTGAATAGAACTTTATGGTTTTCGTTTGAGATTTTTGTCTTTTAAAATTCTCATGACGATAATAAAAGACACAATTTTTACCCGTTCCACCAAGAATTTATTCTGCGACCATGGTTTCAAAGCTTCGCTTCATCGTCAGACAGGGTTAAAAATTATTATTCTCATCGTCATGGAAACTTACTACGAAGTCAAGCCGGAAGAAATAGTTAACATTCTCAGTCAGTATCACTACCCTTTTTTTAGGTGCCAGTCGGTATTTTGAGGTTTTGTGTGCTTGAAGTTGGTAGAGGTATTCATTGGGCCATGTGCAATAGTTCATATCCTCTCTATTTAAATCTTAAAATCTCATAGTTATTTGCTCCTTTTCGGCAGATTTTCTGTCCTTATGCTCTCTTTTGCTCGCGTAGAATGTATGATTGTCGTAACTATAATAATGTATAAGCTTTCCTGGTAAACATAGAAAACGG
>KZ308631.1:993802-1003927 GCA_000376725.2 Ladona fulva | reverse complement strand
AATCATATGCTCGTGAAAAATCTGTGAAATCAAAACGAACCAATTTTTTCATAGAAATTTTACTAAAACTAGGTTAAGCAAGTATTATTCCAATATAATAACTTGAAATCCAATTAAGAACAACTTCTGAATGAAACGAGCTTAAATAAAATTTTTAAAGGATACTATTGGATCTTTCGTTCTTGAATTTTCATTGATGCTTAAGCAGGAATTATTTTTGTAGAGTCTAAAGATTATTGAGACGGAAGTTTTGAGAAATGAAATTATGCTGTAGCACCCTAGAGTATCTCTTTGATTTCAAAATCAACTTTCGATACACTTCCTTTCAACCGTACCTATCAATGAAGCTAACTTTCAGGCACGCTTACTTTGAATATTTATTTCGCTCATAGATTCTGTAAAATTTAAGCGCCTCTCCAGCCTTTTCATTTTCTATAAATACTTCAGCTCTCGAAAAATGTTTTTATTTTCTTATTTTTAAGACTTAATTCTGCTCTTGCTTCAAAATGTATTTAGAAGAGGGATAATTCATTTTCATTGGGAAACCAAAGACTGACTACCACAGGCGTATGTACATTGTTTGATGTTATCCTATAGAGAAAATCTCCATTTCGCGGTAAAATTTCACTGCGAAAGTAAACTTTACTAATCGCCAGATGTACCTTGTATACTCATAATCCGGGAGAATAATGCCCACGTATGCGTAAAGGAAACAACCTCGTGAACTCTTCTCAGATGCGATATACCGATTGATAACTAAATGAGTTGCAGAAAATTTTTCACGCGTAATAGAAATAGCATACAGTAAATAGTGACGATTATTGTTGGATTACTAATTTTCAAAAATAGTTGACAGTCATTTTTGTAATTAATGAAGATATTGGCAATTTAAAACAACATAGTACAACTGAGAAGAAACTTAGGGAAATATATTATACTAATTTTTATTAGGTACGCATCATAAAAGATCTGATTACTTTACTTAGGATTCTTCGTACCAACTCAATGGTGAATTTTTAGCTTTGTTTTGGATAAAATATTATCCTTTAATCGTTGTGTCAGTTAATGATTTTTACTTCGTACTAAAGAATAACCAAAATTTTTATAGTTGAGTTACTTATGTGAGGTGCAACTGCATCCTCATTTGTGCCTTATGTAACGTTCAACCCTTGGTTTGATAAAGATTAAGCATAGTGTTTGATAACCAAGGTTTCAAGACTATTGTATGTCCAAAGTTGGAGTCTAAAGCGTTTTCTTTCCTTTAATTCACTACAACGGAGATGAAAGTCCGTGATATGATGAAAAATGCAAAGTAGAAAGAGAGACAATTTCATCAATTTAAAATTAGTTAAGTGTACGTCAATTACAAGTTTAAAAGAAGTCCGTCTTGGAAAGCTATATTAAGGGCAACAACAGCTTTTATTTTAGCGCAAAAACGTCATGGAGCTACATTGACTCAATTAATCTTGAAATATGAGAAAAAGTGGAAGCGATACATAAAGGCAGGACTTCGAGGAAAAATGACAAGTCGGTAAGTATTACGTCTTTTCACATTTTATGTTGCTACTAATTAGTGACGATCAGAAATTTAATCTAAAAACGTACGATGAGATGAAATCTTTAAACCAAAAGTTTTGTTTTTCCGAGCTCATATTATAGTCTAATTTCAACAAAAGGAAAATAGATGTGAGATGCACTAGATAGTTATGTCTTAGTATGATTACATTTGTTACGTCATCAATTATAAGATGATAACAAATATTAATTGCGACAGTAAATTGCAAGATAGTTTTTAGGGGAAAATCTTATTACGCTTTTCCTATGTAAATAATAACATCAGCGCGGAACAGTCCATAATTGTGGTTCAGATGAAATGAAAGAGCTAAAAGAAATACTGACTAACTGAAGAATAGAATAAAGGTCCTTAGTTTGCGGAGGATTCAAGAGAAGGAGCTTCTAAAATACGAATAAAAAAATTATCTACTAATTAATGGGGCGCTACTGTTACTTTTTGTAACGTGGGAGTTATAAGTTCTGCTATCTTTGTTATTGTCCCTAAGAACAGGAAAAAGGTATGAATTTAAAATTTAAAGTTGAAAGTATTTAGACAAACCGAGAATACTCTAAATACTCAGCAACTTAACCACAGGTAATAGAGGTAAATACTCTATCAAATACATTCGAATACATCACACCTACTTCATATCTTAAAAAATGACAAGAACCAAGCTAACATCCGCGAGATTTCGTTAAAATGTTTTGATCTAAGCCAGTCGCAGTATAACCTTAAGCTTATACGATTGGTTAACATCGCCTGTAAGTAAAGTTTTGTCGAAAATGTCGGCAATATGATCTGATTCAAAGAGTAAAACCAAAGGTAGAACACTTAAAGATATGAAAGATGTATGAATTGATTTCGAATTGATCTCGATGCACGAAATATTGAAGCGAAAAATATATACAGCATTCAGATAAGTATGCATAAAAATACNATTAAATCCAAATGACGGGCAATTTTTTGTCCCCGTAAAAGAATTTATTGACTCGGACGTCCGATTCTCCCAGGAACGAGTTTGGGGCGCTGGTTCGTATTCCACTCGTCCAGCCGTCCTGGCATTAAACGATTGTCTGAGGATGTACTCTAAACAAAAATAAGAGAGAATGGTATTGGAGGGTGAGACGAAAGAAACTTTAAGCACCCTTGCCGTTAACGAAGCGATATGGGAATGCTGCAAGAGAGGAAGTTACACCAGGCAGCTATTTTAATAAAGAGTTAAAATTCTCCTTAAGCCGTCAGGCAGCTGCCAGATAGCGCATGTGATGATCAGTTAAAGGATACCGTTTAACTTTGGAAAAACGCCGTTCTGAGAATAACCCCAAAACCGCAAATTATCAAATGCAGGTATAGAAGAATAATAAGTTTTAGTTTCAGTTTCTTTTCAGCTTATTCCGGATTTTAACGATTTTGTAGAACCGGTCACTCGTGCGGTTTCTGGCAGCCTCCTAACTATTTAAGGAGTATATTTAATCACCTTTGTACGGGAATATTTGTTTCGGTTGTATGGACAATATCTTAGGTATTAAGTATTGTACGTTTCCAAAATAACTATATACAATCTTAAGACATTTCTCAAAATAGCACACCAAATAATTTTCGCCGAAACCGGTAAAAACCGTTCTAGTTACCATGGAGTCCCACCGAGTATCGCTCGCTAATGTTAATTTTCTGCAACGTATCATCTATTTGTGTAATTTGAGACTGATTTGGCCATTTTCAAACATTTCATAATACTCACTTTTATACATCCTCTGAGTTATAGTCCTAATATTTGATGTGTTATTCATAAATTTATTTGTTTTTTTGGATAACAGAGAATAATATTTTGATGCAAAAAATGCTCTCAAGTTAGCATCTGCCAATGGCAGGATCATTGGAACATTCCCGAGGTGAAACGGACATGAAAAAAGTCTCACAGGACTCGATCCAGGGTCTCACAGTTTTGAGCAAATTCTCTGGCAAATGATTTATCTTCCCAAAACATTTATACAGCAAGATATCCAGGAGAAAGTAGTGTAGCGTTTAGGCTATGATAGAAGCTCTCGGGTATACTTCGAAGTACATCAGTGATACAGTGATTCATGGGGATACTCTTTATCTCTCCCTCAAAATTCAACATTCAAGATGTAGGCTAGAATTTGAGATTGTTTCCACATCACATGTTTGCACGTGCAATAATATAGTGTAATGTTCACATTTAGTATTTAGAATATGTTAAGCCGATGACTCTGCATTGCTCAAATCCTTTGTAACTTGAAATTGTGTAATACTATCATTATTAGCACAAAAGTTAATAGTACTTTACGTACAGGAAACTTTTATTGCTGTCCCATTTCTTTTTATAATGATGAATACGAATAGTTTATAGCGCACTCACTACAGAGCTTTCAGCGATAAATTTGGAATTAAAAATTCTCACAATCATGCCTGTCTCAGTAATGCATGAGTTTCTGTGCTAGCTGCAGACTACACTACTACGTATGCTAGCAACAATGAGGTCTGGTTTGATTTCTGGGGTGCGATTGTGTAACTTTCGTGACTGGTTATCCCCGAAATTTGCGATAAATCACCCATGTTTACATGAATTTATACAGGGTGTCCGTAAATGATGTTTCCGATTTTAATAATTCATTATTCAGCTTTACTTAAGGTTACCCTTATAAAACACATAAAAGCTGAAATATCAACTCAAAAAGTTTTATCGAGGTAAGTAAAACCATTGGTAAAGTTCAATGTGAGCACCTTGAGGGACTCGAACAACTTCATAGCGATATTCAACCTCCTGCCACACTCTGTGCTTCATTTCTTCGTCAGTTTTACCGAAAGCCTCCCTGATCCGTGCCCGCAGCTCCTGCAGAGTAGTTGGTAGTGGAGGGACGTTCACATTGTCCTTCACATAACCCCACAAAAAGAAATCCATTGGAGTCAGATCAGGGGACCTCGGAGGCNAAATATCTAAGATATCCGTTTCTATCTCCTTAAGAGTTTATTTTGTGGGCAAAAATTTATTAAAATAACGATTGAGATTAATTTGGCTAGGATGAACATTGGTTGAAGGTTGATTTCTGCCGTGAAACAAAATTTACGGCTTTCAGTCAAGGAAAAGCTGATGAAATCCTTTAAAATACCGTCATTTTATTCTTAATCAGACTCCGTTTCCTTGGCTGCTAAGTTATATTGGAGGGCATAATATCTTTACTACACTAAGATATACTTGACAGGGAGGAGTCGTTTGTAAATAAATATTAGCTCAACATAAACCTAAGTATGCGTCAAGACAAAGGTCGATCTTGACACGCTGACGATGACTAAAACTGAATGTTTCGCGGAAAAAGGGTTTTTGACGGATTCATTTTCGTTCACTAAACTTGAGTCTTCCGTGCCCCAAAAATGTCTTCTGTGACATGAAGGGATTAAATTTAGACAAGGGCGGTAACTGATGGAATGAGAATATAGAGGAATATCAATCCTAATTCAGAAGAAAATACTCTCTGCGTCTAAGATATCTGACACGTGNTGAGGAATTAGGTATTACAAAATAAAATGTTAACATTTTAGCTCTTAAAATTGACAAATTGTGTAAAAAAGGGAACTAATGCACAGTATACAATGATATGCAATAATATACAGTATTTAATATACTTCTGAAAATCTATATTCATCCTTACAAAACGAACTGCTGATACATGCCTTTTCTACAAAGGTTCGACACTATTCTTAAATTTTCGCAAAAATCGTCTGAAGAATTTATTTGTCCCTCCAACAATCCCCAGGAATAGAAATGAGAGACTTTATTTACATATAAAAAAGCGATGGAGCCGCCAATCTCAGTAGTCTTGATAATCTCATTTTGAAATCTTTTGAGAAAATCTACAAAATGCACTTTTCTTATTCGTACATTTTATTGTATCGGAAAATTAAATCACCTATGGCTTGCTTGCGTGCTGGTATAATAATCATTTATGTTGTAGGGAGAAATATTATATTGCTCCCTGATTTTTTTCTCCATTTCAAAAAATGTTTTAAGACTTTATCCCCAGAATGGAACGTTGTCATCTGGAAGCAGTTCTGCACGCTCTGAAGTAAGCTTTCCCGGAGATTCGACCACTTTCGAATCCAACGCTTAGGCTCGAATCAAATTTTCATCTCACCAGATATTTGAAATGGAATCGAACCTCGAAGCTCCGTAGGTCCCTCATTTATTTATATATATAATATTGTTTCCGCTAAAGAAGACGATTCCGTAACAAACCTTTATTAGCAAAGGTATCGCGGTATGAAATTCATCACGTTTTTCATTAAATAACGTAGGAATATTTCGATTTATACCTGTCGAACGTATCATGTACGGCAGGCACATTATTAGTACTTCTATAGTCTACGTCTATAGTATACTACTATAGCCTACGAAGGTCTAGTTCTTAGTACGTCTACAGTATGCGATGAAAAATTTAGACATCACATTTCTGGGAATCGAGAAGAGCAGGTTCTCTTTAAATGGCTCACCTGGGTACACGTCGCTAAAACATTCAAAAGTATGCTAATGGAAAAGAAACGTCTCCGAAACCGGCCAAAGATAGCCAAATAGCAACTATGAATTTAATTACAATTCTTGGAATGAGATTGCATTCAACCCCTCTTTCATATTCCTAAATGACCTGAAGGCAACTTTATTTAAATAAGAACTTTTACATTACATTATTGCTGGACTTTGAAAAAATACGTAATAAACTGAGAGAAAAACAGCTTGAAATTTTCACATAAAATATTATTCAATGATCGGTATCGGCTAAAATGTCACCATCAGGTAAATATACAGGAAATACAACCACTCTTTGATTGACAACTCTCCACTCTTTGATTGACAATCCAAGAACTAGATTTTAACAAAACTTTGTTTAAACTTTAGGTCCATCAGTCGTGTATTTCACATCTTTTCTCTCACAGTTCTATTCTGTCAACAAAGCTTCAACAGTGCTCTCATTGAGAGCAAAATGTACATAAGTAGTGTTTCCCTTGATGGTTTTTGGAAAGATTTTTACTTTTTGCCATGTATAGAACGTTTCTGTATGTAAGTGATTGCATTTGCTGCATATTTACCTGATTATGACATTTTAGCCGAAACTTGTCGTTGAATTATATCTTATTTAGGAATTAAAAACTGTTTATATCTCAGTTGAAGAACTTTTACTATGATATTCATGAGTAAGCTCAATGGCCCACTATTTCCGGGCCTTAGTCTAGCTTAGATCCAGGCATCGATGTTAAGAACACCCTCTTCGGATCATTGGTCGATTGGATTCGTATGCAAAATCGGATATCCATGCGTGGGAAAGAGAATACGAGGTTAGAGGAAATAAAGAGCGGAAATCAAATTTCCTGCGCCTCCCGCTGAGATTTCTGCTCAGCTTCGGAGAAATTTACTCGCTTATAACGGTCGAAAACGCCTCTCGAAATATTCAAATAACGCATGGCTGAATGTGGTAACTCAACAACGATTTCTACGATAAAAAGCAGGAACGCTTTTACAGAGGGATATAAATCCAAATATAGTGGAGAAAACTACCTGTTTTTTATGAAAAATGTGGGAAAGCACCGTTACTGCGGTATTACCTGAGAAAAAAAGCTATATTTTCAAGAACCCTCTAGAGATATCCGTACCACGGAAAATAGTAACAGGTCAACAATGCCCTGTGTTCTAAGTACAACCCAAGAATTTTTTTTTTACTACTACTAAAAATCCTTTTTAAGTCTTATCAATTGCCTCGAACTTACAAAAGCTATCAATAACCACAATTAATGCAGCGCAAGAGGGGTATATTCCTAAATCCTTATGTTATTATGCCATCAATGCCTTAGGGTAAAATCGAGAATAATAAATACTTATTTTTTCAAATGAAAAACTTAAGCTTATACGATTGGTTAACATCGCCTGTAAGTAAAGTTTTGTCGTATGTATGTATTATAATATGTAAATATTATTTAAGTGTTCCACTGTAATTTTAGAGAAGATATCTCTACTAGCAGAAGGGTAAGATGTTGGTGGTTTTTATATGATACTTCAAATCAATGCACCTAACCGGAACCGAACCGCAATCAAAAACTGAAAATATCCGTATTTCCGAGTGAGTGAAAACCGAATCCAAACCAAAAAACCAAAATTTTTGAACCCGAAACGTAACCAAAAACCGGTACTCACTCGGGTCCAATTTTCGGTTCCAACAATGTGCATTATTGTTAAACACAATTATAAGATTATTTAGAATTAGGCAGGCGTAACTACGACTTACAAATAATTATTGTAAACTTTTAGCCTAAAATTTAGTGTAACGTAACGTAAACGGAAAAGTTAGAGGAAATAAAACAAATTTTCAGAAGGATGTTATTTACAGAGGTCGGAGCGGAAAAAAGGCTATTCGAACCGGTTCTACATCGGCGGAAGGAGCAAAACGAGAACTGACTAATATTTGTTTTCTAAGTTGAACCGAGAAAGCAACAATTCTGTTCGATACCCTTCCTCAAATAGAACATTTAGCGAGGCAGTTTGAGGAAAACAGCAAAAAAATTTCATTGACGCTTACTACTTTCAAAAGAAAATTTAATTTTTCATTAAGGATGTAAATTTCAATGAGATAGCTACAGGTATATGATGAGATAGATATAGATCTTTGGAGCGTCCTCCTTCAAGTCAAACCTAAAGGTGTTTTTATGACAATCTGTAGATAACAAATCTTTGAAGAGTAATAAATATTGCGCCTCTTAAAAGGNAATATATTACTTTCAATAAGGTATTTCATTCTATAATTTCTACTTCACGCTTTCTCCAAAACTAGCTTTCCATTTTGTTGCAATTACTATGAGATTTTGCAGCAAAAAGATCCTATCATGTTTTAAATTGGCAGCTACGAAGCTTAAACTTCTCCGATGTCATCATTTACTTTATCATCCTTTGGTATATCTATTTAAAATACACCATAATCCTGTACAATCATACGAGAATAAACATTTTATATGTGCACATAGATGATTCACTTGTAAATCGTAAACTTATCTAAGTCTGCCGCTGGAAATCGTTCCCTAATATAGCAGGTAGTTAACTGTAGTTTGAGGTATACTCTGACGTTAAGTTCTGCAAAATGGCATTCATACATTTTGAGCGTTCCTGAAGAGGCGATGAAAACCGCATACAATCAAACTAGTATACGTCAGCAATTAAAATTACGAGCAATTACTTAACCGCAGATAGGCTTAGCTTCGGTTGACAAATCCGCGTTTGAAGTGGAATTACTGCTCTTGGATACAAATAAATATGCGCAACCTCAAATACAAACAGCGCAGGAATAAAATAGCGAGGTCTAGCGAATGAGTCGACCAGCGAGAATTGTGCCGTCCCATCTGACGAATTGAGGGCTTGGTTGTTGCCCTCAAGAGGGCAGGAAAGTCATGAATGGATAGCCAATGACGGTTCTTGACTCTATGGAGCTGTATTTACTAGAGGGAAAATAGCCAAGTGTCATACACTGAAAACGGTCTCCACTAGGAAGGTCATGAGATCCATTTCAGCAAACAATATATCGGGAGGCTTATCTAATTTCTCATTCTCTAAATTGAATTGAGAAACTGTATGCTAGCATCAGCAACAAAATGCTATCATGAGTTTTTTTTTACAGGTTTCTTATACAATTTCCAGTCAATTAAAGAAAACTGAGAGAATCAGCTGATTAACGGCAGAACTAAATAAGTAACGATTTAGTTGCGAATTAGGAAAACCTAAGTGAAGCTTAGTGAAAGTATCCACAAAAGAAAGCAACTCACAAAGGAGGAGGTGTGAAAAACTTGTACAGAGCTAATGCGAGTAATAACTGAAATGTATTAAAACATAAAAAATAATACAAAAATAATTATTTTATATAACGGGAGTACCATCACCGACGATAACATACTTAGAGCGTAATGAAAATGAAAAAACGCAATAAATGATACAATAGCAGCGTCGAGTTTAGGAAATAAGCAAATAAATCTTTAAAAAGTAGTTATAAAAATAGTAAAATTCTAAGCATTCTCAATTCAAATACAGAAAAATAATTCCACTTGCATAATCAGTACATAAATTACACCCGTTTGAGTCGAACGAAAAGTAATCAGTTTATTATTTACTATCAATATGGGCTGAAACGGTATGTAACTTAGTTTAATCAGACAAATATATGGGGAGGATGAAGGAACTAGTATCTCTACCCGTTTTTGTAAAAATTTTAATGGCATCTTCGAAGGGACTAAATAGAAATAATGTTGCTTTCTATAAGAATAAAACAGGTATTAAATTTTGTCGCCTAAATGAAATTAGGGTTCTTCTAACACATCCGTTAGGCTAAATTCAGCATAGCGTATATCTTTCCTAAGACGTTATGTAAACATATTTTAGAGTAAAAAATCTTCAAATACTGAGTTTTTGTGAAAATTATTATTTAAATTAATAATTAAAGCAAATGCCTGTGAATAATCGTACAGCATGTTGATGAAAATCTAAAGCGCACGGATTTGAGGCCCAAATACTTTATCTATTC
>KZ308631.1:940817-991890 GCA_000376725.2 Ladona fulva | reverse complement strand
GGACAATTTGTAGTAATGAATTACAGGGGCAACAAACATGCGTAGCACCGTAATAAATCAGTGGAGACGGAGGAGTAACTTTTTATTTATCAGTTCGGACTCTTGACAATTTTACGATTAAATTTACCAGAACCGGAAGTCGAAAATTTTGCAAACTTACACATTACTTTGAGACATGTTAATAATAAGAGGGAAATTCCATAATGATTCACATTCTTATTGTTGATTGTAGATTTCAGCCTCGAACTTTGATTAGAAAAATTTTTTTCAATAACCTGTCCCGTTGGACTAACCTACGAGATGATGCGAGATGTTATTTTCTCTTTTGTACAAATAGGTATACTACATTTAATCCGACATCTATTTTCCCCGTTGAGAATCAACGGGCACTTCAGCTAGTAGTACTAATAATCGTGGCTACGCTTCTGTTGCCGTCCTTAAGGTGCCCGGGTGCGATGCACCCATAAGACGGCTCTCGTCTTAACTGAGTTAAACTCGTTTTAAGCAGTAAGGCATGGCAGTCATGTATAGGATGATTGTATTTGTGTTCTGATTAAAAATTTGAAATCTAAGAAATTGGAATTGTAAAAATTAAATAAATTCCAACGACTAGAATTAATTTTGTACACATAATCTTCAAAAATTATAATACAATTGCATACATAGGACGACGCGGCTCTGCATAAGTTTAATCAATCTTTCTAGATACTGACAGATTGAATTTTGGAAGTGAAAGGTGATTAATAGAAAATCAGCTTCCGTTAGATATCGCGGGTACTCATTCCTCAAGCTTACCTTGTACTTCATGGAAGAATCGTAGTGTTCTAGCGGTTTGAGTTGCTCAAAATGTAGCAGTCCATGATGCTCCTCGCTTCCCCCGTTGAAAAATTGGTTGAAATGTTGCCAATCAAGGGACTGTCGATGCTGACTTAGATGAATGCTCGTCAAAAAGATAATGGTTCCGCAGAATAGGCCCGTGAGTAGCAGCTTGAGAGTGCTTCGCTTTGGTATAGAATTCTTCATTGGAATTTGTCCTCGGAAAATTCGCAGGCACAAAAATGTCCTCCGAGTTCTTCCTGAAAATTTTGAAAAAATTCTATTACGTGAAGGCGACGAAGACGCCAACTTCCATTGAAGTCGGGTTCGGTGGGATTGCTTTCGTTGCCGGTGGAGACATTGGCGATGCTCGGAAGGAAATGCAGAGTAGTTAGTGTGCGGCGAAGATCTTATCTTCCTTCCCCTTCTCATTGCATTGCTCTCATCCTCCAACTTCGGCGGAGCATTTAAAGGAGAGATAGATTAACCTATCGTCTGCGATTTATCGCAGATTAATAATTCCTTCGACAACAGACATGGCGGGAAAGAAGTTTGGAAAGTTATGAAAAGAATGCACGTTATCTTGTAAGTTGGCCTAGGTCAGGGGTGGCGAACCTATGGCACGCGTGCCCAGAGTAGCACGAGAGAGAATATTTTTGACACGCGGAACTCTTATGACGCTAGCCTCACTATATATTATTCACTTAAAAATTAACCTCCAGAATAAATGAATGTGGATTATGCCTGTTAGTGATAATAATTAATGATTATTAACGTCAATATACATATTAATCCCATCATTGACTTAAATAGATAATATAGTATCTCGCTTCATGTTCTGGCGCCATATTGGCACGCAAGTCCTTTATATTTGTCAAATATGGCACTCTTGCCACAAAAGGTTCGCCATCCCTGAGGTAGGTGATCTCTAGGTTTATAACGGTTCCGATTATAAAAAAAGGAAATTTTTTTGAATTAGTGCAAAACTTTCTTCACATACAAGATAGCCGCGCCGGGCGAACAGATAAATGAAACTTGAAAAAAACTGTAAATTAATATTTTTGGGTTAGGAACAAAGGTCGGGTATATCGTTGATCCAAAAGTGATCAAACGAATGAGCCGATTCTAATTAAAACAAAGCGAGTCATGCTTCCCCAGACTCCTCCAACGTTGATAGTAGTAGTAGTAATGCAGGATTTGATGTTTTCCCGGTGAATAATGCTGTAGAAGTCTTCACGGGTGGACAACCGGGTCAGTTCTTCGGTAAATACCGACGTTTCGGCGACGCCCTCTGTCGCCATCTTCAGGGATGAAGATGGCGACAGAGGGCGTCGCCGAAACGTCGGTATTTACCGAAGAACTGACCCGGTTGTCCACCCGTGAAGACTTCTACAGCAAATTTAAAGTGGTATAGCGTATGACTCCAGAAATATTCTAATAGAGAATTAAAATACTCTCAAGCCGTTAGGTTAGACTAACCACGCGGAGGCAAGTCTAAAAAAACCGTCAAACTCTGGTAAGGGTTCAATCGTAATAAGGAACACGACTGTTGCAGATAAGATATACAATATATTGTATTCCTTTGCAGTATGCAGCCCGATAATTGGGGAACATAACCTAAATAGATAAGAGATATACTAAATATGCCGCTACGACAAATATTAATTAAAGATCATTCACTAGGTATGCCGTTAAAACAAACCTCAATACTAAAATGATTTATTCTTCCTCCAAAAACCTTCGTACCTAATGGAACCAGGAATTCTTGGTTTTCATACAATTCCGACGAGAGTGAAAATAAAATCAGAACCAGAAATTCTTGGTAATCACGCCATAAAACGTATATCAAAAGAGTAAAATTGCTAGCTACGATGAAATAGTGTAATTAAATGTAATGTCAAGTTGGCGTGTCAAAGGTAAACACCTAGGCGTTTCAAAAAAAACTATACAGAGGAGAAACCGTGACCGAACTTTAACACAAAGTATCACAGTGGATTAAAACCAACGTATCAAAATATCCATGAGAAGGGGGGCGTGAGAAACCTGCTAAACCTACTGAGAGCAGTAACTAAAATTTAAAAAAAGAGGGGAAAATGTGAAATGAGAAAAGATAGAACTACCATAGTTTTGCATACCCATGATTATTTCCCAGATTTGAACTTTTGTGACCAAATAATCAGTAGTCCATGTAATAACTCAGCTGTAAAATTCCAGCTCACGATATCTTTTGCTTTGCTCTAGATAAGCAATAAGCAATGTGCATTTGAAAACGAATAAAACTTTTATCTACTCGTATATTTATAATTAGGTATGCTAATTAATAGGAATGAGAATTATAACAATACCGAAAATATATATGCACACGCTCTCCATCGATGATTTATTTCAGAAAAGAAATGTTTCTCTCAAAGAGCTATGAACAAAATATGACGATTTCACAATTTATTTATTTTACATATTGAAATCATAAATTATAAATTACGAAAATATTTTATAGAACGAGAAAGCTGAAATGCGCTGAAAAATACAATATGCAAATACAAGCAATTCGAATAAAAAACAATGGTTTCCTATCCATTCTTTTCCATAGTGATTTTGGAAGGAAAAATATTCCATAAACGAACGGCTGTTCAAAGTTCTATGAAAAAAATGTAACCGCATTAGTAAAAACTCTTCGGTAGATTGTGTGATTAATCATTGGACAGATTTATTTGTAATGTTTAAGAATGTATGCTGGAAGTTGGCAGAAAAAGATTGAATATCATTAAAGGGCAGAATTTCAGTAAAAATTGAAGAGTTTTTCAATTTTTCCATGTTTTAACCTTAAACCATGGACTATCTGTCATTTTCAGAAGTTTCCTTAGTTTTATCTCAATTGCCAATGCACACTTAAAGATGTCAGCGGCTGTTACCTTCGCAAGTGATAAATGTCTTTGTGTGAACTGGGACTGAAAATGGAGCCTACAACCAGCGTAAGAAATACGAAACAAAATTATAATCTTAGCTCTCAATTTAATACTGCTAGTTTTGCATGTTTAGTAATATTTTGCATACCTTAGTGCTTCAGAAATTAAAATTACTCGCCCAAGTATTAATAACTTCTCGAAGAATGCATTGACGTTACTTGACCAAACATAAGGAACTGTATTCCACTGTAAAATCTACAACCGAAATCATAGCAATTTAATACTATCATTATCATGTTTCTCTATCAACGATAACTTTTGTTATTTTGAACGTGTTTTTCGAAAAGGCCATAACACTTTTCATTAAATACATGCCGATCATCGCTTAGATTTCCCAAGAGACACAGTAAAATGACTATGTTATATTTCATTGCGGGGATAGAACGATGACGATGACGTGGGTTTTTCTCCGTAAACCTTCAGTTGAGGAGTTTTTCCCCTAAGATGGAGTCTACCAATTCGTCCCCGACTTTGTAGTAGTTCTCCTCCATTATCTTATTATACATCTCTTATTATAAAGAATAAGGAAAAAATAACATGTACCTTTACCACAATATGTTATTCCACGACCATGGTTTCGACCCTTTAGCTCACCATCAGGGTCCGACCTAAAGGGACTGAACCATACTCGACGTTAGAGTAAAATAAAATTATGAATAAATAAATAAAGACTGCCCAATCTTTTAATGAAACAAGCAGTGGTAGGAGAGTAAAAGAGGAAGTGCGTAGACCTTGAGAACGCACTGCGAATAGGCAGACGCACCTTTTAACACATTCTAAACCGGTCAAGAAACCAAATCCGAGCACTACCTCACAGTACTTTCCCTTATCTTTACAAAGGCCGAACAAAAGGAACCGCAAGGGCTAGACGCATACCTCCGAATTCTTTGCAAACTAGACAGTAGAAATGTGAGCCTCCAGGCGAGAAGCGTCGGATCGATATGCCGATGGCCCCACCAGAACCAAAGTAGTGGTAGGGGAGGTGGGGGTAAAAAAATACATAGCCGCCTACTTAGAAGTGGCCTTGTTTTGCGCCACCTACGCCACGGCTTATCGTGGAAAAACATAGCTGTCTGAGTCTAGAGGATTGTTTTTGGATGGGTCAGAGGAGAGTTGATCTGAAAAGGGAAAGAGGTATATGGAGAGAGAGGGAGAGGTGGTATCGGAAGGCTGATCGACCGAGGCTGTTGGCAGACGCGACTCCTCTTCTCATCTGCCCTCAGGGGAAGCATTCGGCTCGGTGATTGATCCGAACCTTGTAGAAGGGAGTCCCCAGCAAAGGGAACGCTATACCCCATCGACTTCTCCCTCTTTCTCATCCCATCAAACTTACTTACAGCCTTTCCAGGGATCAAGGAGAGTCGAGTCAAGTGTCACGCGGCCACTCAAGGTCGTGGGATCCTGATTCTCGGGACCATTTTCCGCCTTAAAATATTAATTCCGCCGCTGGACTTCAACGGCGTTTATTTACATGGTTTACGATTTTATTTTCATTGGAGGACCATCCGAGACTCTCTTTCCGTTTCCGTTTGGTCTTTCATTTTTTTCCCTCTGACGCTCCGCCTTTGGAGCGACGACTGGTGAAATTAACTCGGAGGCTTGGGGAGTGGGAAATAAAATCGCTTTATGTCCGACAGCCGCTCGCCGCAATTATTGCTCGCGAGAGATACTTATTTTTGTTTCCCGATTCCTGAAATGACAACCTTGCGCTGAATATAACCTTGGAAGAGCTCAAAAATTTCCAAAGAGGGAACTATTTGAATTAATTAGTGTTTTCGGGAAATCTCCGGAATCGTAACCCGAGGAGCAGTGAAAAAACTTGGCGCGACAGAAATATCTTCAGTTCCTTGATTGGGCTTTATCTCAAATATTTCTCAAGTTTACAGTAAATATTATGCCGGAACATGTTTTTCCATCGCGAGGTAAAAATCTCGTGTAAGTGGGGAAAACCAAATATTTGAATCGAAAGGAAACTTTTCGAAGATTTCGTGGACTGATGATATGTTTATTTTTCGGCACTAGATGTTTTAAACCTAAATGTATGGCTTGGGACGGTTCGTGGTTGATTAAAAAAATCGAGTTTCCAGATGGAAATTTACGATATGGCTTGATGATTAGTTAGCATTGCATAGAAAGTATAGAGCTTAGTATACCTGTCGCATTTTGATCTCACATTCGGTTAGATGTAATTGGCAGAATACTACTGACTGTTGCAAAAATAGATTGAACGGAAATACAGTTATTCTTAAATTTGCCTATTACCATGGACTACGGTGGCGCTGATATGAAGTTTTGAAATAATCAAGCACGCCGTGAGGAATTTCTTTCTTTTTACTGTGTAGGTAACCTTCAGAATTTCCTAATCTTCTGAACGAAATGAATAGGCGATATAATTCCGTCATACCAACACATCTTTACGAGATGTCCTTTTCCCTTCGTTATAAAAGATACGTATTAAAATTTTTCCGAATTAACTTTGCCGTATCAAGGGAATAAGAATTTGAGATAGCAATAAGATATTGCTATAAGATATTATGATTTCACTATCGTTATAACAATACTTTCTCCTACACAATTATTATATTTTTATTTATGCGTAATTTTTATGAAATTCACGACACATGAAACACTCGGTAACAGCCACTTAAAACTACTTGGTGCATTATCTGATCCAACAATTATGTTCATGTCTAAGCCTAGCAGGAAACATACAGTACACATGTTTGTAAATAATGGTATTTTATACGACAACAATCGTTACATTCACATTAAAGCTATCCCTTGTTGCTAATTTTACCGTCTAATAGCAAAGTATGCCTCCAATTTTCAATGTGTATTTGTCCCGATATCCATTTATGCTTAGTAATATACAGTTATATAATTTCAGTAGGTATGATTGTTAGAAATAGTGTAGAAATACAATACAAAAAGGTCATATATGTATCATGAAGGGTATTTTATAATATAAAATATATGCCTAATGACATTTCCAGGAGAAAATACCTTCACTTAAAAATCAATTAAGATATATCCTGACATCTACGGATCCTTAAACTCATTGATGCACTGTGGGCTAGAATCGAAAAAGGATGACCAAAAATACGAAAATGGTGTTTTTGAGCCCAGGCTTAAAAACTTTGCACGGCCACTCTTGAATAAAGACCTCATATATCTATGCATGTTATATACGCATACAAACTTTCTGTTGGGAAATCTGACATAAAATATTTAAACGAAATGTGTGACAATTTAAGACGCCAGAAATAAACCAACTTTTCGACAACGCTGCAATGGAAAAACCACGCGTCTGACCACCACTTCCCTTGAACATCTCGATTTTCAGAAGGAACACGGACCTCAAGCTTCGAAATGTTGTGGTTTAAAGTAGGAATTATAATGTACATATATGTAAGGTAAGAAATCGTGATAGAAAATCCCAATAACAAGGCTGGTAAATGAGAAAATACTTGCGTTACTTTTAAGAGATATGACCAAGTTTACGACTGTCTTATTTTCATGGTTATAATTCCGTATTCCTATTTTATGGTTAGAACATGTGTTCTACCTTTTAAAAAATATTTAATGTAATTTTATGACATGATATGTTAGCCCCTCCCATCGTAACATTCTTCGTCCAAAGCATCTGGGGCTCCCGGATAGCCAAGTGAGCAACGCGTTCAACTTCGATGAAACCGGTCCCGGGTTCGATTCCCGAAGGGCGCCTACGTGCGAAATGACGTTAGTTGTCGAAGCACTGTTAAGAATAATACTACTACTACTACCGAAGTATCTCCACCCCCATACGCCATTTACTCTCCGTCATTCATGAAGAAATCTTTCTTTGCTTTAGATAATAACTTAGAATTTGTTTTAATAAATCGATGCTGATAAGGATGTTAGTTGATGAAGAACAAATTTATTAGACTGCGTGATATTTTAAGTGATATATAATTTCTTATATCGGTGCGGATTCGGCTTGGATCGATGAAATTTAAATATTGCATTTCTCGTAAGATTTGGTTTACTTTTACCTCCTGTATAATTCCAATGCGCCATAATTAACGAATACGTGACGTGCATCGGTGTATACAAAATTTAAGATTGGCATGCAAAATTTCAAATTTGGTGCTCAAAAGAGTAATTTTCGTATCTTTTCCCATTTTAATGACAAAGGACAATTGGGTCTAAATAAGTAGTGAGAAGTAAAGCAGAATAGAGAACGGAGGTCGGATTTCCTCGCTCTAATATTATTTCAGCGTATTTAGTTTCCTGTGAAAATTGGCGCGGTAGAAAACTAATTTCACTCCATTAACACGAACGAAAAAATGGGTCCTCTATTTCTTCATCTCCTGGCGCTTCGCATTTCCCTCCGAATCTCACAATGCCCATTTCCCTTTCGATCTCTTCTTCAGCGTTTGCTTTCCGGGAAAGTGCAGTCGGAAATATTTTTCTCTGTTCACCATCTGAATAAAGATTACTCGCTTTCTCTTACTTAGAGTTTTTTGTCTTCCATGCTTTTTCATCCATTTATTTTACTTATATGACTATTACTCTTCAGAGGCCGGTTGAGAATCCGTGAAAGAAAGGAGATTAGAAGCTAGGCTGTGACTGCTTTCGTAATTCAGAGAAAGTACATTTTCAGAAGACCTAATCATTATTTCTCGACCCCTCTTCTATAGTTGATCAGATAATGAGGGTAAAATTAGAGAAATAGACCCGACAACGAGTCGTTTTAGAGACTAAATCTTTCCACGAACGATACGCGACAATAGTAAGCTAAGGAGGTTACTCTAACGCTCAATATTTACAACATCTTCCACAAGCCAAAAGGTGGCTAGCAGGGTACTTATGTAGATGTAAATTATAAACCATATTCAAGTTCATATTTAGAGCTAAAACATTTGTCTAAAAAAATAAAATAATAATATGCACACTTTGAAACTTCGTACAACGGTATTTGTTGGCGCGTGATCAAGATAGGAATTTTTCAGGAAGAAAACAACCTTGTAATTTCCACAGAATGAATATTCATTACGACTAGTGTTGTGTACGTTCTTGACATGCTAACCTAGAGATGCCTACAAACTAGACTAAACTAAAATTAATGGTATCCGGCGATACTTGGTGGAATGCCATAGTTAAAATATAATAAAAGAATGTTTAATTCAAAACTTGTACTAATCCACAAAATATTTTAATTACAACGTTGACCGGTTTCGGTCAACGTTAGAACTGACAGGAAAAAAGACTTTTTCCTGTCAATTCTGGCGTAGACCAACGCCGAAACCGGTCAATGTTATAATAAAAATATTTTGTGGATTAGTACAAGTTTTGAATTAAATATTCTTTTATTATATTATACAGACTAAACTAGTCGAAATGAATTAATATTCTATCGAAATAAGAAGAATTTTTTTGTTTGGATATGGCACCTTTCCACAAAGTTAAGCATAACTACAGATTTAATTAGACTACTTTTATTCATCGAAATTTAAGCTTTCTTTTCACACAGTTTTCCCTCATAAATACATGTCGCAGTCTCTTTTTCAATGCAACAATATTTTATTTCGGAAAATTAAATAGTTATTTTTAACCTAAAACTCTTACTATAAACCTTGAGAAACGTTATTTTACATTGAATCCTGTTTTTATCTCTTTAGGTGGTTACGATACGCGACAACAATAAGCTAATGTAACCCGAACGCTTGGTGTTTACACCCCCTGCCACATGCCGAAGGCGGCTTATAGGGTATTAATGTAGGTGTAGATATGCCAAGAACACTTCCCCGTCGTTTTTTCCCCATATGATCAATGTGACACTAATTTAAACACAAGGTACATAAGTCATCTTTAGTTTCTCTTTGCAGTATCTTCCGACGTTCATTTTCCGCCCTATTTTTCTTTGCGCCTCACTCGTTTTGCATACACTGGCGGCTGTTGCGCCGGTAGGATTTTCAGTCCATATCTAATCCGAATAAAAATGTAATCAATCATTCAATAAATCAGTTCCTTTATCTTCTCCATCATTCTTCTTCCTTCCATCCCTTTCAATCATTATCTTACCTTTATCCCCTTCTTTGGCTCCCCTTTCATCCTCCCTCGAACCTCTCTTCACTCCCTCATCTACTTTCCTGCCTCTTTCGCTTATTTGATTCCACGTCGCAAAAATGACGGGATATTCTTTTCCCAAACAGATTAGAGCCTTCGCCTATGCCCACATTAAACTTAAGTAACTTTCCGGAGAGAACCTGCCAAATATGAAAACTTGAGTTCTTTATCGGGAAATGTTGTTATTTAAGTCTTACTACTTTATGGAAAATAAAGTTCGCGTGGGGACAGAAAGCGCCGCTCTAGCGGTAAATAGAAAGAAATTGGTTTTTAAAGTACGAGCGGAAACAAATCCAAGCCGAGAGAAGTTATTTTGGGAATATAACTGGCACGATTTGCACTCCATCTGATGCGAGGGCAGTTTAGAGCAGCTCATCATGACGCTAAATTCATAAGATAGGCGAATTTTATCGCAAGACCGGGCATATGTCACAGTGGGAATCATTGATTGAAAGTTGAAATTCGGTTGAAAGGATCATATGCTGAGCACAAAGAGTTCGGTCGATCTGTTTTATTTAGAATTCCTTATGAGGGAGAGTAGCGGAAAATTCGACAGAATTAAGCTTTCGGCGATAAGACGTTTTAAAGAAGTTGTCTTATCCATAATAACAGAGTATAGGGATGTCATAAATCTTCCCCATTCTGCTACAATGTTAAAATACAAACAGGAAACAACTTTTCGAGTTCGTTGCAAGTATATAACCACACAGCCAAGATGTACTTCCTACCATGGTTTAAAGTTTTTTTATTTCCTTATTTCTTAATTCCCTTTAATTGATGGACAACCACAGCCACGGACGTGAATTTTAATAACGAATTAATATTTTTCCTTACAATAATGTAACTTATGGTATTGAATACCGCTACACCAACGCCAAAACCAATCAACGAGTTGAATGGTTTGCTTCTGTCAAGTTTACCTCAACGTACGGCAAACTAAAAAGAATCCGTGAAATTAATTCGCGGCAGGGAGCCAGAAAGAACCGAATTTTCCAATCGAATAACTACTAAAGTTGAGAATCAAGCGAATTATCACCTTGTTGGAGGAAAATATATCCTTGGTGGAATATACAAAAAGCCTTTCTGGAGAAAACGAGCATACGATAGTCAAAGAAAATAATGCATCTATCTTGTTAGAGTACGAAGGATTCTTTTAAATGAAAAACCAAGCGCACGAATCTGAGGAGGCGTGATACAATTCACGGATTCGAAACGGAATATTTCGAGGCGGAGAGCTACAATTACAGTATTAATTTGGGGAAGTACAGTGCTCAGCTAGACGGTGCGAAAGATGAAATTGATTCGGAGCGACCGTCCTCCGCAAACCGGTGGGATGTAATTTCTTATGGAGACGACTCTCGTCTCCTGCGTCGCAATTAAGACACTGCAGAAAATTAAAAGAGCAGCGCGGAGATCTTCTTTACCACCATGCTGGCAATTTTTACTAGCATTTTAGAAAATTTACTCTGGTAAGATTTCAACAGGTACAAAAAGAGACATCTTTGCAAAGTGTTAACATTTCTCCTCTCTCAAATTTAACGAGATTGAAATTCAGAATTGATGCTTATTACACATTGCGGAGTTGTGGAGTTTGGAATCATTTCATCAGAAGAAGAAAGAAGAAAACAGTCAGAAAACCGTACTTCTGTATACTACTCTTTATCAATATCCTCTTTGTTTACATGTATTTCGCATGAATGTCGCACATCGCATACAAAGGAGTAAGTGGATAAACTGTGTGTAGATAAAATGTAACAGTACGTATCACGAATAAAAGTTTCTATCACATTCTTAGAAGCTGGTTTTTGGTGTTGCTGACACTTTCCTTTTTCCTATTTTCACCTTTTCCATCTTCCTTTTAAATTTTAGTTGCTACTGTCAGTAGATTTCGCAGGTTTTTCACGCCCCCTTCTCGTGTTTTCCTTCAGGGTCTTATTATTTCCTCCGTGCAAACTTAGTTTTTTTTTTAACCCATATAACAGTTTCTCCTTTTAATTGCTTTTTTTCTTGTTTTATTCCCAAAAGCTCTTTCTTAGATCTTACTATGGCATAGGGTTTGATTTAAAATGATACTAACTAGTCTCGATCTCGCCCTAAGATGAAGTCGTTTCATTTGTATTATTTTAACATGTTTGTAATAATGGTAATAAACGTTATTATTTAAAAATTATTACTATCATCATCATCATCATCGAATCCACTCTTCCATATCAGCGATCATATTAAGTAGCATTCAAATCAAACAAATCAAGATTCGTTTTTTTTTAGATAAACCGCTGTTGGATTTATCTCATTCAAATTGGGTTGATTTTCTACAACAATAGTTCACTACTGCACCCATACAACTATTTGTTTTTACGGATACCATTTCCTTGGATACTTAATATCATCATCTGATGATTACAGAGGAAACCTTCTTCAATTCATTATTCAAACAGTCTTCGCTCAGTCTCCGTCTCTTTGTCTTCGTTAAATGCGAAAATATTATTCTCTGTGGACAATATAAATAAGAGAGGCTTTCAAAGGAAAAGAGAAAAGAAAAGTTTACCTTTAACAAGGTGATTAAGAAGTGAAAGAAAAGCAAAGGTTGCGAATGGAGAAGCTTTAAAGGGAATATGGAGAGGAGAGGGAATTAGTGGCAGAATAGTAAGATGATTTAAGCGGAGAATAATGCCCCGCTCAATAAGCTCTTCTCTGATTTTTTAAAGATGAGATTCGGATAAGAATAGAATGCTGCTTTCCCTCTCATACTGTGGTGTATGCGCTCACCTCAAATTGTTTACGAATAGAGTGGAGCGACCTTGGCACTACGGTCGATGCCAATTCGATGCTACTGCAAGGTCACTTAATAACTTGACTCTCGAAAACATCCGAGTGATGCATTTTATCAACTTTCGCACGATGCTTGAAGTAAACGTATCGCATCATTTAAGCGTTGGATAACGAAGTTTTCTATATTTCCATAGGCGATCTTATCGTTCTGTAATCACGGAAAAACGAAAAGGTTAGACTAGGTTAGACTAGGTTAGCCAACATCAGTGACAGAATGATTAATGCGCTAGCCTTCTAACTCCAAGGTCTCGGGTTCGAGTCCCGGCTAATCGGATTTTTACGTGCTAGGTTAAGGTTCGTCGATGTGTCTGTGATCGTAAAATTATAATAACGTGTATAGTCAGAGGCCTCCTATTTCCATTAAATAAATACTAATAACTAGGAAGCTCCAAACTCAGGTCGCTGGCCCAACAATAATATATGTCTGCAGAAGCTGAAAGTGCATATATGACTGATATAGAAGAATTTACTGAAATAAATGACACGGCAAACTCATCAAAATTTACTTTCGTGTTTGAGATCTAATCAGTTTTTGCTGTACAAATATCAGATGAAATATGTGTGCGCCTTTGTATTACGACTGAGATCAAGATACTTCTCAAGCCGTCGGTCAATGCGAACAGAGTTCTTTTGTGTTAGTTCGAAAAACGCCACGAGAGTGAGGGAAAACATGCTTTTACATATCCCGATACGAATTTAAATAGCTAAGATATCATCCTCTACCTTTCTTACTGCTTTGTATTGGGGTTGATAAATTTTAATGACTACAGATACACTTTTGATAAATTTTAATATCTTTTAGTACTCCCAGTGATATTGTTTTCATTAACAGTTGATAAGAACCTCCGGATAGCCATGTGGGTAACGCGTTCGACTTCGGTGAAAACGGTTTTGGGTTCGATTCCAGATGGCGTCTCACGCTTGAAATCACCGTAGCTGTTTAAGCGCTTTTATAAATACTACTATACTAACAGGTGAGGAATAAAGGATGATACGAATGATCATACAATTCACATAGAGACAGTACACAAATGCATCAGGAACTGCTGTCCAAAGATGAATAGTTCGTCAAAAGAAATTTATTTGTGTTATTTTCTCAAGTAACAAGAATACCCCAATCGTTTAAGCATCATGCACGAATCAGAAAAGTTCGAATAGATTGGTATCGAGTAGTGTTTTCTCACGGAGAACAAGCTCAGGTCTTTGACATCATCCCGATCGAAGATAACCCTTCCAAGATTTCACCTTCAATTTCCCCCGAATAGAATCCGAAAATCCCGACTGATGTGACGAGATTTGCTCGATATTCACCTCGAGGTGCTGAAACGCTGCTCCGCCAACTCTGATATAGCCCTGCATCGATTCTCCTGCTGTTCGTATTGTATTACGGCGCGAGTCTTATTCCCAAGCGGTTGAAGCATCTATACGCCTACAAAGAACTTTCACTTTCATCTTCGCTATCCACCTTGATTTTTGAGCGTTGCTTTCACATCTTTCTCTTAAAATTCCGAGTGCGTATAATCAATGCATTTCTTTAATACAAACGCACGATTGTTGCCGTAAATAACGTTTCAACTTCAGTTTTTCTCCAAACTGTAATGATTGTTTGACACTGACAATGCAATAACATTCCATAGGCCATTCCATTCCATTTGATTCCTATAAATTTATCTTTCGTTCATTGAATTTTTCTTGAACGAAATGCGATCAAATTTGGAATAGATTAGGTATACAAAATCTTTCCTTTCCTCCAATTTACTTCGTTTAATTCGGATATAAGGAAATGAATTTCAAAGGGCGGAGGGGTTCAGAGATTGTTTAATTTTAAATCAGAAAAACCGGAGCAGAAAATCTCATTAGGTAAAATTTACAAAAATAATCGTATAGCCATTTTATTGAACATTACATTTATTTTACCGTTTCGACTTAGAGGGTCATCATCAAACAAATATATACTAAAATGTAAGAGACCTGATTTTCGAGTAACGAATTTCATTCATGAATAGGGTAAATGGGTGAAGTTAGAGAGGTTATAAAGGAAGTTGGTGAAGAGATGGAAGTAGAGGAAAGAGGGAAACCGTTGACAGAGGGGGGAAACGAACTTATGTTAACTTAATTTATGTTTTCATTACATACGTCGTTATCATATGATAATGAATTCAAACCTAATCTTTTCCATCGGCTGAATGAATAAGATGGACCTCATTACTTTCGACCTAATTCTCCAATCGTGAACTTTAGAATTCTATCTTTCTGCTGCGTTTTGGAGTAAGTCCCTCCGGGGAACATTTGATATCGCACTTTTCCGGAGATTTCACTTTGCATCGGTAGGATACTGAGTATTTGAAGCGTTCCGCTGCATACTGTAATTATATTTATTTCCTATGTGTATTTCTCAACGGTAATAAGGTCATGGTTTCTTTGAATGAAATGGTTTCCTGGAAGTCGTAAAAAATGCCGTTAATTACTTCGTATTTTTGTGTCCTTCTTTCTTTTCTTTATTTACCTTTCTTTGCAAGGGACTCTCAAAGCTTTGTGATTCTGTATATTAGATTGGATCTGGAGTCACAAAAAGGACCCGAATTCGCTTTAGTTTGAACGGACGACAGGTAGCTATTTTTTCATCCTTTAGGACTTCATCGTATTAAATGCTACGCAGACTGTGTATTTGTATTACTCTGTGCAGATGTGCTCTTTCAACTATGAAACCAGTTATATGATAATATGGATTCTATGAGTTTATGCGAATATATTGTGCTACTATCATGCTCTCACTACTACTTGCAGTACGTTATATTACTCTCTAATAGCGATATTCTAGCAAAACGAAACATGCAGGTACCAACCGTTGGTTGAATTGATATACTTTCAGTAACAATATTTAATGTCGAAAAAACAGTCCATTTCATTTTCATACATTACAATCATTGTGCTTGTAGTCGAAGTTGAGCCAGGTTGTTCGTATAATTGCCAGTTATAATAATAATAATAATAATAAAACGACTTTATTTTATACATATTGTGATAAATCATTAAATCAGATAATATTTTAGAAAATTAGAAAGTGTAAAATTAAGGGTTTGATGGAAGATGGGACATTCTAGCCTGAATTTCACTCAATAATTATGAAGATAAAAAAACATTTACTCTTACCGAAAATACCATGCGAATGTCCTCAAACAAACTAACTTTTTTGCTTTCCAAAGGGTTTCGACCTCTAAAAAATTCCCTCGTGTTAATAAGACGACTTAAACTGAAATTTGCCCTCTCAAAAGCCGCTTAAGTTTCCAAAAAGTCGATCATATATCCTCAAATTTCTAGGAATTTTATCTATATTTAATTATATCTAAATCGAATATGAAGTGTAAATTGATATCTGAATTTCAAGATATTCTTTAATGATATAGAAGTTTGTATTGGAATTAAGCGTTGGTATTTCGAGAAGAAGGAAATGGAGTTGATTAAAAAATGTTCAAGGACCGGCGTTTCTGACGCAGAATACATTTAGACATGATGAAAGGAGAGAATATAATAGTGGAGAGGTTATATAGCGAAATATTCGGATGGTATAAATTTTTATCGTTCTCAAATTTGAATGAGAAGAGAATATTTTATTTAAACCAGTATCATGTAGATTTTGAGGGAAAACTTGAAGTACTAATCGAGTCCCAATCATGAAAAATAAAAATAACAATTACGATTCATCTCGTTTGAAAAGAATGACTGATGAATGTTCATGAAGTATGTCTTGAATATTTTCAACCTTAATTTATATTCAATGCTACTTAATTTGAATGGACTCAGTTCCGGAAATTCGAGAAATGAAAAGGATATTAAAATTGTAAGTCGGTATCTTTTCAATCTTCTCTGAAATAACTGTTTTCGGGCTTCCGGGTAGCGAGGTGGGCAACGCGATCGAGTTCTGCTAAAACCGTCCCGGGTTCGATTCCTGGTGGGGGCCAACGTGCGAAATGGCCTAAGTTGTCGAAACACTTTTAGCAATACTGCTACAATAACTGTTCTCAACAGATCATATATTACAGTTAACATTTATATGGCTCCACTGACAGCTGGGATTGAACCTATTTTTGCGAGGAAATGTTATATGCTTCAGGTAAGTTGCATACTCTTTATGCACCTTCCTAATTATGGCCTAGTNGTGAAATACAATATTTTGGTAAAGGTATAAGTGGTGTTCTCCAGTTATTCCTTATTAAATAATAATAAAACCAATCCTTCTAAATTTGTTACGAATCTCTGGACCATTACACACAACACCACGATTAATATCTGAGATATTTACAAAAAACTTATCTTATATAATAGAATTAGAGTCATCCTATCAAAAAGTAAGTGGATATAATTGCAATATATGCCTCGATTTATTCAGTTTTGTGAGCTATGAGTCGTATGCATCTCTTGACCAACAAAATCTTTTCTGATAGCTTGACTGTAAGAACAAGATTGCACTTCAGCTAATAACTTAAAATATGGTGATGTCGCATCATATTTTGGCCATTATACTTTTAATACATTAATTTAACAGTAAATAACAACCGTGGGCTGTGAATCCAAATAATTCACTGTACTAAGCACAAAAGATATGAGTGTGGCATTTAGCCTAATTTTTCACAACATTTAATATGACATGGGTTAAAGGATACTTACGTTATTTTGTTACGAATATCGAATGTCTTCAGTGATAGCTAGCACTGCCATGCGTTTTCTTGAGATAAGCATATCGGAATATGTTTATTCGATGCTACGTCATCACCATCTGCATGGTATGCGAAGAGTCTCCCGAAAAATAAAATCATCATTCTTAGAAGCAATTCGAAACAGGTGCTTCCCATCATAAAAATCTCCAGAAGCGTTAAGAAGCATATTCATGGCGAAATTTCCACAACTACTGCGTATCACTGCAAAACTTTCGAGGAAATTTATGGGCGTGGAATAAAAAAATATTAATGACGTCTGGAGTTCAAACGATATGTATGAAGGTGCGCATAAACAATGATACATCTCCGGGAGTTGCAATATCTGTAGCATTCGACGATTTTGCTGAAAAATAGCCACCTCATATGGGCGCGCTGATGCGAAAGAGATTCCGGGTCTCCAAATGGACCATTAAAACACAAAGCTGTATTCCATAGAAGTGTGCGCTTCTCCAAACGTGATCGCTTGTATCTGAGAATTTTCCTTTAGTGAAGGGGGCGACGGATTCATTCCTCGACTATCTGCCATTTATCAAAACAAATCTCCTATTAGTGTTACATTTCGTTCTTCTTCATCATGCGTTTTGTTTACTCTGCCTCTAAACTGTAGAGCCAGAAGGACGGTTTGAGCCTCAACCCCTCCACTATTTGCTGCCTGAAATTCTGGAGAGGAATTGATATGCCGGGAAAGATGTGGAGTGGGGTAATTTTCACTAGCTTTCCCTCTGATCCAGGACTCCAAGAGTAGAAAACATCCATGTAAATGCAGAACATTTACTATACAAATATCACTTTACAGTTTTTAATGAAAGGCCAAATTATTCATTATTGATCCCCAGTAATACCTCACTACCTTTCAAATTATCACAGCCATGAGCACCACTTACTGGGCCAGAAATAAACAAGTCTTTTCCTTCAACCAGTACAAAAATTCAAATGAAAAACATTCCTTTTCTAAACACATATCTTAATCATTCTGCAGAAAGTTAATTCAACTACAGAGCTGAGATGCCGACTTTTTTTTAAAGTCACTGAATGAAACCGGAAATTTGGCTAGAAATTCAAACGAGAGCTGAATATCACTAAAAAGTAACTCAAAATAATATGATTTTAATTCTCCTGAGAAAAAATGGACATGAAAAAGGTCCGACTGACTCGAATCTGAAATCATCCTCATTCCCGGCGAATGCTTAACCAATAAAGCTATCGAGTCAGAACATTATCTATGCTGTTTTAGGGAGACTTTTCAGGCAGGGGCAAAGTGGATTCGTTTGATTGTGCGGCATCGTCCTCGTTGAGGATCCGGTCATACAAAGTGGGAGAAAAGTAAAAAGTCATGGAGTGTGTTCTGGCTCGAAAGCATAATTGGTTAAAGATCCCGCCCGAAAGTTGGAATATTCCAGGTTCGAGTTCTGGCCCTGTCAGACTCTTTTTATGTCCGTTTTTCCTTGGGGATTTTCCCAGGAGCACACCTTCATGTGCGAAGTTACCTATACCCTTCTGCTTGTGACTTAAATTCGATTTTATTACTTTAACCTCCCAATCAGTTCAGAAATTGCATAATTTAAATAAATTTAAGTAAATTGGAGATTAATTAGCTATAATAGGTTAGGTGTAATATATTCTTACCACTAATCACTTTTAACGTTTCATAGCAAAGGGAAAACTGCTGAATCAAAAATAGCGAATTTATCAGTAATTCCGATACATAAACGAGACAACTGAGCTGAGTCATGGTAGTAGAAATTGAAAAGGCTCTTTTAAGGATTTCCAAAAGTGTTCACGTTTTCCGACTGTGTGAAGTTTCAATGGTAACAAATCAAGACATCCAAATTTTTCACATTGAGCTAAGAGAAGATAACTTTATTTAACCTAAAGCGCTCCCATTTAATGAACCATGGATTGCATTTGAAGACATTTTACATCGAAGTTTGAAATAAGGAACCAAAATGTTTCAACGTTGAAGAGTAGTTTGAAGAAACCGATCTTCGTATACGAAAAACTAATGGTCTTTTAATAGATAAATTTAGTCAACCCAGAATTTCTTTAATTCAAATTTGGGTAACTTTATTTCACTTTCTGTTTGATTAATGAGAATTATTCGACCCCCTCCATATATCGCTTCAAAGGTTTAACGAAAGTAAAGAGAAACACGAAATAATCGTATAGCCATTTTATTGAACATTACATTTATTTTACCGTTTCGACTTAGAGGGTCATCATCAAACAAATATATACTAAAATGTAAGAGACCTGATTTTCGAGTAACGAATTTCATTCATGAATAGGGTAAATGGGTGAAGTTAGAGAGGTTATAAAGGAAGTTGGTGAAGAGATGNCTCAACCTTCAAATCTTTACCTTTAACAAACAGAGTCCCTTTTGACTTGCCGACGGAATTTTTCACAAAAGAAGAGTAAACTAAGGGCCTAACTTATCCTTCAACGAGAACTCTGGAGTAGAGCAGTCGTGCCCCGCTCATTTCAATTTCAAATCAGTAAAACGTACACGGAAAGCATTCTCAAAGATAAATACTTACCCGAAATTTATTCGGCTAATATTTCAATTTTGAAGCGAAGGAACTTATTTTAGGCCTATTCTGAGAGAAATTAGGTTCTATATGGTACAATGAGTAAATAAAGTGAGAATGCTCTTCTTCACAACGTTTACGGATAAGTGGGCAACATACGTAATTATCCACAGCTTTTCCTTTCGCCATATATTATTGATGTGTGCGAATTTCAACTGAATGGCCGAATGAAAATTTTTGAAAAATATTGATTAAATTCGGAGAACGAGTCATTTGAATTTCAGTAAGACCACCGCATATACATGACTGGTCAAAGGTTTCCATTCTTAAATTACTGAAACTGTGGTTTGGTAATTTGTTTACATGATTACCTACTCACTTCTCTGGAACTTCCAAATCCAACATTCACATGGAAAAGGAACGAACTCTATACCCCATTACGCCTGCTTTGTTTCAATATCATATTTGGTATGTTTCAACACAAACAATAATACAGTTATTTATCGGTAAAAACGTCCATCGAGCTTTTTACCTTTGAAAATCACTTTAATTCATTAAACGGATGAACCGCTACCTTCTGGAATGCTAGTGTCTATGATTTCGTGGAAGAATTTTTAAAAACATTTCCTGCAAATTTGCTTGTCTTCTATGAAATTATTACGGAAATAGCAATGAAAGCCAAGGAAAAGCACTCCAACAAGCAATTCCAACCGTAAGTAAAGCAGTTAAATGAATAATTAGATAATAACAAAATCAACATTAAACCGAACCCACATAAATGTATGAGTTCTATTGCCGGCTATCTACACATTCTAGGTCATTTATTATTCGATAATGTATTCCTGTAAAACGTTCCTACGCCCGTAACCGCAATTATGCTACTCCAGTCTGTAGATGAGGCGAAATTAACTTATGGTTTCAGTATTTTAATAGTACAATACGAAACCAAACATTCAAGCGTTGCTGTTGAATATGCAATCGCTCTTCTTTTATTGTATGAAGCAGTGCCGCATTTAAAGAGTTTGAAACTCGCAAAAATTATTTAAAAAATTACATAAGAATGAATAACGGTGATTCGACTAATTTTAGGTAACACGGGGATATGCGTATACCTCCGTAATCTGCGCAATTCTAAGAAGACCAAAATGCAGACTAAATTACTTCAGGAAATTTCAAGCTGTTTTAAATCAGGTTAGTAGGTCACGTAAATATTAAGCTGTGTATCTTTGGCCTGATTAAGCAAAGACACGGTGTTACCGTAGAGTATGGCTTGTGGGAGCTAATCTAAAATCTAAAGTTGGATCATAAACACGGAGGCAGCGTTCTAAATTGCGCGGTGTTTGCTGCCGAACCCGGATTTGCCAAATAATGTTTTCTTAAACAGTTCTTTTATACAAGAGATTCTCTGCCTATGCTTAAGCCAGCCAATTATGGGATCAATTTCGGGACAGATAATGTGTTAAACTACTGCTCTATCATAGCATTGTCTCATTTCAACCAAAAACAAGTGCTTCCAAGCTATTTGATTTTTGATACCCGGGTATTCGAATTATATTCCACCAAGCAATTTGGTTGCAAGGGGATTTCTCTCGATAACATCATTAAAAAATCGAAATTAAAACGAAAATTTTTATTTACAAATAAAATATTAGTATACGCATATCACTGATTTATTAACGGTTATAAAAGTTTCAAAATCAGAGAATTAAAATCAGTATCATTTATACACTTTCGGAGTTGCGAGGTGAAAATACTGATTACAAGAAAATTTCACGTTCGGAGGTAGTGAAAGTTGGCTTCACTGTCAGATAAGCTTCATACAGCTTCAGTAGTCGGTCGACTCACTTTCGTCCTAAACTTAGAGCAAACTTAACTTCTGTTGGAACTTTTAAGTCAATGGTTTTCGGTAATCGCCAAGGTAAATTGTGTAGCTAAATATTAAAATGCTGAAATAAAATAAAGAAAAAACAATGTAATAAAATAAAATATAAAAGAGAATCAATTTCAGTTTTCATTCTTATGTTTCGGAATTCTTTAGCTTCAAGAAAGACTAGGCTTAGCTACTATGAAGTGATTAAATTTGTAGATTCGTTGTATTTTTAAATGATACTCGCATAAAGGACAGAAATCATTCGGGTATCCGAGTACCCGAAAATAAAAAAAGACCCAGTTTATCGTTAATAGTGGTAGGAACATTATCAGTAAGGATTATTATTTGTTTCAAATGTAGTTGAATATAGATCTGTCACAAGACAAAGAATGTTTCTCAACATTATGTGATCCCCTGCAGCTTTGCTACTTGAGCTAGCTTTTCAAAGTCATGACGCGTAATTTTCGGTAAGTTCGGTAATAACACGCAACTGTAGCGTTGTTCTAAGGAGCCGACAGCTGTAAATCTCGTAGTAACAGCAATTTATATTCGATTACAATTTCGAGAAATTCACTAAAATGCTCCTTTTACAGTTTAAGTTGATGGAATCTGCTAGGGGTACTGCAAAATTTGTTACAATTTGCTAAGAAAATTCGCTAAGCATCATAACTAGCATGGCAATATTTGAATAAAAAAGATTTAAACTACGGCTGAATCTGTGCAATAAATTCAGATACAGGTAGTTCATGAAAATTTTTATGTTATGCGCTTTTCCTGTTAAATAGGCCCATCTGATGTTCAGAAAAACATCAGGAACTGCATGCATGCTGAAACTAGACGTTTCCAAAATTCATTTCTTCCGCAGAGAATTTCGCAACAGCTACCGGTGTATGAAACCTTCTGGGTACAAACTTAAAAATGGGCACAAATACATGTAAATGTAGGTTTAAGGTGATAAATATTCAGTAAAAGAGGTGCATTTTCGAAACATAAGATTAATTTTACCTCGTGAGAATCCCGAACCGGATTTTTTTTTTAATTTATCAACTTCACCAGGAGAATAATCTGTAATTTGATATCTTGAGGCGGAAATTTCCCCATAAATAGAGGCCAAAAATATCCCTCTTCCCCACTAAATTAGCAATATCCTTTTTGAAGTAATATTGAGTGTCACTCTTTCGTGATTACAAGAAAGCACGTTTCTCCACTTGAGCCTCTAGAATCAACACAGCATACGTGCAACTTTAAAGGAGCACTTGTGGTTCATAGCCTCGCACAACGTTTTCTGTACAATAAGGTCAATTTGCCGAAGCATGTGATCATGCTGATGTAGTGCTTGAGAAAGTTTGTACCTCATGCTAACGCGGTTGAAAGTCATTGGATTGACGCGAATATCCATGTAGGAGATATTGCAAAATGCAAAATAGGATGCAAAAATGCTCGTCTTTTCTGAATCATATCGTTACCCGAGCATTTATTTAGCCTTGAAGGAACAATATGAAATCACAAAACACTCCATAATATAAATTCCAGTTATTTTTATAATTTCGTTTAATTATCAAGAAATATAATTTTCTCAGTAATAAAACTTATTATGAATCTGAGACGAGGATAAAAACTTTATCAATTGATGAGTTTAACTTTTTTATTTTTTGATTTAGCAAAATCCAGAAGACTTTTACTATGGTGTCATTTACACAATTGATACGATTTACTTAAAAGAAATTTAATCAGCGCAAAATATTGGAAATGTATAGTTCGAAAGTAAATGAGTGTGTGAGCCCTATTATTAAAAATTAAACAATAGGTAGAAATGGAAGAATTAAAATAGGCCAGAGAATATTTTTGTTTTGGATCAATGTGACAATAGAACAGAATCAGAGAGGAAGGATAAACACGAATGGGGCAGCCGAAAAGTTTTGCTACTGATGTTTGAAGCGTGGCACGACTGAATTATATTTTTATCTTTTCAGGTTGCTGAAGAGAAATAAAAAAGTAAAATATTTTGATTTTAAAAGAAAGTCCAAATTTTAAATTAACTATACCGAGGAAAATTTAAACATGACAGTGATTGGGAATATTTATAGCCTTCCCTCATAAATGACCACGTTACAACTTCAGAGTAAATTTATCAGTTAGTCAGATGACACAAGATCAAAGTGAAAAAAATGCAAGAATCTGAGTGAAAAGCCTTCGAACAAACGATTTGTTTTGATGATTACAGATTGCGTAAAGTACCGTACTATAGTCAATGGGAAATTCATGCTCAATTTAATGCAGCGATAGCTATCCCAGGGAATGGCGGTACTGTATAGCTCAACTCCAACGTATTGTCTCCCACCGACAGACAAACTTCCCGCAAAGGTTATCAAACATGTATTAACAAAATATCAAATCTTTAAATGCCTCGCCGGACAAAAGCGACATCCCGGTAAACCGTAAAACACCTCAAAAACATTAAAGCAGCACAAAAACGAGTCATCAAACACATGACAGCGTATGAAAGCAACACAAAAGTATATTATCAAACATCTGACGGAACATGTGACACCACATCCATCGTGTATGCACACAAGGACCCCTCATTACTCGCTACCATGCAGGAGGGACTCGGAGACCTCCCGCTTTATCCACTCAATCACTGCTTCCACGCGAGATACATTTGCTTTTTTGGTCTTACCACTCGCTGCGCTAAAACTGTACGCACTGCGATTCCCGAGCGAAGGGGAAGCTTACAAAATATTGGTAAAATTGAGTCAGTGAAATAGCACTCGTAGAATAAAGATATTTTTCTAAAGAAATTCGAAACATTAATTCAATACAGATTGTATGGATGTGCCTATAACAGCTTGCGTCAGAGATTAGCTTTCGAAAACCTTTTGCAAAAACACTATTTAGCGCGGAAAACTTATAATTTACTGGCGCACTATCCTGACCACACATTTATGAAAGGTTATAAATTTGTTACAATTTGTTGGTTTATGAAAGCTTATTAAATTGTTACAAATAATTCTCTATTAATTTATAACATCTTTTCCATGGTCGCGGTACGACATTGCAAAGATCCACAGTATTTACGTAACCGCAACATCTGCACGGATGATAACGTTTTAAAAATGTAATGGTAGGTTGAGGACGATGTTATTTCACCTTAGTCAGACCCCATCTGGAATATGCAGCGAGTACGAGTATATGGGATCTAGCGGCTGAAACGTATGATCGCGAGCTTGAAAAAGTGCAGCGCAAGGTGATACGATTTCTTAAAAAGTGCTACGATAGAAAAGCAAGCGTTATGCAAATGCTCTCAGACTCAGGTTGGAAATATTTGAAAGAAAGTAGAGTAAAAGCTGGGCTGCGATTGCTTGAGAAATTCAGAAAAAGTACATTAGCGGAAGACGTAATTGGTGTCATGCGATCCCCCTGCTACTTCGACAAATCCGATAATGTCCGTAAAATAATAGAAATGTATGCAAGACCGAACCGTTTTAAGAAGCCATTCTTTCCGCGAACGATACGCGACAACAATAGGTTAAAGAGGTAACTCGAACGCTTGGTGATTGCACCCTCTACCACACGCCGAAAGGCTTGCAGGGTATTAATGTAGTTGCAGATCTTACAGCAGATTCGTAACTATACCGTACGCAGCATGATAACGCAAATGTAAGCCTACTGGTCAATTTTGTCACATTTTCACCGGATTGATACAAGCGCAACCGTTTCTTGTTATTAGTCCGTGTAAGCCAAAGCAATTCTCTGGATTCTAGGATCTCCAGTTTAGAAACTACCTAGAAGACTATCAAATCGTTGCTATCAACTAACAATTGCCAGATAATGCACACACACACAAAGGGTTAGCAATTATTGTTTATTTGCGTATATAAGCATTCTTTTTAATGATGAATTGCACGAAAAAGCTCTGATTTGGCTCTCTACTTCATTTTAAGGATTATTAAGGGAAATAATTTCCAAATCAGACCGAATAATTGCGCCTCTAATGTACCACAATCCAATGTTTCTCAGTAGATGTATTCGGCAGATTATTATAGCTTGTTATAAAATTGTAGTTTTCATACTGAGCTTCGATACTTCCGCAAATGGCTTCTGGAACCGTGACTAAAGTACCAAGAATGCATTTGCTCGGAAAGCAATTGAAACCTGAGGACCACGACCAGGTGTTTTGTTTATGCATCATTAAAGGTGACCTACAATTGCGCCGAAGTACTTTGAAGGAGAATTCTAATTGAGTTACGTAACTAGGCATGTTTCAGGTGCAGTTCCAGTGATACTTCGTCGTTCTTAGGGAGTACAGACAAGAAGGCTGGTGAAATACTATCTTAAAACCTATAATATTTTACGTAGTCGAAGTTGAACGAAAAAATAGAATGATAATTTTTACGTCATGAGTTAATAAATCACTGATATACAGAATAAACATTAAGAGATGAATGAAAAAGTAAAACTCATATAATTTGAAGAATAATTGAAGTTGAAGGATTCACTTTCTCAATCCTATCATTTTCATGAGCGAAGATGTGGAAAATAGCTCAAATATGTAACCAATTCTACATCTACATCTACATAAATACCCTGCAAGCCACCATTCGGCATGTGGCAGGGGGTTAACCCATTAAGTCCATTTTTTCCTTTTTTGGGACACATATTTATATGGCGTTAAGACTAGACAATAGTAAATAAGTGATTTTTGTTAAGGGGTTAATTATAGCGTATTTAAACTATAATATGAAATGAATATACGCGTTAACAAAATTTGATGCTAGAGGGCCTCAAATTATTTCAGTGTGATGTATTTTGAGTCTTGTAATCGCCTTTAGTATCAATTGGCAGCAAATATTGAATATTGGGTGTATTAAAGATTTATCTTCAACAATTATCAGTACACACAAAGAAAAGTCAAACCTGTCATTAATTTATTTATGATTAAGATATTAACTAATTATTGCCATAAAAGTATTGAGATTCTTAAGATTAAGCTTAAATTCGTACAGCATTCTTCGAATAACTGTAGAATGGAAAAATCAAAAATATTCAAATGAACCTCATGTTTAGTTTCCGGCTCTTAAGGGGTTAAGAACTTAATATTAATAACTTAATATTAATATTATTAAGTGATAAAGCAAAAGAAATCGTAAGTTGGATGAAGCCTATATAAGTCGATTCCATTTTATACTCCTCGTTGCCTAGTGGTACATAGTCAAGCACTTATGTGAAAAGAGAAAGGTCCCGCGCAGGATAGAAACTTTAGAGAACTAATAGCACAAACTATGAAAGTACTACCACAAAATACTGAGAGCCATGTAAATTTTCGGCATTTCCCTTAATCTTTTCCAAAAAATGATATCAGTGAGCGATGGTGTACAACTATCGTATATACATGAATTACATGGAAATTCAATATCACTAAACTCGACATAAAAACTGTACTAACCCAATTAAATCGAAACTTTGGAATTTTTCATTGATTACAGAAAGAAATAGTTTTTGTGGCATTTCTTAGAACGATTGTCAAATTTAGAAAATATGCTCATAGAGAAAAAAGACAAGCTAAGTGGTTGTGAATAATTACCTACAATTATAGGATCTCGATTTAGATTGCAATGGCAGATTGTTCATTCTGTGAAATTTTCTTGTCTGGTTACATGTCTGACAAACCTCTGATCGTTTAAAAGGATGATAAAATAGCAAATTAGATTAAATGACGAAGAAGCGTTGCGTAATTTACTTAACTGAGTATAACAAATATATACGAAATTAACATACAAAGAGAATAAATCTTTAAACGAATGGAAGAACCAAGTAAAATAAAGAATATAAAACTTCCAAGAGTGGGGAATCAAGTGAACACCAAGTGGAAAAAGCAGTATTGGGTAACTGAGGAAAAGAGCGATGCCCCAGATCTTTGAGACCGGAACAAGCTTTTAGCATAATCCCAGAGAGTAGATGATGGTCTTCATTATTGACGCCCACAAACATGTCACTGAGGGTTACATTTACATATGCGAAAAACATGATGGAGGAATATGATTTTCAGAATCAAAATTAAGTATTTTCAATCCAATATTTGGTATTGAAAATAATCAGCCAAAGTAGATATAATTATATTCGTAAAAAGTAATCAATAGCGTCCTTCAATTTATGGATTAATTCTCTAAACAGAATCGGAAGAGCAACACTTTCTATTTTTGATTCGATCGTTTAACGTACCTTCATATAATAATACCCTCTCTTCAATTAGTTTAATTAACTTAATGAGAATTCCACACTATATGTAAAGGACATAACAATTTAAATGTAAACAACAAGGACACAAACAATTTACAATGATGCTGCATACAAGGCATTTCATCAGATTATACCGCAAAAACTTCGATGGATAATAATGTTCTTTTCCAAAAATCCGCCAAATTATGAAAGGTGAAACTGTCAAAATATTCACTTAGAATATTTCATTACAACTCTTGCTGCCAAACCCTGACAAGTGAAATATTTTTAATTATTCTTTTGGTGCAGTATACGGATATATCTTTAATTTACTTTGGATTCAGTTTTGTTCGTTGCTTTGATAATATGAGAGCTAATTAGGTGTGAATAATGCTGAATAATGCATGCACTTTGGTAACTCATGTTTGGCAGTAATGAAAAGAGTTCATCATAGGTTCAATGTGCTGCATTTACAAAATGTTTTACACTTCTGTATTTTGGTTCAGAGAGTAAAGCAAGTGTAAAATACTTCACTCCTAACGCTGCTTGATAAGCCTCATTTAATCTATAGGTTTTTGCAACTAACAGTGGTGGTTGCTGAGATTTTACTCGGCCCCCGGACTTAACAATTATAACAATAAGAAGATAATGCATGGCCAATATTATGGCATTATATAGAACCAGGCAATATATAAAACACATATAATTGGCAAACGATAAGAAAATTTTTCCGTGACAGAAGGATATCTAATTGCAATTCAATCCAGTAGCTATGATGAAGTAAAGGAAATATATATTAAAGGAAGCAATATATACAGATGTGTAGGAAGTGTCATCAATTCGAAGAAACAATAGACCACATAAAGGGAGGATATGGGCTACTGGTCGGAACGGAATATACAGATAGGTACAACACAGCAGATAAGATAATACATCAGCAACTTATATTAAAATGTCAATTACCTGAAATACGCATGCCTTATAAAAAATGAAAAGCTGTTAGTGCACTGCAAAGTGAGGACCGCAAACTCTACTGAAACTGAATAATTTATACTTGTAAAGCAGTTATCCACAACAAAACAGACCTCACTCCCATCGACAGAAAAAAAACAAAGAAAACATATTAAATTGACAAAGCCATCCCCAAAGACTCCAGTACCTCAAATAAAGAGGAAGATTTCATAACACACAACATTAACACAAGATGTAAAGCAGCTTTGGAAACAAGAGACATTCATAAAAGTCCCAATGGTCATGCCAGTTAAAGAAAAGACAACAAAAATGTTTACACAAATCTGGAAAAACTATTTATCAACAAGTCCATTAATACAAATTCAAAAAGCGGTCATTATAAAAACAACATCAATTGTGAGAAAGTTCTTAGAAATGCAATATAAAGGTATTTGAATTCGTAAAGACTCATCAGAGGACTGCAAGTGTACCTCAGTTAGTGAGAAAAATAATAATAGACAGCGATAACTATCAACTGCAATCTTCAATGCACTTATTCCATAAATATTAGCCAAGTATACAGAATCAGAAATAAAAATAAAGTAACTGAGGAAGTTAAAGAATGTAAGCATCATTCCTATAGTAATATCCAACAAAGGGGTAGTACCAAAAACACAGGCCAAATTGGAAAAACTGAACTTTGGAGTTAACATATATTAAATCCAAAAGTCCGTCATTCTGTACACCTGCCGTTTAATTAGATCGTTTTTAAATGAAGATAAGTGATCACTAAAGTTGTATGGTACTTGACTAGTTCGTTCCCATATCGTAACGCCGCGCCGTCACTTTGTGGCGAGAACGAAAACACAATAATAATAACTTCTTCGATGGAAACAGGAAAATGGTCCCAATTTCAATAATTATTATCGATGAACACTTCCATAATCAGAAGAACGCCTTAATTACCGGAACGATATTTCCCTAAAATCAATCACTCTTCCCGGGTTCGATTCCAGGTAGTAGCTTATACTTTGGAAATTATCATAATTGTCGGGGGACTCTTAACAATATTACTACTACTATAATCATTCTCTTACTAGGAAAATCCGAATAGCCGGGAATCGAACCCAAAACTTTGGAGTTCTAGAAGTAGTACGCAAATCCTTCCACCGCCACGAACGGTAAGTAACAGATTTCGGAAAAAAAATACTTTACAGACATACAAATTCCACCATCATTATTACGGAAAATGGAATATTTCCCTGTAAATCAGAATACGCTGCGCAATATAAACTTCTCACGAAAGTTTAACTTTATAGGGAGGCCTGCGTACCTTTTCCACCAAAACTAAAGCTTATGTGACCGCTGGCGCGACACACCGGAGATAATTCGCGGCACGAAAAACTGCCTCATGCAAATATTTCAGCCCGAGTGAAGACTTCGTCAAATGTATCCCCATTTTTTAGATTCGCTGTAAGATGGGGCCGCTAAGAACGGGAATTTACGAGCGAGCTCTAAACAGTGTCCCTAAGGATTGAGACATCTCTGGAAAGCGACGAGAGGGATAGGGGAAGGGGTAACGGATCAACCCTCAACCTATGAAAATTGGAAATTTTAAAATCCGCATCAAGCGGGTTCATAGCGATCGGAAATTATTTAAGTACAAAAGAGCGAAGTGCGCAAATTTGTTAAGATATTATAGCCGTAAATAAAAGGCGTGGATATGGGAGGAGGGAGATGGATAGAGGGTTAGGAATTGGTTTTCCTCCGGCCTCCCAGGAGACCGGAATGAGTGATTACGATGCCGCGACACTTGGCCTCGCTTCTCCATTTAATTTAGGAGTCGGCGAGGTGAGAGGTCTGAAGTGATGAGATAGGGTGCTTTTTAGTTGAGTAGGGGGTAGAAAGTCCAGCGGTTGTGTGGAGATTGAAGTGGCATGGGATAGAGAGATTCTGCGATTCTTGGAAAGGAACCGCTCGGCTCGCCGCTCACGCCGCCTTTTCCGACTCTAAAATATCGCTTTATTTTGATGGAGATAACGTGGAATCGTGTTTCAAGTGGGCACATGCTGATATGTTACTAGCCGAAAGATTCCGAATCCGTTTAATTTATTTCTATGTACATCTCAAATCCTTATTTGTTACTCGGAATGAGGGGATAAATTTTGGATGGAGGAAGTTTGAGCGGTATATCATTCCCGCAAATGGATGGCGCTTGCAGGAATTGAATCCTAAATTAGATACTTTCGGAAAGGAAAACTTAATGGTGGAATATATTCCTTCGAAATCCCTATTGGTAGCGTCTTTAAATTGGATTCTAACATTATCGCCGCTTTCGAGGGAATTTATTTTTTGAGCGTTTTATCATCTTCAGATACATTCGCCTTAATGCAGTTCCTAAATAACTGGTTTCTCGAATATATCATAAAACTAAGATAAGGCACGTATTATTGCAAATAAACCTTTAAATTTATTCTTTTTATCATTGTAAGTAAATGTTATGAACTTGAATGTATGTCCCATATATACTTTCAACTTTATCCGCATTCGAGGAATTCACGATGGTTGGCTTTAAAACAAAGACTTTCACATTTGTAATAAAAAACTAAAAACAATTATAAAACAAGGTTTTCATAGCAATTAAAACTATAAAAATGAAATTAATAGGATTAAATTAGAAATTCTTACATTTCCCGTCGCCAATGTTACTCATATCCTATTAGTTGTAGAGCCGTTAAAAGTGCTTCGACAACTAATGTCATTTTGCATGTGCGTTTCACCATCAGGAATCGAACGCAGGACCGCTTCTACCAAAGGTGAACGTGCAACCTACTTGACTATCCGAAAGCCCTCATTTTTTATTCCTCTGTTGTTTTCGACGAAGAAAATAAATCAGTAGTTCATCAATAATTTGTCTCTCATATTTGCAAGACATTAAGTTTGATAATTTTTCGGGCCACATGATTCAGCACTCACGCGTCTAAAACATAAAACTTCTGCCGTCAAATTTTGAGGGAAGTTAATTCGAGTGTCCTTAAAATTATAATTGCCTTCTGGGATACTTTGCATTTGAATCTTTTCGGGTAGCACGATTTGAATCCTGAAAATCAATAAGTCTCGTAGAGATTTTGGAAAGTCATTCGTCCTTTATTTCCGAGATATGAGCTACCTTCTGACTCTACCAAGAATGTTATTGCCCTACTCCATCCTTCTTGCTGTGTGTAAATATTCAGAAGCTAAACCTTAGTACGAGAAAACTCGCACAGCTGTGACGCATGGTATACTTATCTCTTGACGACAGAATGAATTCCGAATATTCAAACTCTAAAAGATATAAAATCAAAATTATTAGTTGATGACTTCTAAAAACGAAGATTTTTTCTCGGAAGGAGGAATTCGCAGCATTTTTAAAACAAACATTCATTCGTCCGACTATCGAAAGACAATACCAATACAATTTTCTGCTACGATTCTTATTATAGAGCGAAGATATTGGAATTCGTGATATGCCATACAAGGGATTTCGTTCCCATTAACCGAGCTATATTGGGCCGGAGACAGTTAATGGGTAAATTTAACGACGGAAGTTTCTGAGGGACATTAAAACTACGTGAAACTAAGGGAATTGAGAACCCTGTTATTTCGATCGATGTGGCCTACAGGTATTTTTAGAATGAAACCTGATACATCTTAAGTAAATATTGTAATCACGCTGAAGTATTGATAAATGCGTATCGTCAGAATTAAGAATCCACTAATTTAGCGTTAAATTGCTTTTACACGAACATAAGAAAGAAATAGAAGCTCGAATTTGAAGGTTTAAACTTAATATTATGAGATTTTAATCTGTAATTTGGTGATTGGGAATGTGGGCATCCAATTGCATCATAGAAATTCTCTCTCGTTGGGTATAGATAGCTCTAATTCTCCAAATAACGCAATGAAAATCGCAGGAAGGACTCTAAGAAAGTTTTTCTTTATACATAGATCACGAAGGTTTGATATTTTATACATCAGAGGGCTTTTTTTCACATAAACTTTTATAAATTAATTTATAATTTCTCTTTCAAATAAGTTTATCGAAGGAAGATTTTTCTGGTCTAGTTTTTTTTATTGAGGCATACCAAAAAATCACGGCCCAAACAGTCGGTTAATAAATGAGGATAGTATAATGAAAATGTTAATAAACGTAATTTGTTCTTGTTTTTCCTGTTTCATAGGATATTTGGTGATTGTGATATGTTTTACAATTTCTCAACTAAATATTCCTATCTTGTTTTGGGTTTTATTCTTTTCACTTTCTCAGTGAGTGATTTTTACAACGCGGGTATTTTTGTTCCCCAACTTTCTTTTTCTACTTTCAACTTTCTTGTTTCTCTCACTCTACCCTTTCCTCTATTAATAATGTTTCTGCATATTATGAAAATTCTCTAAATAGGGCGAAGAGAGGTACACGAGAACCTAAACCCACATAATAGAGTGCCTATGTACATATCGATTTAAAATGTACATTGAAAAGTAATTCTTATATTTATGAAGCCTAATTCTTTGCATGAAATCGAAAAAAGATAATTTCTAGAAATTAAATGTGAAATAGGAGACGGGTTGCGATATTCTTATGAATTCAAGACTGATGTGTTCCTCATATTTCAATTATCACTCAATAAGGAAACAGTAGATAATGTTCGATTGCGAGAGAAATTAATCTATAGGGAAAAGGAACACGGCTGTGGTAAAACATTAGAGTTCGAGAAAAGCTCCAAAAAGCCGTTGTTTGCGAGCAAACTAACCGTTGAAAACTTACAACCAGCACGGTTCTCAGTGGTCTCACTTTGCAAGTATTTTTCTCAATACGTATTTTGGCTACTATGTTGCCATCTTAAGCAGAGATGAATAACTGATATTAATAGCAATAACTTACATAAGTAAATCCGTACAGTATTCTGCCTGAGGGTTGGTCTGAATCTCATCACTCCACCATAAGTAACGAAAAGCTTTGGAGAGGAGGCTGAGGCGACTGGGCAAAATGAGGAGTAAGGTGTTTCTGATGAGATAAAGTCGGAGTCTTCTCTTTCAAATATCTGAAGAATAACTGAAATTTATTCTTCTCTCCCGAAGATGGTAACGTAGTTGCCGAAATACATATTGAGAACAATACTTGCAACGCGCGACCACAGAGACCCTTACCCTGCTGGTTGGAATTTTTCAACGGTTAGTTTGCTCGCAAACAACGGCGTTTTGGAGCTTTTCTCGAACTCTAATAAGGGTAATTGATAATGTTTTAATTCTCCGCAAATAATATTCCTGTTAAACCATTAAACCACCTTAAAGCTTACCTTTAAAAGCCGTATATTTTTAAGTTGAAATGTCGTTATGCTAGTTGTATTATGTAGACTCCGAATACAGAGTTCAGGGTTTAGTTTTCACGGGGTACACAGTTGCATTCTCTGCATATGTATAAATGTTGGTTTTTGGAAAGAAAATACACGAGTGAAATGAGAATAGTTTAAACTGTGAGTTTGCATGAGTGGGTGTTGTTCATAGAAATTACTGTACATCGCCAGGCGTTAGATTACATCATATTCATAAAACTCTAATTTTAAATCTCTATTCATCAAACTGGCAGCAATGAACTATTTCCTACGGATCATAGGCGATTTTCAGAAAAAGTAATTTCCATGATTTAGCTGCTGTATCAGGAGACCTCATCCACCATTCTATTTATGGTCGTTAGTGATTCCAACCTCGTGATCCCTAATGATCCTTGGAAGAAAACATCCTTCGCATCAATCCCTTTCATTGCTGATCTCATGTATATTTCCTCATTATTGAATCCAATGATGTGCACAGAGGTTGCTGATTAGACCAGGCATCCGAAGCGAGCTGAGAGTACCGATCAATTTTGGGCGATATTTGATCTTATTTCATAAAAAGAAACCATTCAACGATATCCAACCTTTGAAATTTATCTCTATTTCCAGATGTCACAAAAAATTATGATTATAAGGGAACAAGGTAAGTCTAACGGAGTAAGAAAATGGGCATGCAAGTGTAGAGCTTAAAAAGTGAATTTTTCATTCTGCACGCCTGCGTTCCATTTTAATTTTCATAATCCGACTGTTTTTGCTTTTGTAGATTGGTTTCCAGCAATATCTTCATTGGCAATCACATTGAGAACATATTTTTGGAAAAAAGTAGATACGGAAATTTCACATTAATTTCTCTAGTCCCCACCGTTTGTCATCTTGACTTGAAGTTCCGGTCGGAAATTTAACGTTGTTCGCGATTAAAGGGTTCTTCTGATTTGGCACCAAAATGTGTGTACGCTGCGCTACTGTTTGAATAAGGCCTTGGGATTCCTTTCATCAAGCGATACCAAAACCCATATTAAACGGCTAACTCCCGTGTCTTTCTAAAATAGTTATAAGCAGATCTACCCTCTCATTTTTTAAGTTTATGATTTTCTTATATGGGATGCAGCATAAAGAGATGGTTTGGCTACATTCAAGCCCACGTTCTTCGTATAAAATAGAATTTATGAGTCGTCTAGGGACGGTGAACAATTTTTCAGATTCTTAATGCGATATGAGAAACGCATTTTTATAACAAATCTCTAAATCTATCATGCCAGTCGATAATACTAAAAGGAAATTAAATCATCTGGTTAACAATATTATTATTTCAGCGATCACAAGGGTTATTTTTAATCCAGTTCAGGTTTGATGCTCTTATCATTAGAGCTAACATGTCAATAAGTATCACGTAAAATAATGAAATGATAAAACATTTGCCCGTACCACGAAAAATAGTATGAGTGGCTGATGATGCCGCCACGTGTCGAAACCTTGGTCGCCAATAATTCTACTTTTCGTGGTTCGGGTAAATGTTAAATCATTTCATTATTTTACGTGATAGGACGTACCACCAAGTCATTCCAGAGGAATGATAGTAATAAATATCACTTCACTTATAGGGTTGTTTTGTATTTTGAAATTCGGGGTTTCTATGTCGATCTGCATGAAATAACTCCAATTCAAAGTTTTAAAGTCAAAATATTGTTTTCAGCATGTACTTAAATTTATATTTGAATCACATTCGTTGGAATCTATAAATATACAGCGATATGAACCCTGGTGAAGCAGTCATACATAATCCTCAAGAGACCCATTAAATGAATGATAGTGATCAGAGCATGTTAAACTATGAATCGACACATCCCTTTGGTCCAAATAGAGTAATTCACGATGAGAATGGAGAAAAAAATTGGATTCTCCACGGCGAAATCCGCTTTTCATCATTTAATACTCCATCTACATTTCCGATCGGAACACACAACTCCATTTAAAATGCGCGGTTCATGAAAATTAGATGCGATTTTCCAAAACATCGGACTAATTCAATGAAAACCGCAATCCTTTCATTTATTCACCGAGCGCTACAAGAAAGACGCCTATAAATGCTAAAGCATGATAAACCCTTCGAAATGAACTCGCGCCATTTTCCCGAAAATCTCATGGATCTTCGTTACGTATAGAATAACGCTTAGAGATAGGAGACAATGTGGCGACGGATGATGTGACGAGGGGAAGGATAAATGGCTAATGCAAAGGGCTAGGAATTTCATCGCCTTGGTGCACCTCTCAGTTCCTCTATACCTTAAGCACGTGGCGGACAACGAACGCCATAGTTGTAGAGGACTCCGTGGTATGGTCGAAGGCAGCGCTCAAAGCCGCACAATGTGGGAACGGTAATCGTTGGGAACTAATGAGCCGGTTCCTTCCTCGCCAACCTTCCCGTATATAGAGACGTCCGTGAAGCATTAGAAATATCCTCCTTATGTGGAGCGAGAGGAAAGAGGGAGCGGATTCCAGAGAACGACACGCTCTCTCTGACCCGTCTTTTCTACTTGGGCTTCCATTCTCTGATGCCTTTCCATCCCACCTACAACTCCTTCCATCTGGGACTCCTCCCACCAGCTATCGTTTCCTCACCTCCCTCCTTTCTTACGATCCCGCTCCACCGTTTCAATCCGCCTCTTAAATAATTCTGCGCTTTGCTCAATATTTCAGCGGGTCGAAATGAAGTTCCATTCCTACCCTCCTCCACCTCCCCGACTCCGCACCACAACAGTCTATCCCTGCTACCGTTCCCCTTCCATTCACGATCTCTGCCGTCTTACTCGCAAATCTATCCCACTGATTCAAACTCATCTAAGGTCTGTCTTCGTCTGGCTCGGAGCCTTCCGGTGCAGGGGAATTCTTTCCCGGGCTGCCTTCAAAACATTTAGTCCTCAATTCCAATTTGTGGCGCTTTCTGTCCGATACTTCATGGCGACTGCGAGGAGACTTTGATCGGGCTCTTGACATACTTCCCGGAGACGTATTTCGGCGCTTTTATTCGGTTGATTAAAATAAATGATCCTCTTCTTGTTCTTCTTCGAGTTTCCCCGAGGTGAATGGGGAGATAATGTTGTTATCGCCCGCCATTGTCGGCAGTGCTTGGCTATAATTTTGCTTTCCCAAGCGATTCCGTGCTTCTCTAAGTTCGGGAGCGCACCGATGTACCTCTATAAATGCTACCCTTGTAAATCGTTTCCGAAACAAGATAGAAATTTAGATGAACATTGATCGGTGAATTGAAGACTAAGGGTTCTGCGTTCTGTCAAAATTGGATCTATTGTGGGAGTAACTGCCTCTTCACACGTTGACGAATTATTTTGTATTTATAAACTTGTCAGGTTAGGATGATGCAGGGGCTCTACTAGAAATTTCTGGAATACGATGGATTTTATTGCTCTCTAAAAATGATTCCAGAAACAGTGGTTAGTTAGTGCTGTCATATATCTTTGTTATTGGACGAACTTTAACAAAAGCTCTGTTTGATTAGAATCCATTTCTCTTTATCTGCTATCTAAAGGGTCAACTTTATCATTGAAATTGGGAGATAGCAATCAAGGACACAAGCTGTAATGAAGCAAAACTGCGGTACGACATGAGAGAGGGGACAATGGAAAACTTAAAGTCCGTGTCACATTACGCGGAAATTTACCAAATACGTCTTTCATTACCATTTGATAACTAACAATGGGTATTTAATATACAGAATAATAAACATATTTTTTAGTTTACGAAGAACTATTAGAAATTTGAGATAGCATCAGAACTTTGAAATTTCGTTTACGGCATTTTATATTCATCGATATGTTTCTCAGATCCAATAAAAATTGCACTTTTGGGATCTCAGACTCTAAATCGAAGCATAAGAATGACGACGTTTATTTCCCTTCATATAAACGAAAGTATTGATCAGTATTTTATCTTTTGAGATTTTGAGTACGTTACATTCTAAATTGCAAAATTATAAAATCCGACGATGAACAAGTAAATATTATACTTAATTGCAGCAAAATATCCCACCAAAATATGCACCAAAATATCCCACCAAAATATGCACCAAAATATGCACCAAAATATCTAAATTCTTATGCGTAACCAATGTTGAGTCTTACAATACTAAATATATTGTACCATGCATATGGAATAAGCAATGAAAATAAAAAAAGGCTATAAGGCATATAAGTTTCTTTCTACTTATCTCGTTATGCGTGTGAGCTAGGGTTGATTGATGTATAAATATAAACTTTACTAGAAATATAAATTTTAGCCTTTTAAATGAGAACAAATACGATATTAGTACTGCATTATCACTTTTAGTTAGAGATCAAACAATTTCTTATAAGGGTTACCAAGAGAAATTACTTGCTGAGATATTTCAGAAACCGAGCATAACTTACGCATAACAAACAACCTGATCCAAATTAAATAGTTTAACAAACAAACAGATTAGAATTTTCCTTGAAAAACTACGATAACATTGCGCGTATTTACCTAGATTGCTGTAACGATTTCTACCAAAGAATTCTTGGAGAAGAATTGAGTTTCTAGGACATATATTCATGCTTAGGTAGCTTTTACAGCAGTAATGGGCAATTAGGAGCAAATTGCCTCGACGGAGGTGACTTCGAAATTTCTTGAGGTAGCAAGTTACATCTGAAATGGGACACCATTATGTGAGCAATAAAGAGAAGCTCCTATGCATAACAGCCGTGTGATGTGCACTTGAATGTTGTTGGTCAGATCTTTAAGGCCTTCTGCGTATCTCCTTCAGCTACGCGTAATTTTGATGGACTCATTCTGATGTTGCATTATACTGTTGAGAGTTAAAAATTATCAACTCCTTTTCATCAAACTTTCTATGATTTTCTGTACAGTCTTCAGAATAAAGGCTGGTTTAAACCTCATCCCTCCACCATAAGCAACGAAAAGTTTTTGAAAAGGGGGCTGAAGCGAGTAAGTAACTTTAGGAGTGAGGTAATTTTCCATTGCCTTCCCCTCTGAAATAGAATACTATAAAGGAAACAAGTCCACGTAAGTGAAGCACAATGATTCTGAAAGTAATACTTTTATTCAAAAGTTTCCAAAAAATTCCCAAGTTTGAACAAAAAAATTCGACGAATAAGCGAGGGACACCCCTGAACAATTGTCAATATGTTACCAATATATTCCTCATTTCACGATATTTACTAATTTGTTTGTTAAATGCATGACTAATTGTTTGATACTATAGGGTACAGCAGAGAAATTTGAGATATTTTGTAATGTTTTTATCTTATTGTCGTGTTTAGTTTGTGCCTTAAGACTTTTACTTGTGTAAATAACTTCGGTATTGTAAGATGTGTAGTATTGTTGGACATAATGGGAGCTGTGGACTTTTGTGTATGTATTAGATGTGCGCAAAGGTTTAATCCTTTTTCTTTCTATATACATACGACGTTGCCACCAGATAATTTTCCAATTATAACGTGTCTACTTTATAATAATAGTAATAAAGAAATGATAAACCTTAATCAATATCATTTTTCAGCATTACTCAAACCTCATTAGCTTCTAAATCATCACACCCATGAGCAAAGCTAGGATGAAAAATAATAAAAGATAGATTTTTCTCTATCCTGTACCGAAAGACAAATGAAAAATATTCCATTCGTCAGGACATGGTAGCAGAACCTTACAACGATTATGATTTGAATATTTATGTAGGTAGACATACTTCTGCCATTTTCTTTACCATCGAAATTTGGAGAAAGCAACTCTGTGAACAACATCATATATATCTTGGCCAAAGCTACCGTTTCATTTAACGTAAATAAATGTTTTCAAATACCCCGTATCTGATTCGCTTCTTTTCATCACTTATGCGGAGATAAACTTTAAAATTTGATGCAGGAGAATCATAGGAGTCGGAAAAGGTTTGCGTGAATGAATTTCTCGCTCGAAAAAGTATCTTATGACGGGAAATTATGGAGCGCCTTAATAGTTTCATGAAGGGTTCCTTTATGGTCGACAAGAAAAAATGAGCAAGTTTTACGTAAACATGCGGAGTAAAACACAGACACTTTTACAGGGACTTCCAACGTTTCTCCGATAGGCCGCAATAATTTAAGCGATAATATAATCAAAGAGTTTCGAGTAATTCTTTAGGCTTAAATCGAAATAAATGATTCGGTTTTCTTTCGCAGCCATAAAACATTTTACGGCTCCGACAGGAAAAGCGAATCATTAATTGTGGTTTTCCGCATGTCCTTGGAGGTGACCTTTTTGAAACGATTTCTGAAGCCGAGGAGAAATCTGAAAGAGAAAATACGAGTCTCTGAGAGAAGCACCGAATGTACGGGTTAAAGTTCCTTTCACGCACCTCTTTGATCTCGAATTTTTTCCTCTTGGTAACTAGAAGCGCGACTCAACGCAAATTGTGCATACGCTAGCATGTTGCGACAAGTCCCTACTTATCTTAATTGAGACGCGTGAGTAATGCTTGAGATGAATTAAATCTTAACCCTCCGTTAGTCTCGTTGAGTAGAAATCTACTTTAAGGGTAAGGATAAGGTGTTTCATTTCCACACTGAGGTGTGCGCCTTAAAACCCAAGGATAAACAGATGTGAAAAATGGCGACATGACTGGGACTCGAGCGAAGGTCTTGCACTTTCCGGGCAGGTATTCTAGAATACCTGGGTTCGATTCCCAGCCATCTCGCTATTTTCCACATGTTCATCCTTGGGATTTATACTTATTTATTTCTATTGCCCCGATCTTTTCAGTAGCTGTAGGGGCACGTGTTAAGAAGATTTGTGCACAAAATTTTTAATTTTATTCAAAAAGCTCTTTGCTGAGAACGACCTCACTTGAACAAAGACGAGCTTAAAAAGCACCGAGAGTCTATATTCATCTCTTTGAATTCGGGCATTTTGATCTCGATTGAATTATTTCTGTAAAATATTGATATTTTATCAAAAATCTGTTTATTGGAGCATCTGCTGAGTTATCTATAACTAACACCTTGATAACCAGGAAGATCATGATTTGCTTTTGTATTATGCATAAAATACATCGAAAGAATATTTATAATCTATTCATAACAAGCAAAAATATTGTAGATAAGCATGATACATTCGTACATATTCCTCTTACACCATATTAACGTAAAGTTTGATGGTAACATAAAGATATTTAAAATCGATTGTGGAAGGCTTTACGGAGTGGAAAGTCACATGAATATGACGGTAAGAATAAAATTACAATTATTACAATTACAGTAAACCAAATTTCCACAAATGTGGAACATTAGTGGGAAAGCGTAATTGCAATTTTATTCTTACCATTTTCTTCATAAAGACGTTTTTCCATGTTTCACGCATGGCGTAGATTTCTACCCCACCGACTAAGGGCGTAAGTAAAACTCGCGCGACTAAAGAAGGGTTAAGAAAACGGGCAAACCATGAATGATGAAACCTCAAAAGAAGTGCATTATTTCCAACATAAAGGGGCTTGAAAACCTACCTATGATTCCTACTTTAGAAAATTTCCTGTAGAGCTATAATTCCCACCTATATGTTGAGTACAAAAGAGAGAAAGTATCCCAATCTGAGAAGTTTGAGCATTATATGGCCTAACTGTCCAATATATCAAAGGGAGATTGGCAATTAAAAATTGAGGTTTTATGGGCGGGAAGGAAAAGGGTCCGAATATGGACACCTTAAAGCGGATAGACGGAATGCTGATTAATAGAACTGTTAGTGCGCTGCTACTTCAGAAACAACAAGACATTAATCTTGCGTATTTATCCGTTTTTTGCCTCCGTCTCGTTACGGAATACACGAAAGCAGAACCGCTAGTCCTTCATCCCTCTCATTTCTCTCTATCTTTTCTCCACCGGAATTCCTTTTTCATTTCAACTTCTCTTCGTCTCCCTCCGTCCGTTTCTCTCCATATATCCACTCCCATATCTATCCTTTGCTTTCACCTCCCATTTTCTCTTGTGCTTCCTAGCCAATTTCTCTATCTTCCCCTCCCACTACGACGTCCAATTTTTCCTTATCTCTTACCTCATCCTACCCGAGCCACTCCTTATCTTCGCTTTCTCAAAACGGATTCCAACGTGAAGCTCCGGCAAATGTTTACTTAACCGTATTTATTGAATGTAACAATTGTCTAAATACATGTTCACGGGGATACGTACGCACTTCTTACTTCTACGTCCATGACCGTCCACATCATTGTGTTTCACGTGTACTCTGTTTGAGCAACACCCGAAATTACTCCTAACCTCCTTTAATCGTAACCGTTTACCAACTCCCTTGTCTTATTCCGCCGACACCTCCATTTTCCGGACTTCTCAATCTCTCGACACGAAATATTTACCAATACTTCTCCGTCATAAAGCTGCTTCTACGTTAGGGAGCAAAACTAGTCAACAATCAACTACGCCAGAGCTTTCCAACATTGTCCTCCAAAGCACGCTCAAGTATTCAATCAAACCTTGCGGCACACTTAGCCCGAATTTCGCCCAATAAAAAGACGCTTGTATTGTATTGTATTTTATACTTGTACGTTAAAATTTTTCAATAATTTTTGTTTCAGTTAACAAGGAATCACCCTAAAACGATTAATTTAATGTATTATAGCAGCATAATTGTGAAGCCTAATTTCTCTTTATTTTATTATTGTCGATATGTACTCCAATTGAACTACACGTGATGAAATTCCATAAAATATATGGATTAAAAAAAATTATTTTATCCAACCTAATTTCAACGAGTGGAAAAGTTTCAAAGGAAAATAACATCTGAAACGTTTTTTGTAAGTATCAAAGCAAAAAAAACTGCGGAATAAAATATTTCAGTATCTATACCACTAAATTAACGACTAAATATTTCACAAAATAATATGTTTGGTGCAAGACTTGGAGAATGTATTTCCTTAAAAAGAATATTATCGTTTTAACAGTTTTTGTATTCCTTTTCTTTATTAATTTGCCTTCTTTTTATATTATGTACTCTGTTTTTGCAGGTTTATTCACCTCCCTCCTTTTTGGGTGTTTTCCCGCACAGTGCGTCTTATGATCTCTTCATAATTTCTCCTTTATATTGTCGATGATGACGTTCTCCCATTGGATAAACCACTCAGAGTGGATGGCATTTCTTGTTGATCTAAGAGTGTATGAATCCGAAAACAAATTTGGCTGAAGAATTTTTGTGCGCTACCGAATGGATCAATTGCTATTTAGGAGCTGATTGCAATAGTCTCCGTAAAGAACGAAGAATCCAACCATGGCATCGCACCGTATCTTTTTCCGTTTCAGTTTTCGCTGGTTCAATAAAAAACCCAAATTTAGTACAGTTCTGGTATCCTTCCGGAGGAACTTAAAAGAACTCTCGTTTCCTACTTATTGTTTATCCTATATTATTGCCTTGGTCTTATTAAATGCTTGAATTAAATTGATTATTCATTATTTAAGTCTATAAAACTTTAGTTAAATGGAAAGTGGAAGGCCAGGGCTCGAGTTCCGGTCTCATTATTTTTCACATCTACTTATCCTAGGGTCTTAAGGCAAGCACCTCTTCGTGAAAAGTTTAACTGCTTTTCATTTCACTTGTTTAGTTAATGAAAATTATCTAACATGATGTTTAATATCTTTGAAAGAAAAAAGTGCAAATTAAATGGATCCGCCAACACGAAGGCATTATTTAAAATGAAGTGGTTAAAATACATCTTCAGAAACGAAAAAATAAATATTCAGAGAGCCTATCTTCACTTAGTTAACTGATCTTGCCCGCAGAAGCTCGTGTAGTAGACCCAAAAGCAAGTCAATTCATTCGCAGATTCATAGAAAAAGAAAATTATGGGTATCTTAAAAACGTAAGGTCCCCGTAAATTTTTTGAGGGCGCCTTCCCTTTGATTCGACTTCTTTCACGTCCAAGTTCCTCTTTAATTCAACGTTCCTCCGTAGATTGAACGATAAAGCAGGGTTAAAACTTTGACACCCATGTGATTATTTATTTATCTTTGATTTCCCTCAAAGTAACTGAAGCCATTCAGAAAATGATCAGAGGGGTCATCTTCAGATCAAAAGTGAGTCTCAAAGCGAAGTTGAAATGAGTTTCGGAGGTTTTTCTGTGGGAAGACTGCAAGATAACATGCTGCTGGGAAACCAAAATTGAGATAAGCTACTCGTTGATATTTCACCAAGCTCTGTGATAACAGGATGACCTACTTCGCAACTTACATAAGTAAAATTTATAACAAATTAGGAAATGCAATTAGATCTCGACAATGATGTAGGACGTTCTACACTTTTTAATGCTTTCATGGAGGTTGTTACCTTGCTTTATAAGCGTACTCGTAAAATTTTTTAAAGCTCATGAGAAAAGGATAGCTAGTTCAGACCTTCCATCACCATCTGTACATCATCGGCTATTCGTATAAATGATTGTACGAAGAAACTGTTCATGAGACTGATAAAATTGCATTAGTGTGTCAATAGCAATGAGATAACCATTAGATTCGTTTGAATGCGTTGGTTGTTAGGGCCAGAATAAGGTTATCGCAAGAACGCCTTTGTTTGGTTAGTGAAAATGATATGCAAAACTGCCGAGTAAGGAAAAAGGAGGATGGCTGAAGCCAAAGATGTTTATATTGCCTACATCATTACGAATGTCAGAGATGTATTAAATGTGATAATGATAATTGTTTCAACTGCTTTACATCAATATAAATCGCGTATAGAGTTTTATAGAACCTTCAAAATCGGCCCCGACTTTGTGGTAGTTTTTTATCACGAAGAGAAATGAAAAACACTCTTTACCTTTACCAAAGAAGATTTATTCTAAGACCTATTTGATGATTACCTAAGGGTTCTAAACCATGGTAGTAGAATCAACTTTGTGTTGTAAACGTAAAATTCTCTTTTCCGTTTTTCTTCATAAGAGTTCATTTAAAAATTAGCTACGGATGTTAACTGAGGATTTAAACTTCAATTTTGCGCATTATCTTTTCGCAGGCATTAAAAATATAAGGCTCTGCTTATGAATGAAGGTCTATCAAAAATGATTTCTTGTTAATTTATGTAAAGGGCCTACAAAAAAATGGGCAAACTGCAAAAAGTAAATTCCGGAAGTAGAAATGATTGATACATTACGTTATTTTCGAAGAAAGATGTACACCTTGTGTACTTGGTGTACTTTTATCGATTTATCGAAACACTGCCATAGGATTGCACACATCTATGTGCAAAGCCATACATAATTTACCTTCCCTTATTTATCAGTACTGACGTCAACCAGCGGTTGCCAACCTCTCGGACCTAACGGACAACTTAGCTCGCAGTTTTGAATCCTGCGGATCAGGAATAAAGCTTTTTAAAAGGTGCAGACATTTAAAATAATTATAATAACAGTTCGATTTCATTAATATGAAATTTGTATCGTCACTTGTATACCCTGCGTAGTTGAAACTAAGATAGTTCAAATCAAAATGAAAGGTTATATCATAAATGTAAACTGCAAATAAAGCCAAACTTTCTTCACAGGCAAACACTGGTCCTCTGACCACTGATTGGCAACCGCTAAAATAGCCTGTAAATGAAGGTCTATATGACTACAGAAATTAAAAAGTAGCTCAAAAAATTTCACGACCGTCAAAAAATACTTCAAAAAGTAAATACCGTAAGTAGAAATGATATCATAGACATTTTAACTACCCATCATTTTCAACTGCCATCGGTAAAACGGCAAAACATGACTTTGTATTATTAATTGCATATTGTGATCAAAACTCCCTTGATGTATCTTATTCGAGTGAGATCATATAAGAGAAAAAGTCATTCAGTCATAAAAGAGAAAAGAGAGAAATTAAGACACGGCCATTTGCTGTCGATAGAGCTGCAGAAGCCTTAGATTTGGACATTAATTTGAAGCAAAGAATTATGGAAGAATTTTTTATAACGAAATCGACAGCGGATCGGATTCTTTGCGGGGATGGCTCTTATTTTTCCCCCTAACTTAGATGGCTTCGGTTCAAACTGATTCATTCTACTGGTTTAGTTTATGTCTACATTTTGTATTCAATCCTGGGATTGGTAAATTACTCTACATTGCAGCTGGAGACTGAGAAACCGTGGAAATACAACGAAAAGTATTTGTAAAGCTATATTTCTATGCCTGAAAAAGAACATTGAATTTTCTAGCCTAAACGGCACTTTCCTATGTCATCCGATTTTGGCTGAACGAATTTAGAAACAGCTTATCCACGTAACTTAAACTGAAGACAAACATCCAGTAGCTTACGAATATTTTTATCTTTCACTACGTCAAAAACTTCATTATTTGAGGAATTCTTTTCCGTCATCAAGGAAATTTGAAACGCTTAATTAATGAAACGCAATTATAAGTAATTATTTACGAACACAAAATACCATTTCCAGCAACATATTCAACACTTCGGTTCTGTCCTATACACAGGGTATATCAGCATATAGATATACTCCTATTTGTCTATTATCCTACCATATACATAAAAAGTAAATGTCTGTCTGTCCGTCCGTCCCCATATATATCTCAGAAACGGCTTGACTTAGAGATCTAAAACAAACTTCATAGTGTTTCTACGATGCTACAACTCCCAGGAAAACTATTTCCATCTCTGTAAAGGCCTGGGTTCAAATCCAGGAGCCCATAATACGTTTCCATAAGATATTAACGTAAGTTTTCTTGACTTGCAGAGGTTCATTGAGACAAGTGTCACAAGAAAGGAAAACGATCATAAAATCTCATTTTAGTCGTGAAACATTCATAGAAATTCGAAATTGCGAGAACTTTGATAAAATACACGGAAAATTCTTAAAATTTTTCGGAAATAAGCAACCCATCCCATTGACGACTAAGGTCATTGTTGAATCTAGATTTCATGAATTATCTCATATAAGTACACGGAGATAATCAGTTCTTATATTTTTCTATAAGAAATCTACGTAAAGTAGGATTTCATGACTTGATATCAGTAGAATAAATATTATAAATAATGGTAAGAAATATATTGAGTTATTGTGATCTTACGACGGACTGTTTCTGACTTAGTAGTGCCAAATACGAGTACATACGATAATAGATACATTTTCAAACTACATTAAGTTCCGTCATGCTTGACGGGGGCGTTTACTAGTAACAATAAGTATGTTCATATCTTGATATAAAAGANTTATGAGCCAGCGATTTATATTATGTTTTCACACTTTTATTAGAGCTGGCCTTTATGAGTTGATTTAATTCAATTTCGGTTATCTCGAAGTGGTATTCCAGCTCCAATGTTTAGTTAAAATTTAAAACGAATATTATACGTATTAACTGCAACAATTAATGACGCCTAGGCTTAAAGAATGGTAGTCTTCTTCATATTTTTCATATTAATTTTATTTCCGATTTCTCCAACTTAGTTACGATTGAGATCATTAGTGCTTCATTGATTTGGAGATGAGTGTTCTCGAATCCTGTACATTAACAATAATGGTTATTTTTCGCGATTTAAAAATGGGACTTTTAAGAATTAAATATGAAATCGATTCGTAAAAATGTAAATCAGACTTTAATGCTCCGTGATATTGTCGAGGAAAAATCATAGATATGAGGAGGATTGTCTAGCCTCATGGATTCCTTGGAAAACATTTCCTCGTAAAAACTTATAATTCAACAGCAGCTACCCCGTATTTTTTTTATTTTTGCCGTAACTCAGACTAAATCTCTTCCATCGGGATATAAAATTCAAATGATATAACGTTAATTTAGAACAAAGTGAAGGATATAAGTATTATCAACACTGTGCTATACATTCTCTTTTAAATCGAATTTTGATTGCATTTTTGAGATTACCTCTCAAAGCATAATAATTGCAAGGAGTGATAATTACGTTTAGATAAATGGTTTGTAAAAACCACGGGAAGGGACGCGGATATAAAATTTGACGCAATACCGTTCCAAAGTAAAACCTAACGGCTTCAAATGGATGTGAGAAGCATGCATGCATCTTGCTATTCTTTTTATCGCAGGAAATTCAATTCAACTGTTATATTTAATAATCCTAAGATTCTTACATTCAGATGTCAGCTTTCCGAAGAATAATTAAGTAAATCGACATCTGTATTCCTGAAAAACACGGCCGATAATAGAAGAAAGAGAGTCGAAAGGTGAATAAGTCGTTTGAAAAGAAATGTATCATTACCTCTTTATCTACCACATTCACTCATCACATTATGTGGTAAAAATACGTATCCAATCTTATTTTACGGCATTAGTTGCAATATAATTACAGTAGTTGATTGTCACAATATCGAAGTTAAAAACTCTTAAAGAGATTAACAAAAAGTACAGTTTTTCTTTTCTGTGGTTAGGCCTTCCACAAAGTAACATCTGAACATATTGATTTTACTCTGAAACTGACCAATACCAAGTACTCTGAACATTCGTATTTCAAAGTATTTATATTATATAGGTATCTATATTCAATTGTGATTCAAACAATATGTAAGCCTGAGGGACATGAGCATGAAATACAACACCCAATATTGTGCTCCTGGATAGCCAAGTGGGCAACGGGTTTGACTTCCGTGAAAGCGGTCCCGGGTTCGATTCTCGGTGGGAGATTATGTACAAAATGACCTAAGTTGTCGAAGCACTTTTAACAATACTACTACTACAACACCACAAATGTAGAAGTAACAGTGAACACAATTTTATTTTCCTAGATTCCGACGTGTTTTGTTGCATTAGTAGTTTGTTAATAGTGCTTCGATAGGTCATTTCGCAACTATGGGCCCCCATCGGGAATAAAACCTTGGACCAATTTCATCGAAGGCCAAAGCCATTTGGCTTTCCGGGAGATTGTTTTTGAAGAGGTCGTTCGCATTAATTACAGCAGCGACCTTATCTATGACTAATTAGCAAAATAACTCTCAGCTGAGATAATTTGGTTGAAAACATTCGCGGGGCCGTACCTAATTTTATCATTTAATATATTTGTTGTTTACATCGTATAAGGTGTAACCGGTGTAAACATTTACCCACTACTAATTTCATTAAATAATGCGTAAGAGTTTCCGTTGTAATTTCATGAATTTACTAAGCATTGTATCTCATTCTCCTCTTGACGTATTTATTCGTCCAGAGACATTTTATGAATGTTGAGTGAATGGATAAGCGGAGGATCAACCAGAGAAAATGGTGGAAAATAGATGTTGACATTCTTATATCTCACTAGAAATTATCTCCATCCAGTAAGCCGTGAAAGAGATTAAAGCAATACAATTTGCGGACCCCTGCTCAAGTGCTATTAAAGACGAGTACTCTTCAGACTCCTTACTCTTCAAAGTGCCACCTTTCCACCTATTGAGTTATCCGATACGATCGCTTCTCTGTAAATGAAAGGAAAAAACTCTTTGATCCCAACACAGTTAAAGCTCGGCAGTTTCACATCGGACACTTCAGAACATCTCGTGATTTGGAATCTTAAGTAGTTAACGGTTCACACAATACTGTTATGTGCACGGCATAGTTGAAAATGTTTGAAATAGTCGTGCAATGAAATCAAAGTCTTAATTTGATTAGAAAAATATCTTTAATTCACTTTCTATATTTACCTATGTGCTCTTCAGAGAACTTGCATTTGTATTTCTGTTTATCCTCATTAATCAATAGTATTTTACGAAGTATTTATAACGGGTGATAAGTTAGCAAAAAGTATTGAATACAAACAAATTGAAAACCTAACTTTTTGGTCTAAGATTTTTAAGCTCGTATTACAAAATAGTAACAAGAAGCGACCCTGGGATTAAGATTTTTAGAACTATATTAATATCATGTATGAACGATTTCTGAAGAGAGACTCATAGTTGTGTACACTGTGAGTGAAATACCATCCAACAAATTACCTTTATATGTTAATTCACCTACAAGAAGTGAGAAACACAATCACACTCTCCCCATACGTACGTAATGACATAATCTGTCGAAGCATTTTCAAAAATTACTGCTATGTTTACATTCGAAACGCAGAGGCGGCTACCTGTGGTACTTCATGTCACTAGCAAGCCCAGCTCACTGGGTAGACTTCAGTTTTATTCACAACTTTAACGCACAGTAATCTATGAGTCAGAAAACAATAACTATAGTAATAGTAAGCATATTGTATATTTTAAGTATAAACATAGTCATGTATATTTTCATGTTATATTGCGAAATGCTTGATTTATTTATTTTGGTCTCTATAATCTATTAATCAGATCCCTATAAAAATTTACGTTGGATCAATGTTTGGTTACCGATCAATTCTGCTAAAATAAAAGTTTTCAAACCGCTAATGTTATAAAATAGGTGGAAGAAAGGCGTACTCGGGCCTAAGCTCGCCATTAAAGGGTCAAACAATAATAATAATATTAATAGTAATGATACAATCGATCTCCAACTGTATAGCTGATAAATAAGATAAATTGTGATTCAGTGGATTCTTCAAATCGTTATTATTTTTATTTCAAGTTACTCAGTGGACCATTGCAAACATATGACATAACATTATTTTATCCAAATACCAAAAGAGTAAATAATACATTTTGCGCATTACCTCCTGGTTATTCTTTGGATGCATTGAATTTAAATTGATAATTAAATTTTATTATCAATCATTAT
>KZ308631.1:923756-934344 GCA_000376725.2 Ladona fulva | reverse complement strand
GGAGTGCTAACCGCACTTAACCCCAACAATTATAAAAAAATTATAATATTAATTATAGACAATTCCACCCCAGTATAGCCCACACGTTCGTCTATTTTTTTCTACATTTACCCTTTAAATGCAGTGACACTTTTAATGGCCTGTAAACTAATATCAATCCATAGTACATCAATATTCTTATGGTCTGATGTGAGACTTCTCGATAATTTCAACTAGGAGTATTTGGCTAGCTTAAATAAGGAGAGTTATATTTATCATTATTATCAGAAAAAAGTAAACGGGAAGTAACTAAGTTTTTGGTACCGGGCCGTAGAAAAACAACCGATTGTCATCGCCTTATCGGTAATTCAGAAGCTTTCAAAGTGTAACAGATCACGGGAAGATACGAAGCAAATTGCTTCCTTTTATATATTGAATATCATAATGAGTCTCGTGAGTATACGTCGACATAACATAGAAAAAAGGAATTGAGCGACAAGGATACACGAATCCTTGGGCAATCAAAGTGAACAATTAAGCAAAGAGTCTCAGATTTTCTAATTCCTCGAAATGTATTTCATTATCTCCTCCATTAAAATTCCACTTTGAGTCAAGACATTAAATACCCCGCGCGTTAAAGCCAAAGAACACAAGGGGTCCTACAGAAGCTCATTCTGAAACCAAAACGCGTCTATAATCAACCATTGGGATCCTTATCAAAAACAGGAATCTTTAACTTTTTCGCTAATTTGATCGGAATTCTTTCTCCAATCCCTATTAAATTCCCATCTCCTCGTTTTCGCTACGAATCATCGGGAAAATCTGTCGGTGGGAGTGAGCGAGGGTGCACCGCCAACTTCAATCGATCAGGCGTAGCAGAGTACAAAGTCGGCGAAAGGTAAAGGCTATGGAATTCCTCAGAGGAAAACCAAAAGACATATTCATTTGGGCGCTTAATGGCGTGTGCAGCAAATCACCCTCTTTCCTCCATTTGGAAGCCGCTTCTCTCTCAAGACTCCGCCCATTTCTTTTTTACGCCGACAGCCTTCTCATTTGCTCTCCTTCCCCAAGTATAAGAAGGGAAAGAGGTGGGGAAGACCAGATGCACCTCCTCTGTTCCACTGATCTGAATAATTACCCTTCAACGTCGTTCTTGATGGAATAGTCTCTTTCTGTTTCTCAAAAGAGGTCCTCCTTTCAAGGACCATAAATTCTCGCCCCAGTCCCCCCATCGGGGCCCGTTTAAAAGGCGACGGTGTGATATGCTCGAACCAAAACTTAACCTATTCTTCCCCGGGATCCTAGATCGGGTAGGCGTTTCCAAAAGCCACCCACCGCCCAAGACTTCCATTTAGGGAATAATGCCTTGAACAAGAAGGACCTCTCCGCGTACCGACTGCTACATCTCCCTCCCTCCGGCAAACTACTTCCAGCCTACATCCTACTGGGCATTCAAAAACTTTTTTAATTTCTCGCGATATTTTATCTCTATTCCGTTCTTAAGCCATCCTTTAAAAAATCTCTTTTTTGCCCCTCTCAGGCTCGCGCCAGCGCCATTGTTATCAGATCATTTTCCCGGAATTAAGGGAAAAAGGTCTTTCGTGTCCCGATTTTACTTCGTTCCATCGGCGATATTTTGTACACCTCGAGGTCGTCCAAGTTCGAACATAATAAGGTGTTTCCGCTTCTATGACCCTTTCCAATTTATTATTTCCTTTCTTCAGTTATTTTCAATGTGAAATTCTCGCTTATACAAGTGGGTGGAAGATTGACTAAACGGCAGTAGATTTCTTTAATTCCGGCAAAAACTCAAACTCCAAGTTAAGATACGCACTTCTAATGGTATTATTATTATTTATAGCCTAACAGGATGTCAATATTCATACTGGGATATTGAAAATTATTATTATCATCACCACCATTACAATTATACCACATTTTTTACGAAACACCGTCGACCAGTTGCAACTTAATAAGATTTAAAATTAAAATCTGACTGTTGTATGATGCAATTAGGCAGCTTCGAAGTGAATGAAAGTGTCCCGTGAATAAAATTTTGTTATTTTCTCCTGCGATTTTGTGTTTATGTGTACTGTGATTGAATTATTGCTGAGAGACTGATTTGGCCATTCGAGATTATTCATAAATCTTGTGATTTTATTCTACAATCTAACCGTGTTTTATGATATGCTTTTATATTTCATCTCCTTTTCTAACCACTGTAAGAAATAGAGAACAGAATAGTTGAAGATATGTTTTTCTTTCAATGGCACCTGAATTTATACGGCTTACAGGGACCTAAATAGTAATCTCTCTCTCTCTCTCTATTTCTTTGGATTATCATCTTTGAGTTTTCGCTTTCGTACAATGTATTAGCTTTATCAGATTATGTATATGTATATTTTCTCGTGAGTTCAATTATGGCTTGAATGCTAAATTTATTTCTTTGACTTTATATTCAAAACACTATAATAATATTTGCTAAGAGTGGAAATCTCTAACTACGGAGAGAAAGAATAAACGAATACATCGCAGCAAATATTTACGGAAAAGAATGATATATCCGGATTAAATTGCGAAAACCTTTTCGGGTTATCAGCCGGTTTAAAGAATTGGTAAATACCTTTTTAATTCATTGGTATTTACCATTTCGTTCAGAGATGATTTATCCGATATAATACGTCCACCATGTTATATAGGCCGTTATGATACTCCGAGAAAGATCGGAGAAATGAATACTAGAACGAATCCGTACAAAAATTCATTTTTTCCGCGAACGATACGCGAAAGTAATCGATGAGGCATGCGTGTACCCCCTGCCACACGCAAGGCGGCTTGCAGGGTACCTACATAAACTTAAACAATGTTTTAAACTGGCTGTTAACCCGAGAAGGTTTTCGAATGTTAATTAATAATTTACGATATGCTGTGTAATAAAATGTAACATTCATTCTTAAAATGATACATGGATCGAGATTGTGTGTTTGTATACAGCATGAAAATTTTGTCTTAAACCTAGTTACATTTTTGGATGATAATAACAGTATTAGTAGTACATGCTGTGATACAGATACTAATACGGTATTTATAAATGTACATAATACCCTAATTGTGACTAAAAATTACGGTGAAAATTTTGAAAAGGTCATTCAATAAAATAAATTAACTTTAATTTTGTCTATATTAATTTGCGAGTGATATAATTATTCAATACATTTCCCTGTATTTAATGACACTTTAACTGTAGTGTACTTTGTCGTTTGTCAAGTTACTTGGCAGAAACAGTAAGCATCTCTCTTCATTCTTGTCACTCGTTTGTCAAAGGACGCTGTAACGCATAGTGCGTCTGCACCCAACGGTTTTCTCGCACAACCAAAACGATAATGCGATTTTCGATGTCGAAACATAGGTGCCGATTCCACTCAGACTGCCACCCATCATTGTCGATCCAAGGGCCATTAATTAAACGTCGACTCGATGCCCTCCTTTCGCCCTTTAGAAAGCGCACACTTGCATATGGATTCAAGTCCAGCCACGTAATTGCATCAACCCTATTCTGTCTGACACGCTTAATATCTCAAAGACTCCCTTATTTCCAATCTATCGAGTGGCGTCAGACTTGAGAGATCTCTAAAAGTCAATAACTCCGCCGCTCCGGTATCATTTTCACTAACCCGAAAAACACCTCACGCACAAAAAGCTGACGCGTTTTCTAAGTTACTCACCGAATAAGGAATCAGTCTCTAGATGTTGGCTGTCTCAGATCTAATTAATCTATGCTTTAAGGGCATACATTCATCCTTCAAACAAGAGCTATTTATGTATGCAGATGACACCGAAATCACGCCACAATCCAAGGTCTCAGATACGATCATCACTCTCATCTAACAAAGCTCAACAAGTGGCAAGATTTCTAGGATATCAGAATTAAGGGAAGCATAATTCAAGTTAAAAGATGACAGGTAATTTTGATCAAAAGGCGTGCACCGAGGAAAATTGCCAAGAAAAAAAGGACAGAATTCGACAGGACAGTGTCCGACAGCCTTTTTCTGTCTGATTTTCCTTGGGAGGCATAATTACTCAAATGCAATTACTCTTTGAATACATCTCTATATAGCACTTCAGAAGCGATACGCGCATTTTCATCTTTTAAATCTTATTTCCCCATGCTCATATCATATGAAACGTCAATTCGTGGAGGTAGTTGTAATTTGCACTACAAAATAGTATATGCTAGTAGTAGAATATGCTTATATTCCGTTTAACTTTTTACGTCCATTCGTCACTAAGAAAACTTTGTTTAAAAATCGTCATCAAATTTTTATCGTGTCATAGAAATAATACAAACTTTCTATTTGAGTCGAGAATAATTATTTTTATATTGTACTAGATATTTTTGCATAAAATGTGTAGTTTTTATGAAATAAAATTTCAAAGACTGCACTCCATTAAGGAGAGCGGAAAAACGGGCACCTTTTTCGTACTAACTGTGATAAAGTAATAACCAATTACAAAGAAAAAAGTAGCATTATATGGTTGAACGCAGGATGAAAGTTTGGAGTAGCTTATTTCCTTTAGGATACCTAGTTTAGTTTTCATTCAATCCAAACTCAATTATTCATGCTAAAAACCCGATTAGTTCCAGATTAGCATCGCAGAAGAAAATGTCAAGTAAGATTAACATTATATGTAAGAAGCTAGAAATATAATTTAAAATAACAAGGAATAGTGGTTTGAAATCTGATTATACCCATCCCTTTACGGAGGAAAATTAATTGAGTCTGTTACTTCTCAGTTCTGTAGTTGCAACCCTCCTGAAAAAGTAATTTTTCATCCGTCTATATATTTCACATCACCGAAAATTCGAAAGTTAACGCAATGAGTAATATACTTGTCTGTTCTGAATATAAAATTATCCCTTTTCCTCGATTTTACGTCATTGTTCGCGCAATACGCCGAGGAAAAAATACCGAAAGAGAAAATTTTGAATTGACTTTTAGGTGGCAGAAGTGGAAGTTATAACCATAAATCATTCATTTACAATGAAATCTCGTGACGAGGATCCGCTATTAGGGAGAAAATCTTTGGAACCAAGAGTTTCGGAAAACTCTTCAGAAAACTGAGGGGCGCGGAGATGTTAACTGATAAGGAAAAAGGGGGGAAGAAGGCATGTACAGCAATAGCTTGAAAATATGTAGATTCAAGGTATTTCCAAAACTTTTTCTGAAGAGCCTCGGAAATGAAGGGAATACGAAAAAGTTGAAAAGGAAAGATAGCAGAAGTCAACCACGCGTTGAAGAATGACATTTGAATGAGAAGTGCTGAAATTTCGCGCCGAAAAGAATGACTCTTCCCGAGGAGAGAAAAAGGCTATTTAAAGAAACGAATTCTGCAGCTTCCATCGTTATTGGAAAACTTTTTATGCCCCGTTGCTCTCAAGATTGTTGATGTTGCTTCATTGTTGATGGTGCTTACAGAAAAGTGTATTTTAACAAGGAAATAATGAAAAATGTCCAGAGATTAAAGTTTAGCACTTGCGAGAATACGTTATAATTGTACAAATTTAGGTTCCTCCAAAGGAGCCCTTTGAGATAATTACCATGGTTATATCTACGCTAGACTAACTTTCTGAAAAAATTGTAATGATTACATGTAATCTCGTACAAGAGTATGTTATTAATTTAAATTTGTACAGACCTTCAAAGGATACCTTTTGGATGATTTCTAAAATTATTTCTACTAAACATGTGAGAAAAACAATTTGAAATTTCCTCATAAGATATATTTCAACGACCGGCTTCGGCAAAAATGCCACCATCAAGTTCGTTGAACTATATCTTGTGCGAAAATTACAAAGTATTTTTCTTTTTGTTCATTACGTCTTTCCGCAAAGTCTGGCCAGCGATGGTCGATTATATTATAAACATTTGCAATATAACAATCAAAATCTTGAATATTTGAAACGTTTAAAATACCTGGAAAATTGTACGGCCTTAATATGTATGAAAGCGCAGTTCAAGCTAATGCTTCGTGAGGTTTTGAATTTAATCAGGGAGATCCTTGTGGAACAGGGCTTGATTCTTCACCACCAGCAGTACTGGCGGAAGAAGATCTATTGGTTTCACTTCGACCGAGGAGAAACTCGGAGCTAATTTAAGGAAATGAAATTCTGGGGAGTCTCGCTACTTTAAATGCATCAATTAGCCTCCTTAGGGCCTTCATTGTAGTTCTCAAATGTATACTTATTAATATAACTGAGTTCCACTAGGTTACTTCTGTTTTAAAGTTTCAGTTAAATGTGCTGTAGCGAAAGTGTGTCTCGTATTTCAAACAATTAAATATTCTCAACCGATTAATTAAGCAAAGATTAGCGATATTCGACAAATACTTATGAGATTAATTATGATATTGGATCCACGTCTATATTGATAAACTGAAGCCCCTTTACGGCGTATGGCAGGGGCTAAAGTACGATTCTGCAAAGATAAAAGGCAAGGAATAATTATTACGTAAAAGGGTTATCACTCGCACTGAAACCCCAAAAAGCGCGACCTGAAAGGAATGTAACTAAAGTATAGACGCGATTGTTAAACCAAGCTACTGCTAAGAGTGGAAATCTCTAACTACGGAGAGAAAGAATAAACGAATACATCGCAGCAAATATTTACGGAAAAGAATGATATATCCCGCTACGAGCTTTAGTTTTCGTTCATTTACTTCAGTTATAAAAGTCCCGCTCTGAAACATCCTCGATGAAACGGAAGAAACGAAAAGATGAAAGGAGCAAGGGAGTAAAGGAACAGGACTGATTGATTGACTGATAACGAATTCCAATTGGAGTGTTTCTTTTTCCAGGGATATCAAAATCGAACTTGATGGGAGAAGAGGCGAGAGTAAACAATAAAGAAAGACGCAATTTTCCTTTCCACTGAGAAGAGAAGAAGATGCCGACAAGCCGTAAAATGATTTGATAGTCCACTTATTCGTAGGTCTAAAAATACCAGCTTTAAATCATATAATATTATACTCAAGAGTCTGCTAGCCTGGTACACAATTTATTCGAAAGTGTTATGGCCTGGAGAAACATGGAAGATATTGGAATATTCAGACCCAAAAAACTTCGCATGTGTTGCTATCGAATACTGTGGTGTCGATAAACATTCTTATCAGGTTTTACGTCTTCATTTTACCGATATTTTCCGAATTGTATTCTTACTGTTTCATTATTATTGTAGTTACTCATTCACTATTTCTAACAATTTCTTTCACCTAACTTTGGCATTAATACATCACAGTACACATCAATACGTCATATGATAGGTCGCTTAATTAAACATAAAATTTTAAGTAATATACACGAATCCTTATCATANTATTAGAGCTGGCCTTTATGAGTTGATTTAATTCAATTTCGGTTATCTCGAAGTGGTATTCCAGCTCCAATGTTTAGTTAAAATTTAAAACGAATATTATACGTATTAACTGCAACAATTAATGACGCCTAGGCTTAAAGAATGGTAGTCTTCTTCATATTTTTCATATTAATTTTATTTCCGATTTCTCCAACTTAGTTACGATTGAGATCATTAGTGCTTCATTGATTTGGAGATGAGTGTTCTCGAATCCTGTACATTAACAATAATGGTTATTTTTCGCGATTTAAAAATGGGACTTTTAAGAATTAAATATGAAATCGATTCGTAAAAATGTAAATCAGACTTTAATGCTCCGTGATATTGTCGAGGAAAAATCATAGATATGAGGAGGATTGTCTAGCCTCATGGATTCCTTGGAAAACATTTCCTCGTAAAAACTTATAATTCAACAGCAGCTACCCCATATACTTAAAATTAGAAGGTTTCTAGAATTATATCCCAAGTTCTTACAGAATCTCTGGTAATATATATATAGTAGAAACTAGAAAATTTTCAAATTTTATAAAAACTGTTATCCGGTACGAATACTCGGTCGCTAGTACTAGTATAAGGCTTAGAGAAGTCCATAAATTTACTGCAGCGTCATAACTCTAACCTTCACAATGTGAATTACGTTGTAAATGAATTTTACAACCTCACTCTACTTTGAGGGTGAGGAAAGTATGGCATCAAAAAGCAGTTTTTGTAAACTAGTGGAGGAAGTATAAACTTGCTGATTCAACTGTTCATCCCTTCGAAAATAAATTTCACAGCAGCTGATGAAAACAAACGATCGATGCGAAATGCATGCAACCTCAGCACTCGTAGGCAGACACGCCAGACTCCACCGCTCACATGAAATAAATTCCTTATAAAATAGATAGGAAACCACCGATACGGTGCCGCTCTAAATTTTTAATCGGACTGAGTGCCAAAATCTTGCTGTATGGAAATCCTAATGGTCCTAAAAAACTTTCTCATCAATTTGATTAATATTCTTTCGAAGATTTCAATTTTTTACACCGCGCCACAACTTTAGAAAAAAAGGGGCCTATGTGAGAAAAACGGTTAAAAATGCTTGTAAATATTGTGCAATTGAATTGATATTGATGCAAGATGATACTCAAGACGAATGCGGAATAAAACTTTCACCCAGTCTAAAATGCATTGGATTTGCATACATCAGTTCACCTGCATACGTCACTAGCGCTAATGCCTTTTGGCATAAGCACTTACGTGCCTAATTTCTTTTTATAATACTGATGAATGTTATTTATTACTTCTCCTTGCTGACCAATCTTTGAATGAAAATTGACCATTTATCGCGTCAGTCCATTCTGAAAGTAAAAAAAACAAACTTTACGCCAAAAAGTAACTGAATTTAAAATAGTTTCAAGTAGAAAAAAATACTTTCTCAAGTTGGATGCGCTTCATAAATATAAACGTTACGCCAAAAAGTAACTGAATTTAAAATAGTTTCATGTAAAGTTAGATTATTTCTCGATTGTTATTCAGTTCAAATCATTCTCAACTTTTTATCGATGTCACGTCATAAAAAATTTCCGAAGCTCTAAATCTCTCCAGCGCAATGCAAAGCATTTGCATTTTGATTAAATATAGCATTTGGATATGTTTGTGAAAGATAAACTTAAAACCGCTCTCAATCCAAGGCAGAACAAATCATAAAACAGCAAATCGGATTCTCTTGACATTCTCAATATTTTGGATGGCATGATTAATCACCGAGTAACGCTAAACCCATTTTCTGTTATCTAGGTGGTAATCTCTTGTTCCATTAAACCACCAACTGCTTGTCATGCGTAAATATTGAAGAGGTTTCATTAGGAACATCTACTTTCCGACATCAGACACTCCTACTATGAAAGACAAACATCCTTGCCTTCGGGAAGTTAACTACCTAATTTTCATCAATTTTCCACCTCGAGGCGTCCTTTCATTATCGGATAGACTTCCTTTAGTGAACTCAGACATAACTTGCAACACTTCCAAAGACTTAACTTCGATGGAGAATGAGAAAAACTCAAGAATTAGATGTAACTGGAGGATAAGCAAGGATTCATTCGATTCTCAAAATTCTGTTGGTGAAAAAGGTCATGGCAGACATTTTCGTTTCTGCTGTATTCCAAGGAAATTCCTTGTGATCAAAATCAAAAAGCTATAACTATTATCAATATCGCTTTATATTTGCAATGAATCTGAGTTTTTCCCAAAATTTACCAATCAGTAGCTTTTGGTTTGCATGCATGTAACTTCTACTACTTTGATTAAATAAGATGCAACGTTCTGTTATATCTTCGTGTTAGCTTGTGTGTTTTTCCTGTCGTTCTTTACTTCCTAAAGATTTGTTTCTCTGTTTTTATCCGTATCTTTGATTTCTCTGCAGGATTAATTTTATTTACAAGAACTTTAAATTAATTAATTTTTCTCTTTGCCCTTGCTAAACTTTCACAATAATAACACGATAGAGTAAATTTCAATCTCTTTCTCAAACCTTTTCACCACAATCAAGAAATAGATCTAGATGGATGTTTTATATCAGCTCCTCAATATTTTCACGCTCTATTCCCACAATTTACCACATCTTAGTTTACCACTTAGATACCACATCATACAGCGTTTCTTAGTTTATTTCATACCATTAGCAATCTCTTACCCTTAATTTAGCAAAAGATAGAAAAAATGATTTGTATTGAACCTCTATCCTCATAGTCTATCAAAATGTCTTTACTCTCTTTTTTTAATGATTCGAAAGATGATGTTGTAAAATAAAAAGTATTATTTTCATTCCTCTAACGTCTTCTTCCTATTCCTTTTTCGCCGCTCAACGAAAACAATAATAATAAGAATTTTAATAACTACCATTACAATCACAATGAATGATTTTTCATAAGAAAAAAATTGTATAACGTGTAAAAAAACTAACACACTGAAAGAGATAAAATAATTTGGTTTTGCTAAATGCAAGGCAAAATACTTGTCAACAGGTTCCCTTCTCGCATTTTAAAGCAAAATTATATCAGATAATATAAATATTTACAGTTTCGTTAACATAGAACTAAGGAAATACATATTCTATTAGCATAGAAGAATACATATTCAAACATGTGTGCAAGTTTCTGAGACAAAGAATGAACAGTAATTCAGTGATCTGATAAATACCAAAAGAGTAAATA
>KZ308631.1:894106-910328 GCA_000376725.2 Ladona fulva | reverse complement strand
TATATATGTGTGTGTGTGTGTGTGTGTGTGTGTGTGTTTATTTATTCGAAATAAACATCGCTACCTCTATTGTTGAAGAAAATTACTCAAATGAAAATAATAACGAAGTACAGCGTTTTTAACTAAACGATTTCTGTGACTTTTTTGTATTTCATAAAAGAGCAGTATGCTTTAAATAAATGATATCAATATTTATTCGCCGTAATCAATTCCTGGAAAAGGAAAACAGGCTAAAGCGAAATAATATTTAAACTCCCAAATTCATTCCCATCACTGCGTAGAATGATTGCTTTCAGTATTTTTTTAATATGGCAATATTTTGTGAAATTTACGAAAATATTCATTAGCAATATCTATAGATAAAAGGTTCAGGCTTCATCGAGGCCAGCCGTATGTCTGTAGTCAAATCGGTCAATCAAAAAATGCAACATTGAATATATTAATATTTATTCATTACCTAAAAGGAAATGTACTACGTATATGAAATATTCTGGAGTGTCTTCTTTATGAGTTTGCATTCGTAACAGAAAGTCATATCGCGCCAGAAAAAAAAATTATATTTGAAGTAAAAAAAAAGAAAATAAGCAAAACAATTTTATGGAGATGGGTCTGAAGAACTATTTTTAGCCCCCTATCGAATTACATGATTGAATTCTACGATTCTATATATTTACATTGAGCTCTCGCTTAAAAATTGGTAAAATAATATTTGTAAAAGAGTATGAGTCATACACAAAGAAGACCACATACCGTAAAACACAATTTGAAAAAAATTTGAGCAACGGAGTTGAAATTTAACGAAATTTTGAAATAATTCAAATACTGGTGTGTGAAACAATTCTATGAATGATTTTTAAATCGATAAAATTAGAACTTATTTATTTCATTTTTAGCACTAAGCTCTTAGAAACTATGAATCTTCCTTAGGCCTGGAATTCTGGCTAGCAAATTTCTATTAATTTAGACACTGAGATAACTAGTGCAGATTGATTGTGTAAATAATGACTGCTCATTGTGGCCGATTCACCAACATGCATAACGTTACTAATGTGTTGAATATTATCTGCATTCCTCAGTATTTGCAGTGTATTTATTACATTTGTGTTATCACGGGTTTGTTTCGCCCCCTTCTCGTGTGGGTGATTTCGCGCTTCGTGGGTTTTTCTCCATAAAATTTCAGCTGAGGAGTTTTTCCCCGCAACCCAAAACTTAGTGTTTTTATATGCGCCTATATCTAGTTGTGCGTATTAGCTTTATTTATCAACTTATCCGCCTATTAAATTGTTTCTGCTGTTTGTGCCAATTTCCCTGTACCTGTGTCTGCTGGGATGTATAGAATTGTTTTGCGCTATTTACGTTAATTGTAGTCATTTTTTACGGTTATTAGCGTAATTCTATTATCATGTAATACCTCCAGAGATTTGAGTGGAAGAGGGGCCATTTTGGCCTAGCATCGCCGCAAGAGTAATATAATAATAGTAATAATAATAATAATTTACTACATGTGATTACATCAAATAGGAAAGCTTTGTCGCAATCTAGTATAACATGATGGTTTCCAAAGGTTGCTAAATCCTTTTAACTGGTCAGTAAAGGTTTTATTCTATCAAATGTAATAATATCTTAACGATAACGTTAAATATGACTTAACGAAATTATTTAATATCCAAAAATAAGAGGCTGGATGACATTAACTGCTTCTTTTTACTGAAATATCCGTTTTCTGTCACGATATATGTATCGTTAATTTTTTATTTATAGTATGATTTTAACAAAGTAAAAGTCCTTCTAAATATTAACAGATAAATAAATATACGCCTTTATTTTTATTCGTAAAATATCCCTATTGAATTCTACTTCAAATACAAACTAACCTACAAGTTTGAAAATTTGCTGTCTTTAAGCGCATGTTAATTTACAGCAAAGGTCAGAGAAATAAAAAAACCCAGCTTAGCCTGTTCAGCACTGCAAATGAGTCATCATTAGAATTTAGACTAACGTAATCTGCGTTGCGGTGTATCGATGATATATACACTGCAATTAAAAATAGAAAATGTATTACATGTCCGTATATCAATAATGAATAGGAAAACGGCTGTGTAAATACATTAGAGCTTTGAAAACAAGCTCCAAAAAGCTATAGTTTGCAAGTAAAGTAAACGTTAGGAAAATCCAACCAACGGGAGCTAGGGCTCTCCCCTATCCCCTAATACGTATATTGGCAACTTCATTACCATCTTCCAGTTTTTTTTCTCTCCTGAAGATGGTAATGTAGTTGTCGAAATACCTATTGAGAATAACAACCTGCAAAGCGCAACCACGGAGAACCCTAACCCCCGCTGGTTGGAATTTCCCAACGGTTGCATTGCTTGCAAACTGTAGCTTTTGTTTTCAAAACCCTTATAAACAACCTCTGTATTTCTACGTAAAGGTTGATAATCCATCTTAGTCATGCTATATTAAAAAGGAGAGTCGTTTAAATTCTATTTCATTTAATTGACGTGTGGTCTCCTTTTCTCCATCCATTGTTTCCCGAGGAAACGCTCGTAATATAGCGCTTCCCTGAAATAAGCAGAGTAAAAAGTATTTATCGTGAGAGAAAATCCGTTCCAAGATTTCTGCTGACTCAGCCCAAACATAGGTTGTAATCACATTCGGAAAATCCATTTAAACATGAAGATTCGGCTTTATTATGTCATCACTTAGTCATACGGTGTTTTAGATTAAATTCCCGCTTTATAGGATATCACTTATTTATGAACATACAAAATGTTGCAAGAATCCAATTCCCCGAAATTCAACATTTAATAAACTGCAATACGAGCGGAGGTGGTATTCCCGGATGAATTTTAAATGAATTTCCCTCAATGAAAGTAATAAATAAAATATAAGGTATGCAATGAATAAAATTTCTTTCATTAAACCCTGCTACAGAATCACATATATGCACAATAGCGAGGGATAAAGGATTAATGCCATCTATAAGGATGGCCGGACGTTTTCATATGGGAATGAATTTTCGATTAAAGTAAAAGTTTCCGACTGCTTTTAGTCTAATAAGATACCCTCCCGAAACCTACCCTCGCTGAATATTAAGCATGTTTGGCAATAAATAGAATGTGCGATAAAATCAGCACGGCACTATCTGCGAAGCATCAAGTGCTTATTTAACTGCAGGACATTGCTTTAAACTCGTCGGAACTAATAAAACACTTTCAAGCAACCCCAATTCACTAGCCATCTCTCATCATACATCCTGAGGCTTGAGAAAGCACTCGAACCTATTTCAGCCGCTCAAACGGACTGGATAAACACCGAAACTAGACTGAGCCATTTTATTTGAGACGAAAGAGTAGTGGTTCCGGGAAAACCGATCTTTATTAGGCGCGGCGCTCGGTGTATCGCATTTTGCCATAAAGGTTCATACCAACTGGTTCAATTCGTTATCTCGGATGAGCATCCGCCGAAATCATCCTTTCCTAGACACCTCTGAAGTAAACTTGCGGTCAAGCGCTACGCATCAACAATATGGATGCGTGCAGATAAACATAAGAACGAACTGAAATACGTTCTCCCAATAGGGCCATTGATAAACAGCGATATATGTTAAATATTTGGTTTGAATTGTTGTTTTTCTCTATCTAATCGAACATTCCGGCAAGCTACTGCTTATCTGATCATACCTCCCGACTGCCCTTTGATTTGACTTCCTCGTTACCCACCAACGTGTTCCTGGCTCACTACGATGCCCCTCTTTCAGCTTTCGTTACCGAGTGTTTGCAGCACTATTTCTTCCATTTCCATTTTATCGTTTAGAATGATAAAATAACTATCTTTGAATAACAAAAGGTTATCTTTTCTCGTTATATCTTTTCCTAAAATATATTTTCATGTTACTTTTGTGATGATTTATCAATTATTGTCCGTACACCCAAGGGCGGCTAGCAGGGTATTTGTGCAGATGTAGATGAAAATAGAAATAAATAGTATATTTTATTTGCCGAAATATTTTTTAATCGAATACTTTATCTACCGGTTAAAACATTATCGTCCTAACATTTTCGACCTAAAAAGTGTTATTAACTAACTTTAAACGAAAGGTTGGACGTTCCAAACTTTACATCGCTTTTGGCCTACTAAAACTACTCTTACCTGTGTTGTTTCCGTCATTTCATTATTTTTATTCTAAACTATTTGACTCAATCTATAAATAATGAGTATCAATTTAATAAAAACTCGAATTATTGACATATAAGGATTGCGCTCACTTTTATGGAACCTCGTACACACGTACGGAAACGTTTTCAACTTTGGATCACCGTAGTAACAGAATTGTCAGCACTGACTTAATTATAGCATCACATGTACATTTCATATGTCTATGTAGGACGAATTGCCAAATACTTTCCATGAAAAGGGGGATTAACGTGACATCATAATCTCTAGCTGAAGTTATCTTGGGAATACGTGAGGAAAGGATGAAATTAAAGAAAAAACTGCCGCAGGCCCGCTGTATGTTAGTGAGAATAAAAGAACATGGGCGCATCAAAGCCTTTCTATAAATTCGGGAAATACTTACGCCCAAAAAATTTGCGGAGAGTTCAGATTCATAGCCCGAAGCGTGAAAAATTGTAGACGTAGTTCAGAATGTATCAGATCAGATTTTATTTATTCCACTGGTTCTTTTGGTTTGTAAATAAGAGAATTGTATGCTTTCCCCATTAATTTCCGATATGAATTCATAAAATGTGAACTGTAAGCTTTCCGCTACTTATTTCAAATTGATTAAAAATCTATTGTCATGAGACGAATTTTATTTCGTACTTTTAGGCAAAGTTGGCCTCTGGATAACCAACAGGGTAACGCGTTCGACTTCTGTGAAAGTGGTTCCGGGTTCGATTCCCGGTGAAGGCCTACGTGCGAAATTACCTTAGCTGTTGAAGTAACTCTAAAATTGTTACTTAAAGGATATTTTAGGCGTAATCGGAGTCGCTAAGGGGTGTGATTACATACACATTTACCAATATAGCTAAACTTCCCTTAACTAGATTGGTAGGCATTATTTATTTCCATATAAATTACTGTACAGAAGTCACGAGATGTTACGCGTGATTGAGCAATCACTTCCTATATGCCTTTGATAGGTACTCGAAGAAAGCTTAAACAGAAGGTTGATTTACTTAGCAGCATGCTCTCTTAATGTGTCCTAAGGAAATGTAAGATAAGCAACTGCAAGCACAGGACGTTGTTTTACCAATTATCCCCATAAAACTTTCGGCTTTCCAACTTCGGCGTCTTGCCTGAGTATCCATTTCAAGGTTTCCGTAAACGTAACACAGCTTCTAATCATGAGGTACTCCTCTACTAAATAGGACATTAAATTTGTAAGCGAACGAAACAGGATGATTAACTCTTTAATTTTCTTTTAGGCAACCTTTCAGTGCGAATAAACGTAAAAGCTCACATCCTCCGTTTTTTTCGCAATATAATTTGAATAAATTTCATAAGTCTTAAGAAAATATTGAATAATTTCTCTTTCTTAATTATCAATAATTTATCTTCATATTTTCTGTTGTTTCGGAAATAGTATACTAATATTCGCCAGACTCGCAATTCCAAATGAGCTGGAGACAGCTAATTTTAATGGAATAATTTTGGTAATTTCATGAGATAGTTACGTAAGTTGGCTAGGGCTTGTTTTAATCATTTTTCCTAAGTAAGATATTTTTTTATAGATCTCGATCTACATAAATATCATGCAAGCAACCTTTCGGCGTGTGGTAGGGTGGAAATTTTATCATTTGGGATTTTTTTACTTTAAAGAAAAATGCATTTTATAATTTTGGGGTTTCTCGGATAGCCAAGTGGTTAGAGCTTTCGCCTTTGGTGAAGTGGTCACGGTTCCACTTCCAGTGAGGTCCCAATATGCGAAATAACCTTAGCTGTCGAAGTATTTATATCAAGGTATTGATACACCCACCATTTTAAATTCGATGAGGGAAGGGATAACGTTGTTGAAAATCAAGAAAGGAAGCACTCGTAGTAATGTAAGAAAAAGAAGGTTGGAATACGGCTGTTAATGAATTAGAGGTTTGAAAGCACTACGTAAGCCGTATTTCGGCAAGCGGAACTCGCTCTAAGAGACAAACGGGAATATCCGGATTACCGATTTCTGGGAAGGCCCAATGATCATTTCGGAGACAAAGCCTCCATCCTCAGGGGGTCTCCACTAAGGAAGAGTCCTCCACCAGAAATTATTGGGACCATTGGGACTTCCCAGAAATCGGTAATCCGGATATACGGCTAACGGAGTGTTTTTAAAACTCTAACACTTCGTAATTTCCACAATACTTTTTCCGACCAGTTTCACTTCCGCAGAATTATCTTTTTCCGCCAAAGCGAGACCAGTCGCGTGAATAAAAAGTATTGTGGAAATTACCACAGGTGCTTCTTTTCATTTTAAATTCCGTTATCCATTGTCACGCACCAAAGGTGGGTTACACGGTATTTAGGTAGAAATATTAGGGGCAATAAATGTATATTTATGAAGCTCATGAGTTATAATAGAATTTTATTTCAATCTCAAACGCCATACTTTTACTACAGTTTTTCACTTCTATTTCTTTGGGAAAACTACATGAAATAAATTAAAATTAGGTTATTAATTATAAATCGCAATTGCAACTTATTGAGCCTCTGATCCTGCCATATAATGCATACATTATTAGGATAATTCAAGTATAATGCCTTCTATTTGACATCAGGTATTTATTGAGTTCGTGAGGAGAGTTTTCAGTTCTAGGTATGCTGGAATTATATGCAAGAAACGCTGTTATAAAGCGATGATCGAGTTTTACATGCTTCCACTTTAGCGGTGAATCCTTAAATAGCGGATGGTGTATAATCAATAGAGTCAGGGACCCTGCAGACTCACTTCCATCAAAAGACCGCACGAAAAGCCCTAATATGCAAGGATTAGGTTGGGTAGGATTAAGTTAGAAGGCGATTATCAGCGAAGGCAGAAAATGAAAGGCGATAGGATGTGGTCGGATTAATATGGTTTTCCTTGGAATTATAGGCAGAGCCGTTCAGGTACTAAAAAGAGGAGTTCTGAAAGATTGGCTGGAAAAGACATTCTCTCTTGCCGATTCAAGGAATCCTTAGATGTATTAAAATGATCGGTCACCCTCATGTTTACAAATATATGATTTTTATGATGACAAATATTTACTAGATATGATGACAAATATTTTCTGGATATGATGACAAATATTTGCTGGATAACTAAAGTAATTGGTTCAATAAATGTACTGACGTTTCTTAAGAAATCAACCGGAAAGCAAAAAAGGGAAGCGCGTTCGTCTTCGGTAAAAGCGGAACCGGGTTCGACTCCAGGTGTTGGCCCGATTTTTCCGATGATAACTGTTGCTAGAAAGTGTTTAAAGATGATCGTCAATCAAATTTATTATCATGAAATCATCAGTCGACCTCATAATTTATGGCAATGATGCTAAAAATAAGATGAAGACATATTGCAATACTTGGATCGTTACCGTGTGTGGGTGAGCACAGTGTACGAAATTAAACAAAAATTTCCTATGAAATTGAAATGCAAATTCGACTGAAATGGAGTACACAAGTAGAATGTAAAAAGAGCTGTGTTAGAGTGGGAAATGATTTTAAATGCATGCATTTGGGAAAAGAACAGTTTTTCTTTGGTTTAGCGGAGAAGATGGATTCTAGCAATACTAGGTGTATTTAAGTACCAAAGTTTTACAATTTCTCCAATTCTTTTACGTACGCTATCGTGCGTATATGCATTTATATTACAATGTCAGAAATAGGATTCAGACAAACATATTTAGTTCGCAACTTCTAAAGCAACTGCAACTTTCTACTTATTTTGAATGCTTATAAAATAATTAAGAGACCTTAGAACTTGAGCGCATCTTGAATTCCTAGCGATTTTGCGATTTTTTAGTGAGAAAACATCCCTATAGAAGTGTTCTCAGAAGCGATGGAATCATGGAGACAACATTGTAAAAAATGTTTACATCTTTATGGGAACTATGCCGAAAAGTGATACAAGTTTCAATTCTCTAGGGAAATTAATTTTTCAGAAAAAAATTTGAAGACCTAAAAACTTGAAAGTCGTATTACACGATTGCCTACGATATGGATGTGGTTGGATTTAAAGGGAGAGAGAGATGGAAGAAAAGTCGATTTAATTCGGTGGATGAGATCCTGAAAATGAGAAACAATAGAAGTTTAATTCCAAAGTGATTAATTTCGTAGGTTATGGATGAGCAAAATGAATAATCGCTGTCATCTAAGTGATAACCACAGAAGGCTATAGCGGGATTGATATGTTTTCAAATTAAATTCCTAATGAAAAATCTAAAATTGCATTACTTTTAGATGATTTAATGCACTAACATAAAGGTAACACGCTTTAGCTTTCGAAGCTATAATACTTATAACTACGGTTAACAGCGTACTAACCGGATGTATTCGCGTTTTAAAGGAACATACGTTCTTAAGAACTGCATCGGAAACTTGTGGTGAATTCGGAGAAGAAAAGTTGTTATTAGAACGTAGGAAATTAACTTTAAACTAACAGTATAAGCAGCATGATTAAACAACCTCAAAGATCATCGTACAATTTAGGGTAACCAAATGTTAGTAATTACAGTCAGAGCACTGGAATCATGGAAATATTCACCAACTAATTTAACCCGGTATTCAAACATATAATGTTTGTGTCTAAAACCGACAAATAAAAGTTGCATATATCAGTCCTGAGGACTTTACAAATTACGTGCGTGTTAAAACAGTTGATTCTATAATACAGCCCTGCAAAGATGCTAGAAGGGCGTGGAAATTGCAAAGGTTGCTATACACGCTCTCTAAGGAGAGAAAGCGCAAAGCCGTCTCGCCGTCGAGGGACTGCATGAAGAGATTCTTGGCGAAAAATGACAACTCAGGTTCACGTGATCGGTGGAAAGGAAGGTCGCGCGACATTCAAAAACTTGGAATTTAACGAATCACAATTACAAGTTGCAAACTTGCGCAGTGAGAATTTCGTTAAGTCCAGGGACTGATGTAATTGATGTTTATAGGAAGTACAGTTTATAAACGGAAGCACCTTCCCTGCATTGGGTCAGCTGTGGGATTAACTTTCAGAGATTTTCTGAAAGGAATTTCATAGCGACTTTCGAAATGCGCGACTTCAAAAGGGGCGACGTTATGCTTCCAAAACTTTTTCACAGGCTAATGCAAAAATTTCCTTAAGATCTTAGAATGTGAACCAATTTTTATTAAATGAATGAAGTCTTTATGTGATGTGTTAGAATAGAATAGAAAGGTTTTTGTTGGAGGCGATATTGGGACTGTGAAGGCCCATCTTACATATAATTAATTTAATTTAATTTAACAAANGGTGTGAAAAACCTGCGAAAACTACTGATAGTAATAACTAAATTTAAACTTAATTCCTGATAAAAGAGGCAAAAAGTATTTACAAAAAACAAAATAATAAATATATAACAGCGTGGAAAAGTTTTCACGCCAGAAAAAATTTCTAATAACCGGTAATTATTAAGAAAAATACCTCGAGTTCAAAACATGAAAAATCAGCTATAATTTTAAGCAATGAAAAATGAAAAATTGTCTAGAATATCAGTTAGTGTATGCGGGAGCGATTTCATGTCCTCGGAAGTTGATAAAACCATCTAAGGAACTAAAAATTGGGGAAGTTTGTGAAAACCTGCCCACTAAAAATTCAAAATAAACGAATTGATAGCGTGCAATAATTTTGCGTTCTTCTCTCCCGCAGTCCACAAACAGATCATAGCAGGGATATGTCATTGGTAAACATTTAAATTCGAATTATTAAAATTCGAGCGATTTGAGTATGTGTTTTTGTCGAATTTCTCTGGCTACTCAAAATATAACGAATAATTCAGTTTTACTTCGAGAGTAACTCCATTTAAAATAATGAATTATTTTTAGATGCATGTAACGTTTGGACTGCTACATTCTCTGATTTTAAATTCCAATTTTAAGATATGAATAAACAGTGATGCTCTAAATTTACGCAACGAAATTGTTTATATTTTGGAAAACATGAATGGGAGAGTAAATTGAAATATAATTCAGAGGTGTAACAAAAATATATCATTAAAAGTGTAGAATGTGAATAACCTGAATTTTATTTTATTTTCTTGATGGAATGTTGTGCAGAAAAATGGACTTNCACTTATATATATATAGGTGTAACAAAAATATATCATTAAAAGTGTAGAATGTGAATAACCTGAATTTTATTTTATTTTCTTGATGGAATGTTGTGCAGAAAAATGGACTTTTTTATGCTGGTGAAGGATTACAGAATTACCGGGAATTTTAATCAACGTTTATTTGAAAACTACGAATCAACTCTTTGGATGAGCTTCATTGAAAAACTTCGAGAGAAAAAAATTTAAAATCACCCGAAATATAGGAGAGGAGCTCAAATATAATCAACTGATTGGACCTTACTTTGTGGAACGCTATTTAATAAATTAGAATCAATGTACTTCCCATTTTCCACACTTTTTTTTTAACCGACCGGTTTTGGCCTTCCAGTCATTATCAAGTCATCATCATCAGCTGACGATGGCCGGGAGGCCGGTTAAGAAAATTGTGTGAAGAATGCGAAGTAAATTGCTTCTAATTTATTGAAGAGAACTCGAATATCCGTTATATTGATAAAACGGAAATTAAAAGTGAAATCGAATGCATTACATTATGCAAATAATAATAATTTAATTATCTTTAATTTTCATTAAACTTTTCCTCTGATTTTCGAACAACGCGCATTTTCAACTCTTGTACGATGATTCAAAGATTTCCCATAAAAATAAAACGTTTCAAAATTAACTGCCCAAAACGAACTACAGGAAGAATTAACTTGATTAAATTTAGGATGAAGAAACGAAGTTTTTGCAAGTTCCACAAATTACACTCCGTCTAATCCACCAAGCCTCATTGGCATGCCCATCATAAAATAAATTTCCCTTCACAACCGAATTCCATGCACCTAGCGCAAAAAGAGATGCGGGAATTACCACCCAAACTTGACTTTTAAAATTCCCTCATTAGTAACCGAAGACATCTCCTGGGAGCCTTTCGCCGAGGACAAATCGCCTCATTAAACACATTCCAATAGATCTGACACGGCCAAAATGAAGGGAATCGAAGGGAGAGTATTTCTGGAATTTCCTCCGTTGATGTTCCAGTTCGTCCCCTAAATAACCATACTTCCCGTTTGGGGCCCGTCGGGTGAATCTGAAAGCGAAGACGGCGTTCGCTCGTTATATAGTTTCGCCGCTGCTCACACGGACGGAAAAGAAGTTGCCCTTCTTCATCTCCGGAGCTTCTGTGTGCAGAAGGCGGGAAATGTTTTTGAGAGGGAGCGGTAATCCGAGGACGCCTTTGCTGAAAGCCGCTGAATGAATCGTTCGGGCCAGGAAAATCAATCAACGTTGGATCGAAGGCCTCATAGGGCCTCAGGCTGCACCCGCGATGTTGGACGAAATCCCACGACAGACGTTGGATTTGACTATGAGATGAACGTCACACCAATTCAGTGGGAGGGGGCGGGAGATCGAGAAAAAAAGCGCGGATCGATGGGGGATTAAATGGAGCGAAACGATGGTTTTTCAATACGTTTTTACTCCCGACGGTCGTAGATTTACAATGGATTGATGGCTACGTTGGCCGAATTGAGCCATAAACTTTGCTCTCGAAAAGCTGTTTGGAACGTTAGGCAAAAAAGGAGGGTGGAAAAATGATTAAAAAATTCGAGTATTAGCCCTCTTATATCTGACGTAGATTGGGACTAATGCCTCTGAAGGAGATTAATATATCAAGGTGGTCCTTGTGGTTTCATGGCACTTCACGCGTAACTTGATGTATGAGCGTGTTTAAAATAAAACGGCGATTAATATACTGCTAGTCTGTAAGGCGTTCTGGCACGGAGGCTTCTGTTTTTCTGTCACTTCTTCTATTTGAATATCCCAGCAATATTTTTCGCTATCATTGGCCTCAGCTGGGGCGAAAGGTCACGACTAGCGATCCTAATGTAAAATGCATTCACGTTCCTCTTTTTATGATCCCCTATGAAAGAAGTACGGAAGACAAAGAAGCGTGCGATGGTACGTATTTTCGGAGTCTAGCATCTCCTTAAACATGCTAGGGAAATAAATATAGGATAACTCTCGTGTTGCTTTCTCCTTTCAAAATCTTCATGTTTTATAAATCTTGTTGTAACATTCTTGTGTTCTCTTTTGAAAATCTGAGAGCCAAATACGTCTTAGACTTTTGGAACGTCTTAAGAAACTTTCTAATTTTTAGCGTGCTTCCACTTTTTTGTATATCTACTAATCATTCTGCCCACCTTCTTTAATTAAAAAATATTCGACAAAAGGATGCCTATTTTTTCCGAGAGCGTTTCGGAAAACTAAACAGCGTCACTTATTATTAGATAAATTAGGGCTTACTGGAATCAAAGGAAAAGTTAACAAATTGACAGATCAACCCACGCTTTTATAGCTAAGCTGGTAGAAAGACACAGGGATTGCTAAAAAGTCTAAATGGATTGGTAAAATAATCATAACTTTAGCATATAATATTGTAGAGAGTAATTACGCACGAGAATTTCACATTTTACTAGAAAATCTGCTCACCTGAAACCATTATCAGAGTTTAGTGGCATTGGTCTGTTAATATTACGTGCAAGAATGTTATATACACATCACTTCATCACACTCACTGATTTTATGTTATCAGCATTATGTGGATATGGGTCCACTACTAGCACTTTTTCTCAATGAATAAATCAATATCAAACTATTTCACTCCCCATTTTGCCTAGAGCGCCTCATTCCATGAGCAAAGATTTTGGTAGGTAAGGAGTAGAGAAACCAACCCGACTTCGGTTTGGATGACTTTGAAGATTCTACTTGCAGACTAAAACAACTTACATACTTTACCCAATAGTAGGCTTTTTTATGCTGGTGAAGGATTACAGAATTACCGGGAATTTTAATCAACGTTTATTTGAAAACTACGAATCAACTCTTTGGATGAGCTTCATTGAAAAACTTCGAGAGAAAAAAATTTAAAATCACCCGAAATATAGGAGAGGAGCTCAAATATAATCAACTGATTGGACCTTACTTTGTGGAACGCTATTTAATAAATTAGAATCAATGTACTTCCCATTTTCCACACTTTTTTTTTAACCGACCGGTTTTGGCCTTCCAGTCATTATCAAGTCATCATCATCAGCTGACGATGGCCGGGAGGCCGGTTAAGAAAATTGTGTGAAGAATGCGAAGTAAATTGCTTCTAATTTATTGAAGAGAACTCGAATATCCGTTATATTGATAAAACGGAAATTAAAAGTGAAATCGAATGCATTACATTATGCAAATAATAATAATTTAATTATCTTTAATTTTCATTAAACTTTTCCTCTGATTTTCGAACAACGCGCATTTTCAACTCTTGTACGATGATTCAAAGATTTCCCATAAAAATAAAACGTTTCAAAATTAACTGCCCAAAACGAACTACAGGAAGAATTAACTTGATTAAATTTAGGATGAAGAAACGAAGTTTTTGCAAGTTCCACAAATTACACTCCGTCTAATCCACCAAGCCTCATTGGCATGCCCATCATAAAATAAATTTCCCTTCACAACCGAATTCCATGCACCTAGCGCAAAAAGAGATGCGGGAATTACCACCCAAACTTGACTTTTAAAATTCCCTCATTAGTAACCGAAGACATCTCCTGGGAGCCTTTCGCCGAGGACAAATCGCCTCATTAAACACATTCCAATAGATCTGACACGGCCAAAATGAAGGGAATCGAAGGGAGAGTATTTCTGGAATTTCCTCCGTTGATGTTCCAGTTCGTCCCCTAAATAACCATACTTCCCGTTTGGGGCCCGTCGGGTGAATCTGAAAGCGAAGACGGCGTTCGCTCGTTATATAGTTTCGCCGCTGCTCACACGGACGGAAAAGAAGTTGCCCTTCTTCATCTCCGGAGCTTCTGTGTGCAGAAGGCGGGAAATGTTTTTGAGAGGGAGCGGTAATCCGAGGACGCCTTTGCTGAAAGCCGCTGAATGAATCGTTCGGGCCAGGAAAATCAATCAACGTTGGATCGAAGGCCTCATAGGGCCTCAGGCTGCACCCGCGATGTTGGACGAAATCCCACGACAGACGTTGGATTTGACTATGAGATGAACGTCACACCAATTCAGTGGGAGGGGGCGGGAGATCGAGAAAAAAAGCGCGGATCGATGGGGGATTAAATGGAGCGAAACGATGGTTTTTCAATACGTTTTTACTCCCGACGGTCGTAGATTTACAATGGATTGATGGCTACGTTGGCCGAATTGAGCCATAAACTTTGCTCTCGAAAAGCTGTTTGGAACGTTAGGCAAAAAAGGAGGGTGGAAAAATGATTAAAAAATTCGAGTATTAGCCCTCTTATATCTGACGTAGATTGGGACTAATGCCTCTGAAGGAGATTAATATATCAAGGTGGTCCTTGTGGTTTCATGGCACTTCACGCGTAACTTGATGTATGAGCGTGTTTAAAATAAAACGGCGATTAATATACTGCTAGTCTGTAAGGCGTTCTGGCACGGAGGCTTCTGTTTTTCTGTCACTTCTTCTATTTGAATATCCCAGCAATATTTTTCGCTATCATTGGCCTCAGCTGGGGCGAAAGGTCACGACTAGCGATCCTAATGTAANATTTAATAGTGTAAAATGTTCATGTAATAACTTCAGAAGTTAGATGGAATATTAGTAATTTTGACCTAACGCCCTACCGAAAGAGTATTACACAAGATTTAGGTTTTTATTATCCAGCATCAACCAGATAATGTCCAAAGTTTAAATGCATTGCAATTGAAAAACGTTTATTTGAAATAAATCAGTAATTCAATCGCTAACTTCCATGAGTATTTCTTCGATATACTGCAAACCAAGTTACCTCCAAGCAACTGACTGCCTGCCACACGCCGAAAGACGGCTTGCAGGGTACTTGTATACACATAGATACCGACGATAGAGCATGAAGTTTGCAAGAACTACGAGGATTTGCTGAAGAAAACCGTTTTATAAAAATAAAGAGTTTTAGCAAATTTACGAATATTTGTAATGTCGAAATTCCACAAAGAGACGGTTTCTTCCGTGAATATTATTTGCAAGAATTATATAAACGTTTTTCAACAGAGAATTTAGAAGTTCCAGAGTTCAAGTTAGAAAACTATAAGGTCAAGAGGCGTTATGTCATGATGGCTCTTGCGGCGAGCTATTTTAAAGAGACCTTGATATAAGAAGCAAAATTCGATAGTTTCCGTTTTTATTACAAGAAATTACGACCAAGAGTGGCAATTGCTGTGGTTAGTGCTTAAATGACACCGGTTGTCCTTTCCAATTTCATTATCGGCGTTAAAGAACTACTTTTAAATATATCAGAGATTTTTATATGTGCAATTTGCACAGAATCCTTGTAGAATATATTCGAAACGTACAGACTGCTTTGATCTCTAAGCTAACTAACCTCTACCTTGTCTTTTAATATTTGTATCACAATAAATTTATTGGGCTATATTATCTGCACAATCTGAATTTCGTATTGATGAAAAGGTTTATCTTAACCCATTTCCCATCTGAATTTCGTATTGATGAAAAGGTTTATCTTAACCCATTTCCCATCTGAATTTCGTATTGATGAAAAGGTTTATCTTAACCCATTTCCCCAAGTTCACTGCAATCACGAATTATTCGAATTCATGAATTTCCGAGGAAGGCGTTTTAATGCACTAAATATACGAGTAAAAGAATGTGAAACTGTCCTCAAATAATGTATCTGTACCATTTTGTTTGCTTTTCAGATGTAATTTAACTGCCTTTTCTTTAGAGCTTAGTCAACTATCAGTTTTCGCTCCCCTTCTTTTCTTGTGGTGCATTTTTTCCTAAGTGATACCTTAGGTTTATAAACCAACAAACTAGTTTTCTTCTTTGTAGTTTTTTTTTTAGATAAGTCTTTGAAACTTTATATGACGAAGGATTAGTTGTAAAAAGAGACTAGATAGCCTCAATCTCGCCAAAATGAAGTTGCATTATTATTATTATTATTATTATTATTAATAGTTAT
>KZ308631.1:873115-885176 GCA_000376725.2 Ladona fulva | reverse complement strand
AATTGACGGAAGCTATCTCTTTGATAGCAGAATGAGGGAACTGCCTCTAAATGCAATCAGGGATAAATATGTATCGTACGATAATTAAAATAATATTATGATTTAATAAAATTTCCATATCATAACAAAAGGTGAAAGGTATTAACAGTTGGCTGAGAAATATCATTATATAGGAGCATTAGTTATAATAGACGGATTATTAAAGGGTAGTTCTTCCGGATTATTAATACTTAGGTTACTAAAGGGTATTTTGTTATATTTCTATCATATATCAACCAGAACAATTACCATCCAACTGTATGTGTCATTTTTCTACCTTAAATAGCATTTATTAGAAAATGATTTCAAAGGTTGGCCACTTTTAATGAAATAGATCAAAGAGACTCAAACTACTAAAAACAGTTATCGGTTATACCGCCTAAAATATAAGGATAATACCATCCCATGTTAATCACCCGCATTAAGAGCATAAAAACATCGCTGGCGCCCCAGATCTTAAGGGGCCCCCATTTAGCAAAATTGGTAGCGAGTTCGCCATTGGTGAAAGTGACCCCTGGTTCTATTTCCTGTGGAGGCCCATATGTGCGATATATTCATACAATTATTAATTTATAAAAAAATCAACGATATTAATTAATAATTATGGTAATAGTTAATAGTATGGCAGCAATGTTCGCACAAGTAATTTTAACTTTATACTTAGAAATTTGAGCAACTAAAAAGAATTCACTCAGAAATAACAAAGTACGCATTAAATTAAATAGAATAGGAACGATGATCACAATTCCGCCACATTAGAGAGAAACTGCAATCTTGCCTACCTTTATGTTCTGTTTAAGTAAACATATTAATCTGAAAGTTATTCTTTTGGGTTATTTGGAACGTATTCCGAAGAAACGATCATTCGTATCCACGACAAATAAATGTCAAAATGTATGATTGGCGCATTAGAAATTGTAGTTTGAAAACCATCTCCTGTTAAATGCAGTAGTGCTCAGCGCATCTGAAATTGAAAAATAAGCATTACATCACGGAGATTAAGAGTTAAACAATACGATAGCGAGCCGTAGATACAAATCAAGACTACGAACATTACTGTACACTTTTAGCGAATTATAAAGAATATAGCGTTTGCCGCAGGCTGCTCATGACCTCGAATTAAACCAAGTTTCGAGTTATCCGATATCGAATTAACGAGGGTCAATCGTAACTCGCTTCGGATATCCTATTGCCAGTAATTTCCTCTCCTCGCCCAAGTATTAATTCAAACGTCAGTTAAGGCGCTTCGTCCTGAAATCAAAATTCAAAACATTCCATCACTACCCTGTCTCAATTTCAGCTCGATACCAACGCTCTACGAACCCACCGCCACCCTCCGCAAAGAGTAATTACAGGGAAGCCGACCCAGATAGCGAGCAAGTAGCAAATGTTCCCGGCAACATTCCCGCGGAATGTGGAAATGGTTATCTCATTAGAGACTCGCCTCCTTGCTAACTCTATAAGTCGCCATAAACCTCTTGTCTCGGACAATGCATTTTTTCTTAATTTCAAACTTCAGCCGGACGTGTGTCTGTTGAGCAAATCTATCACAGTAATTAGCATTTCTCCTCTCTCCATCCTTTCTGCCGCTTTTCTGCATTCCCTTTCTAGCGAAACTCAGACCGGAGACGTAATTGTACAGGCGGAAATGTATATCTGCTGATTTGATCGAGCGGATAAAAACGGAATGTGTGTCAAGGAGAAAACAAGTGCACGTAAGAGAAATGCGGGTTGAAATTCGCAGAGTTAATAATTAAGTGTTGCTTTCAAACGGAAATGAATAATCTGGTGTGATTTGCGAGCCTCTTAAAAAGGGAGTTCTCATTAATTTTGTAACCTTCAAATAAATTGCGACTGAGGCTGTGATTTGACAGTTGAAGGAGCAGCAGAGTGAAACACTATCGGATTGTCCTCTATTATATTTCTACGCTATGCGCTTGCTGTAGAAAGTTATCGTCCTTTAAATGTCGCAAACCAGAGAGAAACATTGCAAGGGCTTCGACTTTTACCCCAAAAGTAGACCTCGACCCTCTTCCTCAAAGTAGACCCTATTAGAGAAAATTCTTCTCCGGCGTATCATAAGCCTATTACATATTGTCTTTAAATTGAGGCTAAGGTATTCTTAAAGAGGATGAGGAAAAATTTTATACCTAGAATTAATGAAAGCCTGTACATCGGTGAGAATCTACTTCCCCTTGCTTGTTTCTTGAAACATCTCATTCATCCGCTCGCTCTTTCTCTTTCCGATTCTCTTTCAAGGAATTGTAAGCGAAAAGTATTGTTTCCCATACCCTTTTATCAGATTATCATCATCAAAGATAATGGATGATTACGGAGAAAGATGTGCCGCAGAAGAGGAGAAAATACTTTGGGAGCTGTAATCAAATGTCATCGAAGGCCTTTATACAAAGTTCACTACATTAACTTTTGATTTAGAAAAGGTTTCACATTCCGGAAAATCTCAATGAACTTGAAGCGTTACCTTGATGAACAGTGACTTGAGTTGAATCACTAACAACGATCAAACACTCATTTATAATTGCTAGTTTGAAAACTGATTTCTGTGATAAGTATAACTTTTGAAAAAATAAATCTCAGACGAAAATTATTGTAACGTAACATCTACAAAAATCAAAAAATTTCGCAAATGCGGATTCTAAATATCGGAATCCTGCACAAAAATGTATCCAAAAATTAACTAAGTACGTGAGGCATAGGAAAAATATATATCGATGACACCTGTAATGAGACGTTTGTTAATTTATAACTCACTGATCTCTAAACATGTCTTGGGGAGTCCATTAAATTCGTAACGAACCTCCAGCTCAAGTTTTTATCTATATCTACATTCATATCCTGCAAACCGCCTTTCGATGTATGGCAGGAAGTGTTCGAACTGAGCGTTCGAACTATTTCCCTTTCTCCTTGTTATCACTTATCGTTCTTGGAAAAATCATTTCTTATCTTCGCATCAGTTTCTCTTATTTTACACTGAATGCAGGTTCGGCGGGAGTAGTTGGGGGTAGCGTAATCTACCAATTACGTCTTACGCAAAGGTACTTTTGCTGAATTAATCGAGCAATTTATCTCCTAATTTTCACGGATTCCCAAGACTTACATATTAGAGCATTTTTGTAACGCTTGCTTTTCTTATCGTAGCATTTTTTAACGAAGCTTATCACCTTGCGCTAAACTTTCTCTACTTCGAGGATGGACGTTTCATCCGCCAAATTCTTGCCGCATATTCTAGATTTGCCCATACCAACATGAAATAGCACAGCTCTCTAACATTTACATCGCATGTAATAGCAATACTCTTTACGGAGCCAAGATTTTTTATTGTTTTACATAATATATTTCGAATATGGGTGCTCCTGCTTGAGTTAATTATAATAATGATCCCAAGATATTCAGCCGAATAAGACTACATTACGCTTATTGTATTAATTTCCTACGGCTAATTTTGACGCATTTTTTCCTGTCAAAGGAATTAACTATGGAGCATTTACTTATATTTAGCTGTATTTGCCACCTTTGTATAAGAACTGAACCTTCTTATAGAGAAACACAGACTCCCTCATTTGATATCCCTATGTATCACCGAGTTGTTCGCATAATATAGGTAATATGTGCAACTGCGTCATAAATTGACACATTTTTGGATATAACTTTTTGAATTTTTCATTCTTAATTTAAATAGAACATCCTCTTTCAATTTAATGCTTATGTTTTATCCTTATGTTTCTATTTATTCCGTCTTGCAAGTCGTTCATATACATATCAGCAAAGAACAGTTCTAATTGCAAACCCCTGAGGAACTCTTGAGCTAACTTTTACCTTGTTCGTATTAAAGTCAATAAATACTACTACTTATTCTCTCTCATAAAGAAAATCCTTGGCCTAATTAATTTCTCACTTGTTAATACCCGCTAATATGATTTTTAAATTAAATTATATGGAGAGACTCTGTCGAAAGTCCCCTTAGTATCAAGTAAGATGACGTCCACTTGATTTCTACTATCCGCAGATTTTAAGATGCAGAAAACGAATAGCACAAGTTGAGTTTCGCGTGATCGGGATTTTCAAAAGCTATGTTGATTCTGTCCGAGGAAATGCAGACTATTTGAATAACTTATGAGTGAGCTAACAATGATATAATCCATTCACTGCCGTACAGCGATGTTTTGAATCAATTTAATCATTGAGGATTGTTATTTTTTCATTCTGTACGAATACACTGTATCAGCTATAGGAACAAATCCATGTTTCAAAGTTTTTCCTTATCTTCCTAGTGACTGCTACGAGCGAAGTTTCAAGAAGCCCTTAAGATTATCAATGGACTAATGCCGTATTCCAGTGGTTGCACTGCATACATAGTGATGCTCAGTTTCAGTTTTTTCGTCTCAGATCTTCCTTCTTTATCGTCTGGAATACTTTAGCCAGAAAAGTTCTTGCAAGCTTCAGCTGAGGGATTTCCGAAAATGTAAAATATTTTCTCTTATTCAATCAAGTAACACATTTACGTTCTAATTCAAACCATTTACGGTTGTGTTGATTCACTTTAGTTCTAAATGAGAGAAGATTATTTAATTAAATTAAATTATTTAACGCGTTTTTGTTGTTTAATTGTTATGCTGTTTCAAATCCTTTCTAAATTCCTTTAAGATTTTTATCTCGAAACATTAAGATTATTATCTTTAAATCTTAGCCTTGAGTGCTCTATGTTTTCAAATAAATGCTTAACATATTTATACCTGTCGTAATTCAAGTACAACACAAGAAAAGAAAACGAGTGCTTTGGCTGAAAACTACAGATAAAGCCATGTAAAATGTCGCAGTTATCATTGCATGATATATTTCTTTGATACAATTCTCACAAATATAATTATATTCCTTATGATGGACGTAATTTACAATACATTGGATTCTCCATATCCTTTCTTAACTATTTAGAGTTTTAGCACAATTCACTTAATGCTCTTTCAAAAATTTTTATTATTTTATCAGACAATGTAATTTTCTCGTTTAATCTGTGTTCAACGATAAAACTAGTGACAAATTGACTGGTTATTACTTCTAAGTTATACTAGCGATTCAGATTCTAAATTACACCACGTTTATCTTCGTCATCGTCTTCAAGTGAAGACTTTTCTTTCATCACATTGTACCTTATGCATTATGTTCCTTTACATTCTCGCTACGTCTATTACCTCACACAGATACGTTCATACGATGCCTAACATAATTTAAACCGACACTCACATCGGTCACATCATAATCTAAAACACTGCGACCGCATTACCATATTCTCAGTTCTAAATGGATTCCTCACAGAACCCATTCTCGAAACGTCTTGGTTATACCTCTGACATTGATAAATTTCAGTATAGAAAAAACAAACCCCCTCTAAAGAAACTTATAAAACAAAAAATGAGCTGAGGAAATGTATTCATCAGTTGACTTTGATTTCCATGCTGCAAATGATGGGCTGAATATGTCATATATTTTCAGAGTTTTTTCTTTGACCCTGAGAAACTCATTAGCTTTTTCTTCGCCCAGTGGTTTAAAAAAATCACGTCCTTTACGCTCATATATATAGACATCGCTCGATTATCTACCATTTGCACTAAAAATATGAATTCAGAATCATCATCTCCAATTGTGATCAATTTGAGTATTTTACTAATTGTTTCGCGTACTCCGGGTAAACCAGCTTGAAAATCTTCAATCAAGTAACATATTTCAACGAAATGTATGAAAATTAAACGGAGGAAGAGGTTACATTTCCACATAACTCCTGAAAAACGTTGCACTAAAATTGTAACATAGCATAATTACATGGAAAACTTCTGCCGCTTGACATACAAGTATCACAATACCACTTTCACCTGCACAGTGGACAAATTCTAGTGTGGAAAAGTTAACTCCCTCAAGAACGTTCCCGGCGGGATATGGAATTTGAATACGTGGCAATACCCTGTGTTGACCTTTTCTCAATTTCCCCTCAGTCAATCTCTACCAATAACACTTTCTCTTATCGTTGCGGATCGTAATGCTTAAATAAAACAGTATCCATTACTGAATGATCCGTTTCAGATATTTGTATTGTTGAAGAATATTTTTTTGTTTCGTTTAAATTTTTTTGGAGGATTTAGAAAGCAATAAGAGCAGAAAAATAAAGAACTGGTAACAAAATATCAGTTGAAAATGCACTTCTTTCTTTCTTTAACGAAATGACTTAAGCAAATATGGAATAATAACTGTATTCTCAAATCAGGTAAAATAGCTATGCAATAGAGCTTACTGTATTTAAAATGATTTGCATTACATGAAATAGATAAAAAACAGTAATAGGATCCAATTGTTACAATTCCGAAATCTACTCCGAGCGAGAGTACTTTAATGCGATGATAATTGATTACTGAAGGCCCTCAGGTCGTTCACACTTCTTAATTAGAGAAACTCGCCAACGAATAACCTTTAAAGGCAAGGACATATGATTTATGCGAGAGAAATTTGAAATTCAGGAATAATAATAACTTTTTAAGGTGTCATTTTGTATTCTACATCAGCATTCGTGAATACGGAAGGATTCTAATTAGTGACTTCAACTTTAATTTCATCAAATCAAGTTATTTTTGTTATATTTCCGGGCCTGGCTGCAGAAAAATAAACTTCGATGAGAACTCAATGCTACTCGCGTTAGGGAACAGTCTAATAATAACAACTAAAAATGTCTACAGTGTTTGCGAAACCTCAGATGATTTTAAAGAGTGTTAAAAGGAAGACCATTAAAACAGATATGAGGCGTGGCATCATTTGCATGGCGAGGCTTCTAACATTTTCCAATAAAATATCGAAATATCCCATGAACATACAGAAGCGAAAAATAGTGACATGACTGGGAGTCAAACCCAGGTCTCCAAATTTCCGCGGCAGGTATTCTAACCACTAAACTACTATTCCGCGTTTCTTCCACTCTGTTGATGTTTTCTGTGCGAGACAATTGGCGCTCCGCGTGGCACCGACCACCGCCAGAGGTCCTCATCGAGGCAGCCAAAAGTGGTAGACCAGGGTTAGAGTCCCACTTATGTCGCTATCTTTCACTTCTGTTTATCCATGGGTTTCAAGAAATACGCCTTTTCGTGCCATGTTAGTTATTATGTCTCTTTCAAACTTACCATTTCTGTGTTTCATACCTTTGTAAATTGATTTTTCATTTTCCATTGCCTTCTGTTTGACATTATTGTATTACATATTGCCCTTTTATGTTTTACTGTGTTTCCGCGGTTATATTTACAGTTTCTCTGTGGGAGTTTTCCAGTAATGTGGGTTTTTTCCTTGTCAAACTTCAGGTGCAAAATCTTTTCCCCATTCTGTACTCTCCCTTTTTTTAATAACATTTGCACAAATTCTAATGACATACAAGGCTAAGTGGAATAGAGGTCCGTGTAGGCCTAACGTCGCCAATAAAAATATTTAGATAGATAGACCTTTAATTGGCGAGGCTAGGCCCATATGGGCGTCTCTTCCACCTAACCTCGTATGTCAATATGTTACGTGAAAAATATAATTATAAACTAAAAGAAAGAGTTTAATGTGGGAAAAAATCTTTGCAACTGAAGGTTGACAAAAACCCCATGTTGCGGGAAAAACACCCTCAGAGAAGGGGGTGGAAAAAAACCCGCAAACACACAGTAAATGCATATTAAGACGATACATAATACAATAAATTTAAATAGCAGGTGATAAAAAATGAGAAAAAATGAAAATCAAATCCCGGGTCTATGTATCTATCTTTCCCTCATTCATATTTGAGATTATTTGATAATTTTTTCAGGTTGTTATATTTCCAAATTACTTTCTACTTAATATACTTTCAACCCCTAAACCGAAAAGTAAATATGACTAAAACCAAAATTTGCTTCGTGCGAATAATTTTTATTTTAATGCATCCTCAGGTGATCATATTTGTACGCGCATCCACGGGCGATGTCTCTCTTTGCAAAATCGCGAATATTCCGGGTGACCGTCTCTTCTGGAATATAAGAAAAACCTCCAAAGCCAGAAGGGAAAATAGCCTAAAACATTCCCCGTATCAAATCTGTATCGCTTTAAAATTTTGAAAGGAAATCTTTGAAGCCAACAGATTAAAGGGACCTCTATAAAATCAAATTCCTTTAACTCATTTTCTGCATTCACGGAAATCAACTGCTCTCTGTGATGCTAACCTTTTTCATGAAGGTAGCTCAACGAGCACTCGGAAAATAAATATTATCGGTTTCGCTAATTTGCCCTAAACGAGCTGATCCTTTTTCCCTCGTCAAACTTTTGGATGATAAAAATCTGTATTTCGGCGATCAAAATTTTTGGATACATTACCATCAAAGAAAATAAATTTTTCATTTAACGACGTGATGCGCAAAATCTACTCTGATTAAATGAGCCGGAGGCGGTATTTGTGTGGGCGGGTAAACTTGACACACACAAATACAAATAAACTGAGGGAACTTGAGAATTTAAATAGCACATTAGAAAATCGTCATATCAGTTATCCCAATTGAAATTAAAACATGCAAATCGAGAGAAGCAATGGCTTATTGAGATTATGTAGTTTACAAATTTGACAATTTATCGAACTATTTATGGATTAGTTCGTAATTTATCTCCATGAACCTGACATGTTTTGGTAATTATACCAATCCACAAGAAAACCTTTCTGGAGTAGTTATAGATCTACCATTACCTCTGAATTACTTACGTATTGGAAATTGACACTGCGAGTAATAAAGAAACTTTGGGTTTGTCGTATACCTTCAGAGGGACTTTCTAATGCCCAGGCATCGAACGTGGGACGATTTAGGAGATAAAAGATAGGGACTGATATCTATTTTAAATTGACGCTTCTCCAGATATATATGTGCATACACATACATATGTATACAGCCGCACTGGCTGATCCATAGTCGAACGTGTCCTTGGGATATCGTAAAGTGGAGTGCGTGTGTCTTCCCCTTAAACTCGAGAACGAAAAATTGCAAAATTTTCAAACTTGCATTATTAAAAAACTCACGCTCTTATGTTTTTACCCAATGGTCCCCGGTTCAATCCCAGACAAGCTGAGCGTTCTCATCGGAGATACATATCAAATTCATTTCATCGCTGAACTTGTTTTGCAAAATTAAATTAGAAAAAAAAAGTCGCGTGGAATCGAGACAAACACCAAAAGAAAAAAAATTGAATAAATAACCTTATTCTGGTCGTAGAATATTGCTCGTTTCGAAATTGTAATGATTTTGATGATATTCACGAACATTTGTCAAATTTTGTAGTTGTAATGAAACTACGGAACTACTTAATTTTGCAAGATAGAGACCTTTCTCGGAAATAATTATTCGCGACACATGCGTCTCAACGATACTCGTACTAGGTGAGGTTGACTAATGAGGCCTCTGTAAACGACCAGTAGAACAGAAATAGGAGCTTCTGAACCAGACACCACCGAAACTCCTTACTTCTCAACGGCATTCATAATAATGTCAGTCGAGGGAAAGATGACTGAATTTAGGTCAAGAGGTCGTTGCACCGATTCCTCAGCTGGAGGAATTTCCCTTTTCGGAAAGTGGCTGAAGAGTGTGGATGTCATCGTCAAATTACAAAGGTGCGTCTCCTGTAGTTCTTTAATTAACGTGTTAAAATGTGGTTGCAACGATGCATGAGCTCGCCCAATCCGAAAGTTGAACCCTTCGAGCTTCTCCTTGGTTTGACATGCCATTGCAAGTCTGTGATTGTCAGCGATTTAATTCTATCAGGATTTTTGTGTAGTTATCGGTCATTGGAGAAAATATTAAAGAAATCGTTTTGTCGACGGAAGGAAAAACTTCAACTTTGATCAATATTATTTGTGAAAATAACTGCTTTAAACAAGAAATTCCTTCAATTAGTCCTAGGGAGTCAAATGATCGTTACTTTCATCAAGTTAGTTGAAAAGTGGAGTGTTTCTCTTCTTCAGCGATGAGTATCAAATTTATAGAGGTCTTCTCAATAAGCTTCATTTTCTAAAACTTTTGTAACTGCAAAGTTTCAAACTAGACTCTAGTATTTTGCTTAAAATTCAATTATAACAATGTATTAACAACCATACATACGCTCCATATATGTAGATTATGGGCTTTAATTTTAGCTCCTCTCCCTAATACACTGAGAGGCGTAAATGCTCCAATATTTTCTCCATGACCGTGACTCTTTTCTGTGATTTCCTATTTTATGTTTCCGGGATTTCCTGTTTATACGTGGGAATACAGAGAGACTGCGGAAAATTACAGGTATTCCCTCAGAAAATTAACATGCATCGTGATAAGTAAATACATAAGATAATTTGTCCCCGTGAATACTGTTACAAAAAACATTCGCAACTTCGAATCACAGCATTGAGATCGTCGATTTAAATAAATGTCACAGTACCAAGTTTAGCTTAATGTATTCAGGGATTTTCCTTAATGGAATATGATTACGCAGTTATAATACTTTCATTTAGAATTTTTTGTCATTTTGTTACTGCAAATCCTCCGTACTTAAACAGACGAATTAATTACCATGGAGTAGAAACAATAAAACTTAAAATCAGCGCCTCATTCCGCCGCTCTTACTGCCCTGTCTATTTTATGCGACGTGAATTTAATTTATGCAAATATAACGTGCTTTGCTAATTAACTAAACTCATCCCAATTTTTGACAATTGTATGCACGTCCGCGCACACAAATACTTTTCGTACAAAAGGACGTGTTAGAGAGAAAGGGTGGAAAGATAAAATGAATATACCATTTATAAACGTGCCTTAGATGGCAAAAAGACAAGCGTGCTCGAGGAAGCGCATTGGAAAATATTACCCTTCAGTCTCCTAAAGCACATCATTCCAAAGGTGACCCAATATTTTAGATCTGAGGTGTCAAACTCGCGACCTGTTAGCCGGATACGGCTCCCGATTCCTTTAATGCGGCTCACGATGTTGAGACGAGTTTTTTTTATATTTTACACCACATGAGAATCACCTTTCCAGTATGAAACTTTACTTCTCACCTGTTCCTACTTAGCAAAAATACCCCAATACCTCTATGCTAATTCAAAATTACGTATGAATCCAAGCGATTATTTTCGTGCCTAAAACTTAATAGATCAGCTAACGAATTATGATTAACAATGAAAATATTTCCGTCGTAAAACACGTCCATAATTATAATCAAAAAATGTTCATAAGCTCGCTAGAAAACTGTTGCATGCCTACTGCAAGAAAGTATAAAAAGAATAGAAATATTTAAAACTGGTAGTATCGTCAACTTTATAATATTTCCTCTCTATCAATCAGCAAATCTTATCAATTATGATAAGCAAGTCCATTATTACCTCTCTACATTTCCTTCGAATGGTTCATTGGTTAATGATTTTTCTTTATCTTAACGTTAGCTTCTTGCTGGTAGAACAAGATATTTCGATTTCACGTATAAACTTCTCTATAAACTCGATATTTCTTTAAATAATTATCCAAAATGATTGTAAAAATGAGATGAAGAACAAGCACAATATAGTGCGGCCCGTGTGAATTTATTTTGGTCGTAAAGTGATGAGTTTGATATCCCTGATTTAGACCACTATTAAAAATGTCAGAGGTAGAGTCTTGAAATTATCATCAAAACGAAGGTTCATTCATAAGAATTAACTTAGATTATAAAAATTAGAGATTTGAATAATCTTGGCTGCTTTTGCCTGGTCTTCTTGGAATCAATGCATCTTAGGAAATTAAATAAACTGAGTGCTGAGTTTTCCACAGATTTCTAGATTGAGAGCATGCCTAAAGTTCAACTTGTAAATTACGCTCGTGGGTTGAACTCGGTAATTCAAATAAACTCTTATGGATAACTCTACTATCTTTGCTATGATTCCATCATGGACAAAGTTACTTTAATAATAATAATAAATTTATTATCATAACCTTTGACATACAATTATCCTTAACAAAAGAAA
>KZ308631.1:845040-872894 GCA_000376725.2 Ladona fulva | reverse complement strand
CTACAAAGGAAATGAGATTATGATCTAAAACTTGCAAGATTTATTGAGAGAAGAATATGCTTCTGGCTCTAGATAGATTTGCGCATATTTAAAGAATTTGCGTTGGAGTTTAGATACATATACAAATCCTGTCAATCTCAGGTATATTGGTAATTCTTAAGGTTTCATTCTTTTTCCTTTTCTAATATAAAATAATTTATATAACCATATAAGTATGTAAATGCAAAAATTATTAAAGACAAATTCTCATGCTAGTAAACAAAGAGTACGTATGCTCACTACTCCGAATTACGAAGAATCGTTCATATTTTGTAACATTTCAGATTCCGAAAAGCATTCCGATATTAGTTGTAAAATATCTTTCATTGCTGATAAAATAGTTGATGACAGACAATAGAGTACTATTAATATATTATGTAACATAGAAACACGTGTATGTAATAATAACTCGTAATACGCTGCTTTCCCGATTCCCAGTATTTCGGTTCGAACGAGAGAGAAGTTCATAAATGAGATAGACTTACGGCGGTCAAGAAAGCGAAATGTTCCCATGAAGCCCGAGTTGTTTCCGGGCTTGTGGTCCGAATGGAATTCCAGGACCAATCCGTGTCCAGAGCTGAAGTGGTGGTGCGGAACGTCTGAAATCCCTCCACACAGCACGCTTGACCAAGGTGTGAACTCGTTCACCTCGGCCCTCTCCAGGTGGAGAAATACCTTCAGAAAGTCGCCGCGAATGCAGCTGCAAAAGAAACGAGATTTTACTTTGAGCGGGAATTCTGCTTCATGAACAATATTATGGTTTCATAGGAAGGATGAGCCGGTACAAACATAAGCTCAGTCTTATTTTAGATATAATCTTACGTAATGATAACCATTGAACTTGCTTTAATACGCACAATTTTCATAATTACATAGAATTAACAGATAAAATTGATGGAAATATGGAAAGAATTTCATTTACTCGTAAAGTGGTTATTATTCTCGGTAACTGCTGAGTTTGTTGTATAAATAAACCAGAAGATTATGAAATATTCTCAGCTCGAACTTTCATCTGTCGTTGTAAAAATATAATTGTAATTCTTTGACTTACATGAAATATTTGGAAAGATGGTATGACTAAGGGTTGTAATGCAGATGACTATTTTAATTTTGATTACGTTCCACTTATTTAAGTCTTCCATGTGTATTCGGTTATCTGCAAATTATAGCTCATTTCTGTAATAGAAATACATTATCATATAAAAAGTTTTAGACGTTTTCCGCAAATTCAGAGCTATTTAAGTTATCTAAACATTCGTATTATATCCACATCTCATCTTCCTAAATATTTCACGGCAATCGACCTTCATTTAAATGAAGAGCATTACTAAACAATAAAACGTAATGAAATGGCCTTATTCCTCGCTTTTACCACAGTCAAACGTTTTGCAGATTTTCGTGAGTTTTCGACTATACACACACAGAAAACTGTGCGATGTAAAACCAATTAAGAGCAAGCTAATCTGGGAGAATAAAAAGTGTACCTCGAGAATAAAACGATATAAACATGAATGACGCTAGTTTTGAGTAAATACGAAGTATAGTTAGCATCTTCAATGTATCATCAGAAGAATGTAAAACTGCAGATTGCATGACCAGGTTTGCTGATTTTATTCCTTAGATATAACATTGTAGTGCCCTCATATTATTCCTCTACGTCACAGCATCATACGGTGCTGACTTAGCACCGAGATTTTGTTAAATTTAACGCTCATGTACTCGGCTGGGATACTGTGAACATTCCATCATAAGCTTTACGACGAGGCTCCTTTGCTCTCGCCTTTTACGACCTCTGACTTTCCTCGAATGGCATATGCTCTCGTCCTATCATCCCAAAATATTCATTTTCTGATGTAGATACTTTGGCTTTTAACCTTTTTCCTCTCTCTTATTTTATATTCGACGAAGAAAATTACCTAGACTGCGTAATCCTCTATTACGTTTCTCTCAGAGAGAGAAAATCTCGCCTTATTCATAGTATCTTCATAGTCATAAGTCCACAAAAAAATATCCGTCGCAAGATTCGTGTTTTTCTTGTATCATTAACTTTGTGGGCATTCATTTGTCTCTGTAATTTTTATCACCAGGTAGAAAAACGTTTGAATGGTGGGAAAGGAGACTATGACGCCATATCTCAGAAAAAGATTTTCCATCGAGAAAATTTTCAGTTTATTTAATGCAGTATATGGTTTAGATATACTCACAATATTTATCTATATTATTTTTCTTAACTTGATAATTTTTAAAAAATCTTTCTGGACAAGTTTACGTGTAAAGCAAAAAGTAATCGAGTTAATAGTTTGAAATAATGTCTTCCAAACGGCAAACCCTTTGATTCTGTGAGTAAGTTTAAGTAAATGTACATCGTAAATCATAAATATCATTACGAAAGTAAATTAAAGATACGTTCCTCAATCTTTTATCAAAAGACATAAAATATATTTTGTTAATGAGGAGACTGTAGCAGCAACTCTGTAATACTCGTAACAGACATACCCGCCACTATCTTTTGTTTTTCGATATCATACATTCAATATATTTTCCTTATTCTCGATTGTTTCTCACATCAAACGTTTTACATATACCTTGTACCATTGTATATGTTTTATGTAATTATTTATATTCCCGATGTCCTCGCAAACATATATTGATTGGATAATTACAGGAGAGGCGTGAACAGTAACGATAGATGAACACAAACTAACATTTTCTAACCGGAAAAATCCAATTAGCCAGGATTCGAACTCTGGACCTTGAGATAGCGTCACTAGGATGGTAATCACCTGCGCTGTTGGTAAACGTACCGAAATTTAGGAAACGCGTCAGGGTGTAATAACGCAAGATGATTATAATAACAATAATAATAAATTATCTTTATTTATGGGCGAGATTGAGACTAATTAGTCTCTTCTTACATCTAACCCTTAAGATGGTGCGCACCCAGGAAAAATCCAAATGTTCTTCCGGGATAACTCAATGGACAGAGCACCGGACCGGCAATTGGGTCCCGGTCCCGTCAGATTTTTTAAGTCGTTTATTCCGTCAAGAAATATTCAAGACATTTATTCACTGAAGTGTGATTTTTTTAATTACTCAGGCATTTCGTACCGCTATCAAAAGTGGCAAATTCATTCACTCTATCTCCTGATTTTTATTCTGGCAAGAATATTTAACATTGTCAGCAGTAATATATATCGTTACCTATCTTTCTTTTTGGGGCATATTCATACTCTTCTTAAGTAACAAACAAAAACTAAGGATTGAATTAAATAACTTACAAACTATGCAGAAGAAAGATCACGTCACAGTGAAATGTACTTATGAGATTTTTTTAAATAAAACCTAACTTTTGTTACCCTGGAAGTGAAAGCGTTTTCTTGGAGTCTATACAGTTCATTTTCATTCCATCACTCATTTTAGTGTCTGTTTACATTAATATCCTGCATGCGATTGCGATATAAATGTCGACTATGTTATTTTCGCAAACAAATTTAGAGAAAAAGATCTGAGATTATATTTACAGCAATTACTCTTTCATTATGTGATTGATTTGAACCACAATCACAGATTTTTCATCGTGGTTTTCCGTGGCGGTATCATCTCGTTAATTTAAGTCAAAAATTTACACAGGGATTACGGAAATTATGAGGGAATTATCATCATGGATGAGCCGGATTTACCGTTTGAGATCAATTAACATTGCGATGCAATAATGAAGGAGGCGTTAGGAAAGAATGCTGATATTACCTTTCATTGGAAATACGAACACTTTTCTTTTTCCTTTATTACAAAGATATTTCTATTTATGAAGATTTCAAGTACAAGACGTCAATCCGTCTACTCCACTACTGTCAACAGATCTATCGTTAATCTGTTAACAGATATCGTTATCGATTTTCTTTTTCGGTCTGTCACAATTTTTCTGTCTGTCACAGCTATTACTATAGAATAATATGGAATAATTTTGTTTAGGTCCAACATTGGAGACTAATAGGTAAAGGAACACGGCTGCGGAAAGACATTAGACTTCGAGAAATCTCCAAAATGCCGTTGTCTAGAGTATTCTAAGAACTCAACGGATTTTTGTGGTGTTTATCTCCATCAATTTTTGTTCGAACTTCTGAAAGAGTTATTCATAAAGCAATTTTGTTGCACTTATTGGACGATTTGCACTCATACCATTCTGGCCCAGTGAAAAAAAATACTTTCCTCGTCATCTTGTCAAATAAATCTCATAATATCACCAGAGAAGGGAAAGGTGAAGGAGTTGGTTATGTACGAGAAGGCGCACGCCACAATGCCCAAGGAAGAACATGTGAAAAATAACGACATGACTGGGATTAGAACCCAGGACTGGCACTTTTCTGACAGGTATTCTAACTAATAATTCCACACAACAGTGTATATTCCGTACAATGGAGTAGATTCCACAAAATTGTGGGCTGAATTTACCAAACGTAAAGTTTGGTGGTTAGAATACCTGCCCGGAAAGTGAGACACCTTGGCTTTTCCCAGTCATATCGCTATTTTTCGCATCCGTTTATCCTTGGCTATCACCAGAACTTGCGGTAGATAACGGTGGAGGGCTTAAGGCTCAAACCGATCTTCAGGCTAAACACTGTGGAGTTAGCTATTTCGGTATGTGCGGAATAAAAATGAAGGAACATCAAAACTCAGTCAGATTACTTACATTTATCACTTACGGACATAAATGTAAAAAAGTAATTATAATGTTTTAGTCTCTTGTTATCACTTTATTGAGTATTCTTACTCTAGTATACTGGTGAACCTATTTTCTGTAAAATGTAGCATGCATTCAAAGGCTAAGTGAACACAATCGTCGCTGCCTATTTTCAAAAGTTATCTTTCTTTCTATTTGGTAGAAACTAGTAGAAATTATCTTGAAGATGTATTTCAACCGCTTCTTTAATGTATACCTGATTAAACTGTCAATATTAAATGTACTCATAGAAGGTCGAAGTAATCAGGAATGCTGACTGTAAATACCTCATTACAATAAATCGCTTCAATAATTATATTGCAATGCATGTGATGGGTAATATTTTATGCAAAAACCTAAGGGAATAGAATTTGAGTTAAAATTATTATATAACATCAAATAGGGCTTACATTAAAAAGAACAAAGGAGAGCTTACATTACAACCGATATTGTTGCATTTGTGCTGTATATATTTGTTTGATAAATTTTGGCTTAACAAATGGTTCAATTGCAAAATCTGATTTGATAACTTTGCCAATTCTATTTATTTATTGACACAAGCATATGTTGGTGAAATTTCTGTTGAGACGCAATCCAATGACATGCGTAATCACACTACGAAAGCAAGCCACTGTATCTCTGTATAATGCTCCCACTTTCACGCAACATCAAAACCGTAAAAAGCGTAAACACTGCCACTTGCGCGGCTTCGCACCTTCGTCAGCAAAACATTATGTTAGGTTCTCGATCTTTTCAACGCACTAAATATCTGACAGTAAATATAATATCTTTTAATAATTGGATTTAATAAAAATAAGATTTATAATTCATTTCGTCGTGCGGTACTAAAAATGTATCGGTTTTCACCGATTAAAATATTCAAAGTGTCTGGCCATTTCAGCGTTTTCACGGTTTACTCTGGTTCTTCTAACCTTAAAAAGCTATTTATTTTTCACAATTGAAAATTTTAGTTATGCCATTTCGTACATGCAGCTCAGTTCTGAAGATATCTAAGAAGCGTACTTTAAAATTAAGCTAGTTGAAAAATTGTCCACAAATCCATTAAAAAAATGTCAATCATCGAAATTGAATGTTGCTACAGTAGCATATGGGGTAGAAACAAGATTCGTGTTGTATTTAGAATAGGTTGGAGCTTGTACGTAGATTCTGCCCCGGAATGACCTCATTTAGTCGAATCAACCTCTGTGTATCCGTGTAATTATTTGACGCACTTGTGGGACCTCAAACTATGTATATTTAGCCGTTTCCCTTATGCCAGAGGCCCCTAAATGCTTGGTTATCGTTGCTGACTTCCAAACAGACGTCCATCAACCTTATTAAGGAGTTGTAAAGTAAACGAGCGCGAGTCGTATTGGTATGGCTTTAATGAGATCTAGTGCTCACGGAGCTTCCATTCGAATGAGATTGGATGCTAAGAGTGTTATCCAATCAGATTAGGAAACTTCTCCATTTCTTATTGGAGTAGCTCCTCCATCTATCGAAAGAAATAGTGTTGTTAATGTTGAGACACTTCCTTTATCACTAGATTCTTTTTCGGAAGATACATTAGTATTACTCCTAATTCAATCTCATAGTGAAAGCTTATAGGTGGTTGAAGCTAAAAAGCATGGGTTACCGAAGAACATAAAATCGGACGTATCATGAAGAGAATTCTTTGTTTATTCTATTCTTAGATTCTAAAGCTTTGAGCAATCTAAGGAAGTATTTGAGAAATAATTAATAAGGATTTTCAAGTCTTTATGACCTTTTCGTGTTATTGTCAGTATTTCACTACACGATGGCGTGTCAATAAACCTTGGTAAAGAATAATCGCTAATGAAGAAAGTTAAAATTGCCACACTAAGAACTATTTATTTGAATTTTGAGAATTTCATAACTACCTACGTCAGAATGAATTAGTTGATGCCCTTAGTTTATACTTCAGCCTCAGCCAATCTCTACAAGGCCTCAGAATTCCCGTAAAAGAATTTATCCAAACAAATGTACACATTTTCATGAAATCTTCAAATAATACTACTTAACCTACTGATTTAAAAATATAATTTCAACCTCATGCTGAAAACCTACCTTAAGAACTTCAAACCAGGAAATCAATAACATATTTACACCTATAAAGGATAATTCGTTCTGGAAGTATCTTCGTAACCAAATTTGTTGTTAGCGTTAATACGATTTTTAATCTTTCACGGTTACTCGTTAGTCGCGGCACCGCTGCATTTTTTCCGCATCGAAAGGCGATTTCATATTTTAACAATATTTCATAGAGAATTTCATTCATTCTCTGAAACGCAAAGTCAGTTCGTGAACCAAATTTTCCTCCTTCACTTTACGCTCCTCACTTAAAGCATATAAAAGGCGGTGAATCACAAGTATTCATTCGACGTACAAACAGCAATGGCTTTTTCCCTTTCAGGTTTATATTTTACGGACGGAAAGTGGAAAGTAATTACGAAAAAACAATTTCCATTCCTGAACGGCTATCGAACGGTTTCTTCCTGTAAGTGGATTTGGCTTCCATTGGAGCCCATCTGATGGCGAGATAAATATAGAAATCCTGCGGTGGACCTGTCCGCTTTTTCAAAATTTGTTAACAGACAAAGTTTTTGTGTGCTATGCGAAATTGTGACTTTATCGCGATGCGGACGAGCATTTATCAAAGGAGATTTCGATTCGCGATGTGACTCATTAATAGCCAAGATAATCATGAGAAATTGTATCTATACGACTCATTGACACCGCAGTATTTATGCGCCTCCTCATCTTTTAATTTCCTTTAAACCGTCTGAAATTAATCCGAAAGGATATTAATAGTGGTCAGTGAATCAAGTTTGAGTTACGGGGAAAAGGTTATTCGGTGGATTTTAAAGAATGAGAAAAAATACGTTGAAGGAGATGTAGTTATAAACGTAAACTGCAACAGTCTTTTCAGTCGATAAACATAACTTTGTATTGTGTATTTTTAACCGCCATTTCATTTCTTTGTAATTTTCAATTTTTAACGTCCTCTAGCGTGGAATCTTTTCCAAGCCGTTGTGTATGATTCTTTTTTGCTTTTTTGAGTATTTTGCAAATATTGTTTCTCTTTTTTCAGGTTATAGAAGTAATTTTCTTAAGTTTAAAGTTTGCTATTACTATCAGTAGTTTTAGCAGGTTTTTCATACACCCCTTCTCAAAAGTGAGAACTTCTGATTAGATTATATTATGTTTATCCTTAAAATAGTTTCATAAATAAATATGGAACGCTGACAACCGTAAATGTATATAATTTACTGTTCAATTGAATCGAGAGTTATGCACTCTTTTTAAAGGGGAGCTCTTTTCCTTCCGAAAGCCGGGAAAAACATCGTTTACTATTAGTAATAAAAAGGTGATTCTTTTTCTCAAACCGTTTACAACCTAACTGGGCCTATTATAGCCTCATATACAAAAAATAGAGGCTCATCATTATCAGGAATACATCGCTTTACTACACTTTTTCAACTTACTGACAACATCATAAAGTTAGAATAACGTAGCCTCTCACATTTTAGACTGACATTACTCATGAAGAAACTGGAAGTGAAACCTCCGGCTAAGTAGGAATATTTACAGATTTAATAAATTGGGATTGAAATATTTCTCCTAATAAGATAAATATTTTAAAAATCACCTATTATTTTATGAAAATCACCCAAATTATTGAAATATGGTAATTAACGTCTATCTATCTACGTCGAGTATCAGCTTCCCACATTATCACACCATTCCAGACAATCATAATTATATCGCCATACGGTTTACAAATTAATCATACTTGCCATGTTGTGCCATTTCCACAGCACTAACAGAAAAAATGACTAATTGTTTGGATAATATTGATTCAGAATTTATTAAAAATTCTCCATTAAAAGGTTGGGCAATTTGAAGCGTTCTTCATAGTTAATTAAGCACCTCTATTATGCGGCAAATTTAAAAATCGAATTACGGTGCATCCGTCGTCGAGTTTAATTGAGAGCCACAGATTTTAATAACAGAAATTTATTTAATAAAATTCCGAAGCGAATGATGATGATATCAACAATCAAATGTATTTCAAAATTAAAATAGCAGAATAAATCAGAGCAGTGTTAACGTAATTAAAGGCAATTAATATCGAAATATGTAAAATTTAGCATGAANAAATTCAATTTAGTATTCAAGTTCAAAAATTCACTTGGCACTTAAAATGTATTGCGGTTCAAAGGTCTGCTCGATAACGCGATAAATGTGTTGTTGGAAAAGGAAAGAGAATATTATTTATGGGAAAAGAAAAGAGAACATATTTGGAACATATACCTTGTTGAGTATCTAATGCTCTCGCACCAGCTACCCAGAATCTACACGAATAAATTGAACTGCGCAAAATTCCCACTTGCAACACGCTACTTGTGAATACAGAACGATAAATATTATAGATGTACCACCACAATGGGTGGACGCCGATCTACTACGGTCTGATAGCGAAATCTGCTCTGTAATATTCTATAGTTATTGTATATTTTATATGAATTCGAATAAATTTGATACTTTTGTCGTCTAAAAGTAATAATAAAATTCCAAGAATATCGTTTAAAATGTGGAAATACGGCACTTTAGTTAATTTCTAAAAGTTTACGAGGGTACTAAATGTAATTTGCATATTTAGTAGGTCACACCTGATATGCTGCTGTACAAGCATACAGAAATACTCTCTACTAAGAAAAGAAGGTTTCAGAATTCCAATGTACAGGAGAAAGAACGAATTTCAGACCTAAACCGAATTTAACCCGAATTTGCTCCCGGGCAACGCGTTCGACTTCAGTGAAAGCGGTACCGGGTTCGATTCCCGGTGGGAGCTTACGTGCGAAATGACCTAAGCTGTCGAAGCACTTTTAACAATACTACTACTACTACGAATTTAACCTTGCTCATTATAGCTTAAGGATAATCCGTAGAAAGTAGAACATAATTCCAGCGGCTTTACCACCTGATTACTCCAAGTTTCAGAAAATACAACACGAGACATATGAAATTGCATTTCATCGTTCTTAGCAGTATTGAGACTGATATGGGCAAGGTAGAATAGGATTTTCTGCATGGCGGTCTTAATAATCTTATACGGCTCGCAACTATGAAATTCCACGAAAATTGTTACGCGCGTCAGCGCCGTGGAAGTAGGCAACACTCGATGCAGAAAGTTCTGCAAAAAGTATAACCTTTAGGATACGCCATTGCGATAGCTTAAAACACTAATGGGAAATTTAGAGCACGGCGGGTCGTTGATCGCGAGGTGCATGGGCGGATGTAATTTAATATTTGGGAAAACTTCACGGCAACTTTCAATATCTGATAATTCGCAAGAGAATCGCTTAGACTTATAATTTTTATGATCTCTAATATATTCGATATAACCAGTATATCATAGTAAATTTAAAACAATAACAACTTCATTAATGGAAACAGGAAGATGGTCCAAATAACTCAATTTTAATAAGCATTCTTATCGACGAGCATACAACCATTCCCTAATCAGAAATATCTGATTAGATAGAACTCGAACCCGGGACCTTGTGGTTGGAAATCCAGCATACCAACCACTACGCTACTTGCTAGCCGGTCCTTACTTTCTGCTTTTCCAAATTGAATATTAGAATCCATTCATTACATCCGGTAATATTTCAACATAAATTTCAGTTACCGCCTTACTTATCTCCCTAAAAACATCCATAAGGGAAATAATATTTTTCTACCTCAACCAAAACTTTTGTTCCCATCAACAGATTCAGTGAATCAACGTAAATAAGACATGAAATCTTTTCTACGTATATTGATAACATTTTTCTGTTATCTTCTAAAGCAGGGATGTGGATCTTTTCGCCAAATTTGTACCACATTTGATAAAAGTATGGACTTAAATACCCGTTGGGTGCCCATCGTAACATAAGAAGTTAACATCATATATACTTACATCAATAATTCATAGACGTCGTTGTTATTGATGGAATTAATAATCAACTAATTATTAACCAACAGAATCGAAAATTATTTATTAGAAGCTTATATTTCTTAGATTAATCATGCGTGTCGATTCGAACCTGAACATTTCTACGTGCCAAAAATATCTCCGGCGTGCTACTTTGGGCACTCGCGTCATAAGATCGCCACCCCTGTTATAAGATAAGCACGCTTATGGTCTTCTTCATTCCTAGTACGCCTCTATACATTCCTGTCCTTGTATACCATTTCCTATTCAGATACGTCCATACAACTTCTCAGACATTCCTTATCATTCTCTAAACTTGTTACCTATATTTCTCCTGCTGTTTGAAATTAGCTCTTTGAAGGGATTTTCTCTATGATCTCATTTACAGCATTCGGCTACTTCTCGATCTTTCCATCCCCTTTCTACACTTTGCATTATTATAATACACCATTCATGTATTCAACTTCGGTCCATCCTGCTACATAATCCCAACGAGATTAGGTGGTGAAATTATGATGCACGATTAGATAGAGAGTTGCAAAATACATTGAATTATATCCGTAGTTCGTAAAAATGATGGACAAAATGTTAAAAATGAATTTCGAGATTCTTCCAACTTACGTTACAATGGATAGAAGGACAAAAGAAGTAAGTTTTCAAAAACCAACGGTGACTACGTTATTAACTTAACTAAAAATCTTGAGAGCCGACGTATAAACGCCATAGTTAAAGAATCGACTGCTTGAGCCGTGACTTCGTGGTAGGACGCCACGAAGTAATAAGAAAAAGTCGAAATTTTACAAAACATAATATCTTTTGAAGGACGGCCATGGAATCAACATATGGAGTCATCACCTGATGATTCTGATCAGATGATTTATCCTGTTGATGACTTCAGGAGTTGAAACCATGATCGACTACCAATATTGTGTTTTGTAAAACTTCGACTTTTAGTTGTTCCACCCTAATAAAACTTCATTTATTATTTCAATTGTTTTATTATCGTGCCTCAGTAAGCAAAGCAAGCAATTATATATCTGGTCAATGATCCTTTTCATACTCAAATTCAATTTAGTATTCAAGTTCAAAAATTCACTTGGCACTTAAAATGTATTGCGGTTCAAAGGTCTGCTCGATAACGCGATAAATGTGTTGTTGGAAAAGGAAAGAGAATATTATTTATGGGAAAAGAAAAGAGAACATATTTGGAACATATACCTTGTTGAGTATCTAATGCTCTCGCACCAGCTACCCAGAATCTACACGAATAAATTGAACTGCGCAAAATTCCCACTTGCAACACGCTACTTGTGAATACAGAACGATAAATATTATAGATGTACCACCACAATGGGTGGACGCCGATCTACTACGGTCTGATAGCGAAATCTGCTCTGTAATATTCTATAGTTATTGTATATAGCTATTAATTAAAGTCATATTCTGTACAGTTCATATTCTATAGAGTTATTCCACACAGTAAGTCATATTCTATACAGTTATTAATTAAAGAGAATAAAAATTTTTTTATAAATATGGAAATAAATAGCTTCTTAAAATAGATTCTTAAGAAAAAATCATCTACTGCAGGAAAACACTCTCTAGGAAGTTGTGTGAAAAACCTGCGCAAAAGTACTAAGAGCAGCGTGATTGGGCCTCTTCTTTTCTTGATATACATAAACGACTTGAGCCACGAAATCGATAGTAAAGTGAGGATATTCCCGGATGACACAGTTATATATTGAAAAAAATCAAGCGAGGAAGACCAGGAATCCCTAGCAAACGACTTAGTTCGTACTCAACGGTGGTGCGAAAAATGGAAACTCGACCTAAACACAAGCAAATGCTCCGTAGTAAATTTTTTCGAAAGAAAACACTTGCGGCAGAATAAATCGTACAGTATTAGCGGAACAGTAATTAAAGTAGTGGACTCGGTAAAATATCTCAGAATTACTCTTACGAATAACATGAACTGGAGCACGCATATCCGTAACATCTGTGCTAAAGCAACTAGAAAACTCGGTTTCATTAGGCGTATTGTCGGTAAATGTGACGAAAAAGCTAGAGAACGATGTTATTTTGCGTTGGTTATGCCTCATCTTGAATATGCATCAAGTATATGGGATCCGGCAGACGATACATGCATCCGTGAACTCGAGAAAGTGCAACGGAAAGCGATACGTTTTGTTAAGAAGTGCTACGACAAAAAAGGCAAGCGTTATCAAAATGCTGTCAGATGCAGGTTGGGAATCCTTAAAAGATAGGAGACTAGAAGCTAGATTGCGATTACTTGATAAATTTAGGGAAAGTACATTTGCGGAAGATATAGTAGATATTATGAGACCCCCCTGCTACCTTGGACGATCCGACAATGAGCGCAAAATAAGAGAAATAGATGCTAGGACGAGTCGTTTTAAGAATTCATTCTTTCCGCGAACTATACATGATAATAATAGGCTAAAAAAATAGTCCGAACGCCCGGTGTTTTCACCCCCTGCCACACGCCGTAAGGCGGCTTGCAGGGTATTTATGTAGATGTAGATGAAGTACTAATAACAATAGATAAAAGATGCGAAAAAACATCACAAGAACCGAAATGCACAAAATGGATCCATGGGAGCATCAAAGATAATGTACGTAATACGTAATATATGGCTTGATCGTCAACAATTTGAACGAATCAGCTTCTTGTATTGTAAAAATAAACATTCAGGGCTAAAACTTTATCGATTAAGGGATGAAAATTTAGATGACTTATATAATAAAATTTTTTAATCCTAAATTCTGACCGGTCTGATGCGAATCCATTTGAGGAACTCACAATTACTTTGCTTAGTTATGATACCCGATCTTGGTTCCCCGAGATATTTTACCAACGGAAATTAGTCGTTAAATTTGGGTGGTTGAAGGGCAGCTTGAATCTACCAACGCATCGATTCAACTACTCGACAATCCTCTTGATTGAGAGGATGCTAAAAGCGCACGGGATGGGAAATGACGCGCAATACAATCGCAACCGCCCACTCCCTTTACACCATCCATTTCTGCATCCCTCGAAAAAGAAGAGGAAGCTTCTGATGGAGCCTCCTTTTATATTAGATATATGTCAAGCCCGTAAATTGAGGATAAGCCGGCGACGAAAATTAAATCCTTTTTTAACTCATGAAATCCTAAACTTAATTTTATTCGGGATCGCAAAACTTAAACAATAAAACTCCGCGCGAAGGAGTAAAACCCCGTTACATGACATGAGAAACAGGGAAAAAATCAGAAACCGCGAAGGGCATAAAAAAGGTAGGGAACGGAACGAGAGTGAGAGCGAAAGTGGGGTAACGAGAAGGAGCCGAGCAAAGATTGGCTGCAAGAGTGAAAGGAAAACGACAGAAATGGAAATGTTACATCCTGCGAAGCGGAAGGAGTAACGGGAACGAAAGTTAACGAGAGATTTATGACCATAAAGACAACGGTGTCGGCTGATTCGAGAGAATAAAAGGTTGAAGCGACACCGAGTGGCGTTCGCGGGATGGATGCGATCGGGAAAATAGAGAGGAAAAAATGCGCGGCAGACGTACTATGGTGATCGAGGATTAGGTAGCGAAGTGGAGGGTCAAACAACGCGGGGAAAGTGGAATGAAAAAGAGTGGAATAGGGGAAGAGTGCTGATAGAGGAAAGAGAAAGAAGACTCGGTTTAGAGTGTACCCATGGGCACAGCATGACAAGCGGTCAGAGTCAAGGCTGGCGGAGGGATTCCGTGGTTGGAAATCGTCGAGAGTGTAAGTAGCAGGGGTGGGAGTACGTAGTTCCATTTTCCTCCTGCATTGTGGCGCTATTACCACTCTTCCACCTCCATTCTCCTATCCCGCCACCCTCTTAAGTCATCAAGCCCTTCCCCAAACCCTAACCGTATCCTTTCCCATCCTTCCCTTAACTGAACACTGTGCATTTTGTTACGAGTGCGCAAGAGAATGGCTGTGAGCCTGGGCGATGTGACGAAAAATCTTTCTGATACAGAATGGGGTCTTCCCCTGTTCCAGCTCTTGTGCCCGCATTCCGAAGCCCCCCATACCTTGCCCTCTTTCGTCATCCTGTTACATTTCTCTCCGAAAACCTCCCTTTCTCCGGGCATACATCCTGTTTTGAACCTAGATAAATTTACCTCAAGGAATTCCGATCCCTCCAAATTACTCCCATGTCGTGAAATTGGAGTAGGACCGCTTGCGAAGCGTGAACCAGAATTGGTTTATATAAATAAGTGGCTCCACAGTATGTGGAGATAAATAAATTGAAAAGATTACCATGTGAGTGAAGCTCGGAGAGGAATGTTTTGACTAGACCATAAATAGATTGAGTATTCTGTTACTTCTGGCGGATACAATGTGTCCTTCATGTTACTTAAGCCGTTCTGGTACTAAAAGGAAGATCACAGATATAGATGCTAGAACGAATCGATTCAAGAATTCATTTTTTCTACGAACTATACGCGAAAGTTATCGATTAGGAAAGTAGAGTCGTAGTACATGCACTCCCTGCCACAGGCTGAAAGGCGGTTTGGAAGGTACTTACATACATATAGACATATGATACTGAGTTTTAGTATATCGAATGGTTCATGTATCAGTAAGATATTTTTGAAAACAGCGATTGGCTGAAAAAAAGAATACTTCAGTATTCTGAGGAGACATTATGAAGCTACCAGATACGGAAGCTTTGATTCCGAATGGTACAGCATCTAACATCGTATCCCTCAGCTTTTGGTGATCTCAGAGCATCGGTGTTCTACTCGGCTTTTATTTTCTTCCATATTTCCTGTTGGCTTCGACTTTTATTCGTTTTTTGGCTCCACTGATTTTGTGTTGGGTTAATAAGCACCCACCTCCCCCGCAACCACCACTCAGTTCTTTGCTTGCCTTTTCATCGTCTGTTTTATTCATCGTTTTTTCCACAGCCACTCACTGTTTTCAAAACGTTTTTTCTTATTGGCAAATGAACCATTTGACGCATCACAACTCTGTATTTTACACAGTAGAGGTAACAGAATAGTCAATCCTTGGCCACTCGCCGTAGTCTCATCTTTATTCCAATTACAAGACCATAATGTGAACAAGGAAAGACGGAAAAAGAGTATAACAGCATCGGGGCTCTAACCCGGATCTCCCAATTTCGGGCCAGTTCCTCTAACAAATCAAAACTGTTTGGAAGAATTGGTAAGCAAGGTATGGCCGGATAGAATAAAGTATAATACAACCGACCGGCAATCTGGAGATTCGGGTAGATAAACTGTCGGACTTTCTTCATGTCAGATTTTTCTTAGGAAATTTTCATAGGTAAACACCTTCAGATGTTAAGTCACGTTACCTCCTTTCGTGTAGAATATACATTATTACGATTCCTAAAATGGTGGAAAGAATATATCATACTTTGCTATGAACTTCCAAGGAGAGCTTTTAGATCTAATAATATACGAATTAGTCTTTAATTGTACAGTGTTTAATATCCCAAATGTTGATTAATATGGGTCCAAACTCCTGTTTGAAAAGCATGGTATAATGGTAAATACAAGTGAAATAAGTATTTCGTAAACAAAGTTAGACAGGAAGTGCCTTATTCAACACTAATATTATTATTATTATTAATTTTGTAAATTTTAAATAGAAAAGAGTATTATGTTAAATCGATGGAGAAAATAACATACTATTTCAGCTAAAAATAAAATGACGGATAAAATTGACCTTTCAAAATGCCTCATTTTTATTATTTCATATTTGTTTAATTAAATGATTCATTGCATTATGTGCCATGTATCATCACTTATTTCACATTGGTAGAATATAAATATTCATACGATTATTTCTTATACGGCAATAGGATTTCCAATTTTCATAACTCGAATAGGTCCGTAATCTTTTCATTAAACTTTCAGGGATTTAAAATTAGAAACATAAGATGGTGAACTTCAGTAAAGCGGAAAATAGAAAGCAAACTGAGTAAAAAACTCTTTTAAAAAAGTCTCGAGTCTCGCCGGGAGGAAGAAAGCGCGTTTTTCCTCCGTTAGTCCTTTCTCGCCTTTCACCACTTTAATGATTTTTAGTACGAGTCCGAACACGAAAGAGGCAGCAGGTGGAAGGAAATAAAATTAGTGCTCTTCGCTATAGAAGTAGTATATTCGATGTCTATGGATACGTAAAACTATTATGAGTGCGAGATAAAGACTGCTGTAGCGGCGCTGCTAAGTTAATTATCTGAGACCACTTAGGCGTGGATGAGTGCCCAGGGAAGCTTACTATTTGGGGTGTCCACTCGGTTGGCTGTGTGAAACAGGGTCGGTGCATGAGGTGAATCGCCCATAGCAGCTCCTTCAGACTCATGCCATTTTAATATGTCTTCCTCCGAAGCTGCTTCGCCGAAGATAAGCTTAACGTTACGCGAATCCATTATCTTTACGACTCCTCCTTCGTCGTATTTTTATATCTTACTTTACTGCTCCTTTAATCATAATTCTGTCAATGAAACACCCAGATAGAGAGGTCTTCTGGATTTTTAGCGCAATAAGTTCCTCAGAAATATTCAAGGGAATTAAATCAATTCCATTTCATTTATATTAATGGTTTTAAAGTATGGTTATGAAGTGAAAACTAAACAATCATGAACTTTCTGGTTCCTGGGTAGTCAAGTGGATATCTCGTTCGATTTTGATAAGCAGTTCCGGGTTCGAATAGTTACAATAGCTAATTACATTAGAACAATGCAATAACTACAAAACCGTTCCAAAACCTCCCAAAATGAACACATTATAACATGGTGTTGTTAAAAGTGCTTCCACAGCCAGGGTCCATATCGTACATAAGGGCTCCCGCCGGAAATTGAACCCAAAACCGATTCCACCTAAGGAAAACGCAATAATCATTTGGCTATCCGGGAGCCCTAAATGCAGTCCTTCAAGATTCTAATAATATAACTAATTCATGAAAGAGAAACAAGGCCCGGCATTGAAATGTATACTTTAAATAGACTTTCACTAATGTTCACTTTAGTGGCTGGTATTATGATAGTTTGTTAGAGTTAAGTGTGAAGATAAATCTGCTACATGAATCCATGTACGTATCGTTAATATACATGAATTAGCATGGATATTAGCTATAATCTTCTCTTTAACTTTGACAAAACATTATAATACCAGGCTTTAAAGTGAACATCAGTTAAAGACAAAATCGATCACTTCGGCCTTCACTCCGTGGAACAACATTAAAATAAACTATGTCTATATTCCACAAAAATTAAAATTGACACTACCGGTTTCAACATAACAACGTCATCATCAGGTGTGAGGTGTGAGCAAACATAAGTACGCACTAGTGAGATAAATATCAATTGACTATCACATCTATATGATATTTTCCACGTATTTTGGTTTTCGAATACCTTGAATATATCTTGCTTTGAGCCACACGCTCTTAATGTTAATTAAGAGCGTGTGGTGTGTGTCCTTGCAGTTAGTTTGTACTCCGAATAAAATACCACACGCCAAAAGGCGGTTGGCAGGATATCTACATATACATGAATATACTTCCGAGAATATTTTAGAGGATACGGAATTATTGCTCCGAGGTTCGGTCCTCACTAAATTGAGGAGTCACTAGATATCGTTTGCATATTTTGCAGGTCACGCCCGATCTGCTTCGGCACGAGCATACACAGATAAACTCCAGTGCTTTCATTAGGTAAGGGTACCAATATTCCCTAGAGGCCATCCGGACATTCATCGGGAATGTAGCGAATCAAGACGGAAATTATTCTCATGAGATGCTATTCCAAGAATTTGCTCATTCTCTCCAGCTGGTCACGGAATATTCATGAAAAATAAGGTAATGTTGAGAGGCATTCTGTGAGATCAGATCGGAGGATTAAAACAATGACGTAGATTGCATGTGAGTATTGACTCATGTTTACTCTACATCCCGTTATCGAAAGGTTTTTACGGGAAATTTCTATTAATGTGCCTAAATTTTATAAAAATACATAACTACTTATTATTGAAGAGCTTAAGAAATATTTTGATAATTTAGCGTTTTCATTACAGTTCGTAGCCTCCTGTTTGAATTTACGTACGCGGTTTTCCAATCGGGTTTCAATTGAAGAGAGTAAAACATGGCTCATGCATGTACATCCTGTTCTACTCTTCTTCAGAAGTAAAACATGAATCCATCCTAACAGTATCATCTATAACTAATTAGCTTACATATAGCAATGTAGTTGTCCCGCGATATCTTTTGTGACATATTTGGACGCAAAATTCTCTGCCCGTTAATAAGTGGGTTGATATGGAAGAGACTACAGAATTTTCTTTCATTTAGCAGCATACCTTCCATTGCTTTCATACACCTACGCACATCTCTCTAAACGTAGATTGATACAGAAGACAATAACATCCAGCTCATTCTCTCTGGTATTTTTACAGAATTTCACGCACAAAGTATGGATTTAAAAAAGGATGCACTGATATGAGACAAAGAAATCCAATATTGTACATTCCAAAGCTAAAAATAAATTTGTGGAAATTCACTCGACTCCGATCCGTTTTCAAGTGCTTAAAATCGGTAATATCGAAGAGATACTTATCATATTGCGATTCTGTAAGTACTTCAACTTGCGATAATAGTTTGACATTAAATGTATGCCATTCGCTGGGCATCAACAAACTTTTATAAGGATGAACAAGAAGGATATCTGTTTACTACTATTGCAGTGGTAATAACCGGGAGCATAATTTAACAATGTGATTAGATAAACGCATAAAAGAAACCTTGTTACGCCCAGGAAATCATTTAATTGAGAAAGATCGTTGTTTAAATATACAGTTAGACCATAATCCGGTAAGGAGCTTTAAGAATCGGCTATTTTCATCGTAGAAAATTGAAGGTGGTAGAAAAACTAGTTGATTACAAGGTTACTTATATGATATCTCTCCAAAACCATGGCCTTACTAATAGAATAATGTGTGAATAAAACGAATATCTTAGCATTATTTTGAAACTTTAAAAATGACGTTTTACTAACAGAAGAGAAAATAACTCGCTATGTCTGATCTTATGAAATCCTCTGATCAGTGGAGATAAATTTAACGTAGGAATACAAATGGTTTTGTTTAAAGTATATAATAATAATAATATCTTCTATTATGGATACAGAAAGGTTATGGTATTACAATGGACAATGGAAGCTAATCCAAATTACATCCATTTTAATAAATATTAAAAACAACAACAAAAGACGAATATACACGTCCATTCCCTAACTGGAAAAAAGTCGACTATCCGGGATTCGAACGCGGACCTTGGGGTTGGACCATAATCGTGCTAGCATGCTAACAACTCCGCCAACGTTGCCGGTTAGTTTCTTTTATTGTTAGCTTAATCGTTTGATAAATGATAGTTAGTATTATTAAAATTAATTTATATAAGGGGTATTAGGAAATTAAATATCCGAGGAACTTTATTTCTCAGCTTCTCCCGAGTGATCTTGAGTCTACTGCACACACCATCATTTTCATTTTCCACTATCGCCTGCTTTTTAAAGAGCCAAGTTATCTCCACTCGCAGAATTTTCCTAACCCGCATGCCTACACGGCGAGGCACTTTTAATCCCATTCATTTTTGTACATTAAAGAGAAAACGTATTTAGATGAAATGGCACCATATCAGAGATATATGATCGGAGTAAATTTGGTGGACACAACCACAAACCGAGAAACCTTACGTCCTTTCGATACCGTTGATGACAGCGAAGAATCTGCATAATGATAGGAATGTTATTTTGCTGAAAGCATCGGCGGACCGCATTCTAAGTCTTGGCGGACCCCCATTTGGGAACCTCTGCCCTACATATATGAGAAAAACGTATTCCGTGGCCGACGAGCTGTGGCGGATATTCCTTACAGCTCGAATGCGTTCCATTCTTGTGATGATCTCGTACAATTCTGAGGGTAGAGCAATAAATGCTAGTGGTTGCTTAGAGAGGTTGGTCTGTTGAAGGGAGATGTGGCATGTTTCTGGAGAATGTTGGCCACATGCGAAACGGTTGGCATTCCACTGAAGTTACAAACGATCGATATTTAATTTAGCTGATATAGCTTCCTCTAAGACTACTCCCGCCCACTTCTCTTTTCACTGCTTTCTCTCATTCCTCATTTATCCTCCTTTCTCATTAACAAGCATCTTTCACACAACCAATTTTATTACGTCCTCCCTCCGACTGTCTACATCCTGCAAAAAATCGTCTTCCCTTAGATTACACAAGCAAATGAATCAGCCGAATTAATTCATCAGCCCACGTCTTCCTTTTGTTATAGTTATGAGAGTTGTATGGTTAATGATTATGCGATGTCGATGGGAATCGCGATTCCAATTCCCAGATTTGAAAGGGAAATTAATTTCAAATCTAGCGAGAATATTGATAGTACAATAATTCATTCCAAACTTTTCTGTTCCGCCACTCTATTGGTTCGTCATGTACGATGATTACTATCTGTGAAAGATAATTCGGAATAACGTTATTTGTTATTTACAAGTTTTTATTGTTATGTTATTTATTTGTTTACAAATATGGCCACGGTTAGACGTAAGTCTGATGTCAGCATAATCACATAATAACCACTCATTAAAAAAAATGCACTGTAAATAACCGCTACTACATATCACACCCTTTATATTACATTTAAATGACATATTTACACAATTCTTATTTTTATATCTCAATAAAATCTACAACTCCTTCTAAGCTCCTTTTTATTCTTATGTTAGGTTGTGGAGACTTCTTCAGGCAAAATATTCCAATCTTTAATCCCTCTATTTATTAACTAATGCTTAGCTAATTCTGTTTTTTTTTTGTTTTCTTCTTATGATCCCCTCGAGCAATATAAACTGGTTCTTCTATTGTGATTCTCAATTCAGTCCAAGCCTCGCCTCCGTTCTTTGCCTGAAAGTTGCCTACCAGGCGATTTATATTGATAGAGATGTTTTTATTTTCTCTTAAATATATAGTACATTTAAATATTTACTGCTTTGGAAGACTCGAGACAGCTTCAAAAGGCATCCTAGACTGGCCCGAAACGTGGAACTTTTCAAATGGAGCACATGTTACAGGGATCATTGTCGTATGGCTCATTGCCGTAAGAGATGTATTCTCATGGAATAGAAATATTTTAAATTTTTCGATTTCCTTAATGTTTATTAATTTTATTGTAAAATAACCGCCTAGGGAGATATTTCAAAGGAATTTTTATTCATCCTTTTCACAATGTATTACTTTGAAAATCCGTTCAAAATGAGTACGTAGAAAGTAATACATAAAGTTATAGAAAAAATAAATAGAATAGGTCATATGAAGAAACTGTACTATTTCATCCTTTACCTTGTAAATTAAGGCTAACTATTCCCTTTTCTGTCTCATTTAGGCCCAGTAGCATCTAAATAACAACTTAATAAAGAGAAAAAATAGTATAAGAAATTAATTCGTTGGGAATTTTTAATAAAGTGCCTGGGATGGCGAAAGCCGCACGGAGGGGAGTTTTTTAAAGGTATTCCAGGCGTGAGAAATGAAAACCTAAACCCAACGGAGTGGAATCACGCAACACTAAGAATATCGACCATTTAACCAATGCTAATCCAGGAGACTATAAATTGACTGTATTAAGCCTATAGTTTTGGAACATGCAAGAAAAATACTAAACTTTGCTGGAGTGTTTTTCCGGTATTGTGATGATCTCACACCCGCAGATCTCAAGTTACCCTGAATGTCGCAGTTCAAGCTAGTGAATGAAGTAGGACGAAATTGTAGAGAAGGGTGGCTTTGAAAGTAGCGTATACGACGTAAGTAGGATATTTACATACTGCATTTATAAGATAGGAATTGAAATTCTCTCACGATGAATTAGATCATTGGTCAAAGTTAGGAATAAATATTAACTCAAAGAGAAAAGACTTTTCTAAATTTAACTTCCTTCAATAATTTTCTGAGAGAGTTTGAACTTGGCCCTTATAACGACAAAACTTAAACTTCTTTCTTCTCTATTCACCTTCTTGCAGGCACTCTTACAATAAAATTACATCATAAGTTTCATCCTTAAACCTTGAACAGCATTACACAGGAGTTACGTTTCAAGTAGGAATATTATTAAGCCATGCAGAATACTACTATAAATTACTGTACCATTGAGTTCCAATTTTTATTTATCGAGATTTTGCTAATGAAATAGATCACTAAATTATCCCAGTACAGTAACAGTACGATGAAAGTACTTATTACTTCATATAACCGGAGACAAAATATTAAATAAATCCACAGTTAGCAACATGATGTTATCTGAATTTAATAACCAAAGTTTGGTCTCATATTTGAATCCATTCCAATTTTTCGATTGGCATCAAAATGATGTGGCACAGCAAAAATAAGAGAAGGGAATGCATAGGAGTTAAGATCTTTAGTAAGGCGACACTGAGATTAAAAAGTCTCTTCTTCCATCTAACCTGTTAGGAATTAGGTGGTTAGATGTATTAAATATGCTTATTATAATAGTTTACGCTATTACAACATGCTAAACACTAAAAGTAGATTTTGCTCCCGGATAGCCAATTGGGCAACGCGTTCGAGTTCAGTGAAAGCGATCCCAGGTTCGATTCCCGGTGGAATATGCCCATATATGGGAAATAGCCTCAGCTGTCGAAGCACTTTCCACAATACCACTACTAAATGTAGATTGTTACAAAAACTTCAACAAAGAAAGATAACGGAAAAAGTTGATGAATCTTCAAAACTTTAACGTTAGACACAAAAAATGGGAATATCCTGTCATTATTTCACTCAAAATTACCCCTATTCAACAACATCCATGTTTTATCATCATGCCAATGAGCATAACCCAATACATTGAAGAGGTGCATCAGTGATCTGAATTACAAAGCTGACTTATGAAAATATTTACGCTGATACAGATAGCTAGCTGCATCAAACATCATCCAACGAATATTCTTCCAGAAGATTGAATTATAGTCACGCGATTGGTAGAATTTACGTGATAAAAGTTCACTCCGAGATTAAAAGTGTTCTTTGTATCGCGATAGTACCACTTAGCCACATCGTGGTTTTCCTTTTTACTTTCTTCATTCGAGAAACCTGCTAACATTCGGAATTGTACGGCTGGGATACCGCTCCGCGCTGCCCTGTGGCGGTGGATGTTGTCAAGTGTATTGAACCAACTTCTCTCGAGGTTGTTTGGGGGCTAATTCGAGTCCTCTTGACCCAAAGCAGACGTTAATGAGATCCTGTTCCTCTGAAATATTGACGGAGGGAGTCATACCATTTTAATCAAAAATTATTTTCCGATAGAATTGAAATGGACTATTCATTCAACATGCATAGATTATGTGGTAAGAAGCAATGTCGATGTTCGACCAATCGGGATAAATGCTGTAATCGGAGTCATCCATGGTCATCTGAAATTATGCCTTCTTTGATCTTTTTAGTGATAATATGAATTAAAAGCATTAGAGTTAAGCATAAAAATTCATTCTTTTTATGAATACGATGAACCATAAGAAAGTGGCAATTAACGGGTGTATCGATAATGAAATGTGAGTGAATGGTTATATAATTGCGTTGTCTTAACTAAATCGGGCGGCCGTTGTGATGGACTGGATAGCACGCTAACGCTCTAACCCCAAGTTTCGAGTCCCGAGTAACCGGACTTTTCTGGTAAGTGAAGGAATGGTTTCTTATATTCTTCCGTTGTTTGTGTTTAGTCTACCTGAATTATTGCCTGTGGTATAGATATTCGTACGGGCATTGGGAAATACACAAATAAAGCATTAAGTGACTTTATAAGAAAATATCAAGCATTTTACATGAATGATCATGGACACACCATTAAGTGGCCTCTAAAGTTCACATCCAAAGAAAACAATAATCGTCTGTTGTGGATTTTAAAGTTATATATTGGCGTTCATTTATTTGACATTAAATTTCGCTTACAATTCGAAAAGCTACATTTGCAGACTTAATTAAAATATATAACTAAGTTTGAAATGTTGCTGTACATCGTGTTTGCTGATGATCACGTATTTGCCACATTATTCTATTCTGAAACCTCCCTGAATAAACATGTCTCGTTACATTTCTGGGAAATAATAAATAACAAAATCGGGAAAAGGGAAGATTATATCATACCTATGGATTAGCAATTTCATTCCTTCTTTCAATTTGCCTTTTGTTCAGTACCTTCGTGTTTACATGAATTAACATATTTGCAAACACTCAGAGACTGAAACACTAAAAAGATTGTATTTCTTTTATTTTGAGCTATAATGATAAAACGAAACTGGTCGATGCAATCTGTCTTTTGATCTATTACTATAAAAACGTAAGTTCTGGAAATGTTAAGATTATTTGGCCCTATCACTCGGTCAAATAAATTGATTTTCTAAACCTACGGAAAGTTAAAAGAATTTGTTAAAAGGAACAATATAATGATCACACGCAAGATTTAAAAACATAAGGAAAAGTTAAGCCATAAACACCATATTTTTATACCTTTGATACACGTAAGGAAAGTTGAATTATTTTTTCATGGAAACTATGGTATTTTGCAAAGATATGAAAGTATACTTTGAAATATGAAATATATATTAGTAACTAAATTACTGAAATGTAAATCATTTAAAGTTGATACATCTTCCACTTCCACGGTAGACGTAAATACGTTAATTAAAGTGATTGAATATTTAGATATCAACTTGTATAAAAGATATGGAGGAAAAACTATAAGTTAAAGAATTTATGGGATAGAACGTTTCCCTTGAAGTGTTCGAGGCCTGAAGACGTCTAGGGATCATAGTCAGGTTTACTGTCCCTTTGAAACGAAAGAAAATATAAGGGTATTTATTACACTCCTTTCGCACAGCAATCGGCGTAGATAAGGCTAATCCGCCCTCTCCTGAAAACTCTTCGATTAAAATCGTATCGGGAAACCTAATAGCCTGAGATAGTGCCACGAGATGTTTTTCCATTGGCTGTATCAACATCAAGAAATTAAGAGAGTTTTTTTTGGTCTCCTTCGGAGGGACTTAGGAAAGGAGTCAATCGATTGCAGTCATTTATATTAGGAAGTGAACCTGGCACCACCTTCTTGAAGGGGACAACTCTAGCTACTTTCCTCTTCCACGAACAACTTTCACACCCAAGAGATTCTCCTGTTACTGAACAGCTTGAGGGAAAGTAAATATTTACCCTTAAACTTGACTATAATTTAATTTATGGCTCTAATTTGGACTTAAATAGTTAGAGATTATATAACCTTCCTTACTTCTCTGTAGTTTCAATGTCTGAGTAACTACTATTCGCTCGACAAACAAACTTTTTAATCTTTAAATGTGGTATAGTTGTAGAAGAGAGTGCACCAAACTCTGGAATGAATTCAAAGCTGTATTTAACCTAAGAAAAGAAATTTCGTCTACTAAAGTAGATATAACAGTAGATTGGCCGGCCACGGTAGCGGAGTGGTTAGCGTGCTAGCGCCCAAACCCGGGTTCGAGTCTCGACCGGTCGGGTTTGTCCGGTTAGGGAATGATTGTATGTTCGTACGTAGTTTCTGTTTACATGTACCACTCTAATTATCCAGCAGATGTAGCTTTGTTGGACACTGAGATCCAGTTTGTGGGACACTGGGAAATAAATAAACTGAATTATTGAAACTGTTCTTTACCAATTTGTGATATCAAATACATTCAAAATAATGTAAGACTGTACATGTATTTCCAAAAAATACTGCATAATCCAAAGATATTTGAGAACATGTAATAAATAACCTTTCCTGTCAAGCATTTCCTTACTAACTTTTATCTGCATATCTCCATATAAACGTTTCCCAAAACTCTGGAATTGCTTCGTCAAAGTTTCAATGCCACGCAGTACACCTACGTTTGTTTAAAGTGTTACTTTTTCAGAATATTAAATACATTTTTCTCCTCTATTTATCTTCTCCGTTTAAATGATCGGCGTTTGAAAATTTCGAATCGATGTTACTTTAATTCATTTCTCCCAATTTGCTATTTCGAAAATAAAGTATCTATGGTGAAAGAGATATAATACACTTTTTCATGTTACCGCAGAATTTTAATCTTCTACGGCATTGGTTTAAACACATGTCGTCATCATCAGGTGATTATAAACTGATGATGACACCAATCGTTGAAACTTATGTCGTGAAAGATTCATTTCTGTGGTAACGAATAAAGGTGTTTTAATTCCTCTCACTATGAAGAGGTGCCACAAAGTTGAGATGAAAAGGAAGGTTTTTGATAAACTATCTTTATTTTCTCCCAATTATTATTTGTAATCCTTTGCAGATGACTTCTACTGAGAACGATGCAGCCGAAATATTTTATAAGTAAATTGTCATCATTGTATTCGGTATAGATCATTCATATCGATGAGATTTTCCCTTCATTCGCTAGCCTATTTGCAGATATACGTGTGTGTACTTCTGAAAGTACTTTAAAATGTCAAGACAGACGTAACAGCTCTAAGTTAGAGTTAGAGGTTAATCAGTATGATATTTTAATTTCCAAGAATTTTATATTTTTATATATAGTTATTATATATTCATTATATAGGTGTTATATATTAATTGTATAGTTTTATTAATATCATTACTTATAAATACATGAGGATTCATGCAGTAGTTATGATATCTTTGAAGTAATACTAACCCTTACTCGGAATATAACTTTCTATTCATATTTGATATCATTTCTATTCCAAAATTTCCTTTGAATTGTAAAACAGCCGATAATTTTGAGGTGAGAAGTTATAATAGCTTTTGTGTGGAAAGAATGACTCCTTGACATAACCTCTTCTCTTTAACTTAACAACCTAATGATGCGTTATTTTTGTTATTTTAAATCATTCAAATCAAAGTATTAAGGAAAGGAAGGTAACTTAGTAGGTTGTAAAACCTACGAAAATCCCAAAGGAATAACAAGTGTGAAAAATAGCGACACGACTGGGACTCGAACCCAGGTCTCCCACTTTCCGGGCAGGTATTC